>CM053034.1:158350986-158941426 GCA_028564925.1 Lithobates sylvaticus
ACCAAAAATATGTAGAAGAATATGTATCAACCTAAACTGAGGAAAAAAAATGTTTTATATATTTTTTGGGGATATTTATTATAGCAAAAAGTTAAAAATAATGATTTTTTTTCAAAATTGTCGCTATTTTTTTGTTTATAGCGCAAAAAATAAAAACCACAGAGGTGATCAAATACCACCAAAAGAAATCTCTATTTGTGGGGAAAAAAGGACGTCAGTTTTGTTTGGGAGCCACGTTGCACGACCGCGCAATTGTCAGTTAAAGCGATGCAGTGCCAAATCCCAAAAAGTGCTCTGGTCTTTGGCCAGCCAAATGGTCCGGGGCTGAAGTGGTTAATGAACGCAGAGCTGCATAATGTGTGTATTTTGTACGTCCTTTGAAGTTCAGCTTTGAAGGACGGACAGAACACTGCGACAATCACAACTGTGCTAAAAGAGGCCCAGAAAGCTGAGGTTCCAGAACGCCATTATCCAGGATGATGATGAGGTTAATGACTGTGTCAAGCAGGGGAGCTCATTCACTGCCTAGAACACTGTGTGTCCTCTGTGCTTCCCACAGCAGCCTCCTCTGGAAATCCACACCCTTCAAACACTTGCTGGCTTCTGGAACCACAACAATTTATTTTTATATACATATCTCTTTTTTTTTTTTAAACCGAATAATCTGATTTCATTTTCCACAGCAAACCTAAGAAGCTTTCTCCCATTTTTGTGAAGTGGAGGAAATGATTCATTGCCTTTGGAAGTAGAGTATGCCAAGTTGCAGGCACTTTGCTATAAAAGGAGTCTGGGGTGTGCGGGAGGGGGAGAGGGGCTGCAGGCTCCTCCTGTTGGGATCACAGGGTTCTGCTCCTTTGGGAAGCAGTGTCTGATCTGCACAGCTTCGGCCAGGGGGTCTCACTCCTCCCCCAGGGAGTTCCCACACTGCAGGCGGAAGCCGAGGAATCCTCTCTCCAGCAAGGAGGTATCAGACATGGGGTCATCTCCCCCCCATTACTGGACTCATCTGAACACCCCATCAATCACATTATCTCAGCATCAGCCACATGCATCACATTACACATCTACATCTACATGTTTGCTATCATCACCCTCTGCTTACTTACTTATGTATTCACCTCATACACTTCACCATTACACCTGTATACTGACATCACTGCACCTGTATGCTGACATCACTGCACCTGTATACTGACATCACTGCACCTGTATGCTGACATCACTGCACCTGTATACTGACATCACTGCACCTGTATGCTGACATCACTGCACCTGTATACTGACATCACTGCACCTGTATGCTGACATCACTGCACCTGTATGCTGACATCACTGCACCTGTATGCTGACATCACTGCACCTGTATACTGACATCACTGCACCTGTTTGCTGACATCACTGCACCTGTATGCTGACATCACTGCACCTGTATGCTGACATCACTGCACCTGTATACTGACATCACTGCACCTGTATACTGACATCACTGCACCTGTATGCTGACATCACTGCACCTGAATACTGACATCACTGCACCTGTTTGCTGACATCACTGCACCTGTTTGCTGACATCACTGCACCTGTTTGCTGACATCACTGCACCTGTATGCTGACATCACTGCACCTGTTTGCTGACATCACTGCACCTGTATGCTGACATCATTGTATCTGTATACTGACATTACTGCACCTGTATACTGACATTACTGCACCTGTATACTGACATCACTGTATATGTATACTGACATTACTGCATCTGTATACTGACATTACTGCATCTGTATACTGACATCACTGTATATGTATACTAACATTACTGTACCTTTTTACTGACAATAATGATTTCACTGCCCCTGTATACTAACATTGCTGCACCTGTGTATTGACAATAATGACATTACTACACCTGTATGCTAACATCACTGTATCTGTATACTAACATCATTGTACCTGTATACTGACATTACTGCACCTTTTTACTGACAATAATAACACCACTGCACCTGTATACTAACATCACTGTATCTGTATACTAACATCATTGTACCTGTATAATAACATTACTGTACCTTTTTACTGACAATAATGACATCACTGCATCTGTCTACTAACATCATTGTACCTGTATACTGACATCACAGCACCTGTATACTGACATCACTGCACCTGTGTACTGACAATGACATCACTGCCCCTGTATACTGACATTACTGTACCTTTTTTGTCAGTATGACAAAAATGACATCACTGTATCTGTCTACTAACATCATTGTACCTGTATACTTACATCACTGCACCTGTATACTGACAGTACTGACATCAGTTTATACCCTGTATACTGACATTACTGCACCTGTGTACTGACAATAATGACATCACTGCCCTTGTATACTGACATTACTGCACCTGTATGCTGATATCACTGTATCTGTATACTGACATCATTGTACCTGTATGCTGACATCACTGCACCTGTATGCTGACATCATTGTACCTGTATACTGACATCATTGTACCTGTATACTGACATTAATGCACCTTTAAACTGACAATAATGACATCACTGCACCTGTATACTAACATTGCTGCACCTGTGTATTGACAATAATGACATTACTACACCTGTATACAGACATCACTGCCCCTGTATACTGACATTACTGTACCTTTTTACTGACAATAATGACATTCCTGTATCTGTCTACTAACATCATTGTACCTGTATACTTACATTACTGCACCTGTGTACTGACAATAATGACATCACTGCCCTTGTATACTGACATTACTGCACCTGTGTATTGACATTACTACACCTGTATGCTGATATCACTGCATCTGTATACTGACATCATTGTACCTGTATACTGACATTACTGCACCTTTTAACTGACAATAATGACATCACTGCATCTGTCTACTAACATCATTGACATCACTGCACCTGTAAACATAATTACACCCATATAATAATACACTGTAATATTACCCATTGTCTGACATTACTGCACCTATATATCAACATCAATGTACCTGTATACATCAATGTACCTGTATGCTGACATTGCTACTTGTCTGACATGGCTGTGCTTGTTTACTGATAATACTGTACCTGTTTACTGACATCACTACACCTGTATATGCAACTACACCTGTATACTGACATCACTGTACCTGTATACATAATTATATATTGGCATAATTGTACCTGTATACATAACTATACCTGTATACTGACATCACTATCTATAAACTGATATCACTGTATATGTATTCTGACATCTATGTGCCTGTATACTAACATTAATGTACCTACCTTACATTGCTGCTCCTGTATACACAACTGTATCTGTATACTAACATCACTGCACCTATTTACTGACATCACTGCGTCTGTATACATAATTACACCTGTATACTGACATAATTGTACACGTTTACTGACATCACTACACATTTATTGTATATTAACATCTTTGTACCTGTATACTGGTATCACTGTATCTGAATGCTTTTTTCATTGTACTGTACTTGTATATTGACATCACTGAACATGTTTAGTAACATTACTTACAGTATCTCACAAAAGTGAGTACACCCCTCACATTTTTGTAAATATTTTATTATATCTTTTCATGTGACAACACTGAAGAAATGACATTTTGCTACAATGCAAATTAGTGAGTGTACATATTGTATAACAGTGTGAATTTGCTGTCCCCTCAAAATAACTCAGCACACAGCCATTAATGTCTAAACCGCTGGCAACAAAAGTTAGTACACCCCTAATGCCGCGTACACACGATCGGAATTCTCGTCGGAAAAGCCTTAGATGATTTTTTCAACGGAATTCCGCTCATGCTTGTGTTTCCTACACACCGTCACACCAAATTCCGACCGTCAAGAACACAGTGACGTACAACACTACGACGAGCCGCGAAAATGAAGTTTAATGCTTCCGAGCATGCGTCGGAATTTTGCTTGTCGGAATTGCCACAGACAATCGAAATTTCCTCTCAATCATGCTCTCAATTTTTTGCTGGCCGAAATTACGCCAGCAAAAGTCAGATGGAGCCTACACATGGTCGCATTTTCAGACGAAAAGCTCTCATCGGTCTTTTGCTGGCCGAAATTCCGACCTGTGTACGCGGCATTAGTGAAAATGTCCAATTTGGGCCCAAAGTGTCAATATTTTGTGTGGCCACCATTATTTTCCAGCACTGCCTTAACCATCTTGGGCTTGGAGTTCACCGGAGCTTCACAAGTTGCCACTGGAGTCCTCTTCCACTCCTCCATGATGACATCACAGAGCGTGTGGATGTTAGAAACCTTGCGCTCCTACACCTTCCGTTTGAGGATGCCACACAGATGCTCAATAGGGTTTAGGTCTGGAGACATGCTTGACCAGTCCATCACCTTTACCCTCAGCTTCTTTAGCAAGGCAGTGGTCATCTTGGGGGTGTGTTTATGGTCGTTATGCTGGAATAGTGTCCTGAGACCCAGTCTTCCGAAGGAAGGGGATCATGCTCTGCTTCAGTATGTCACAGTACTTGCTTTGCCTCCATGGTTCCCTCAATGAACTGTAGCTCCCCATTGCCGGCAGCACTCATGCAGCCCCAGACCATGACACTCCCACCACCATGCTTGACTGTAGGCAAGACACACTTGTCTTTGTACTCCTCACCTGGTTGCCGCCACACACACATGACACCATCTGAACCAAATAAATTTATCTTGGTCTCATTAGACCACAGGACATGGTTCCATTAATCCATGTCCTTAACCTTCTTGTCTTCAGCAAACTGTTTGCAGGCTTTCTTGTGCATCATCTTCAGAAGAGGCTTCCTTCCGGGATGACAGCCATGCAGACCAATTTGATGCAATGTGCTGCGTATGGTCTGAGCACTGACAGGCTGACCCCCCACCCCTTTAACCTCTGCAGCAATGCTGGCAGCACTCATACATCTATTTCCCAAAGACAACCTCTGGATATGACGCTGAGCATGTGCACCCAACTTATTTGGTTGACCATGGCGAGGCCTGTTCTGAGTGGAACCTGTCCTGTTAAATGACTGTATTGTCTTGTCCACCGTGCTGCAGCTCAGTTTCAGGGTCTTGGCAACCTTCTTATGCCACGTACACACGATCGGAAATTCCGCCAGCAAAAGACTGATGTGAGCTTTTGGTTGTAAAATGCGACCGTGTGTAGGCTCCATCAGACTTTTGCTGGCGGAATTTTGGCCAGCAAAAGATTTAGAGCATGTTCTCAATTTTTCTGACGGAAAAAGTTTCTATCGGAAATTCCAATCGTCTGTGGTAATTCCAACGCGCAAAATTCCGACGCATGCTCGGAAACAATTCGACGCATGCTCGGAAGCATTGAACTTCATTTTCGTGGCTCGTCGTAGTGTTGTACGTCACTGCGTTTTTGAGGTTCGGAATTTGGTGTGACCATGTGTAGGCAACACAAGCTTGAGCGGAATTCCGTCGGAAAAACCATCCAAGTTTTTTTCCGACGAGAATTCCGATCGTGTGTATGCAGCATTATAGCCTAGGCCATCTTTATGTAGAGCAACAATTTTTTTTTTTTGCAGATCCACAGAGAGTTCTTTGCCATGAGGTGCCATGTTGAACTTCCAGTGACCAGTATGAGAGAGTGAGAGCGATAACACCAAATTTAACACACCTGCGCCACATTAACACCTGAGACCTTGTAACACTAATGAGTCACATGACACCGGGGAGGGAAAATGGCTAATTGGTCCCAATTTGGACATTTTCACTTAGAGGTGTACTCACTTTTGTTGCCAACAGTTTAGACATTAATGGCTGTGTGTTGAGTAATTTTGAGGGGACAGCAAATTTACACTGTTATACAAGCTGTACACTCACTACTTTACATTGTAGCAACGTGTCATTTCTTCAGTGTTGTCACATAAAAAGATATAATAAAATATTTAAAAAATGTGAGGGGTGCACTCACGTTTGTGAGATACTGTATATACTGACATCACTACCCTTGTATACTGATATCACTGCACCCGTATATATAGCTACAGCTGTATACTGACATCACTGTGCCTGTATACATAACTGTATCTCTGTCCTGACATCACTGTACCTGTATACATAACTGCACCTATACTGTATACAAAATTACACCCATATACTAACATAAATGTACCTGTATACTGACATCACTGTACCTGTATACATAACTGCACCTATACTGTATACAAAATTACACCCATATACTAACATAAATGTACCTGTATACTGACATCACTGTACCTGTATACATAACTGCATCACTGTGCCTGGGTACTGTGCTCTTTGCATCTGTATACAGACATCACTTTCCCTACATGCTAACCTAAATTTACTTACATAGTGGGACATCAATACTTACATGCTGGCATAATCATACTTATATGATGACATCGCCTTAGCTACAAGCTGATTTAACTTTCCTTATATGAGAACAAAATCATACCTACATGTTAACATAACTATGCCTACATACTGATATAATTATACTTGCATGCTGATGTCACCTTTTGTGATATTTTCACTTTTCACCCAAAAGTGGAACTTCCACTCCTTGGCACCTTTCAGGGGGGGAGGGGGGCAGTATACCTGTCTTTCACAGGTATCCTGTTCCCACTTCCGGGAGCCACCCGGGCTCCCCCCTCCTCCCTCCTCCTTCCCCGGCCGCCGGGCCAGTAGGAGAGAGGAGCGGAGCCTCCCGCATGTGCAGTAGGGTTCCCGGGGGGAAAGCCCTAAGGCTTCACTGCCGGGTTCCCTTACTCGCAATGGAGGCGGCATGCACCCGAAAGCTGATGTAAAAATCATCACAATATACTCAGAGCGAAGTACAGAATCAGGAGACAAAAGCCGAAGTCAGAGGTTCAAGCCGGGGTCGGTGCAGGTAAACAAGGCCTTTCCTAGGGCGCCGTGCACAGTGCGCATGTCCGTTCCACATCTATGTGCCAATGCTCATATCTATACATATGATGAGCCGATGCGCATATTGGATTCGGGATTCACCTGCTTGGTGCGGAGGTTCCCTGACAGCAGGTAAGTAAGTTTACAATTACTTTAAAGTGTTTCTAAGCCCTGAAATGTTATAAGCCCATAGCAAACCTCAGTACTTAAAGAGGAAGTAAACCCTGATGGGTTTACTTCCTCTTTGCTTCCCTGAACAGGAGCCAGCGATGTCACCACTGTCCCCTTGTGCACGGAGCCTCCATCTTCTTTCTGTGTATGGCGGCTCCGGAGCCACGATGACGTCACGGGAGCCGCCACTCGCGCCACTCGCGGCATATAGCCGTAGACAGCGGTGCCTGTCTTTTAGCAAATATATTTCTTGGACCTACAGGTAAGCCTTAATCTAGGCTTACCTGTAGGTCAAAGTGGTTTGTAAGAGTTTACAACCACTTTAAAGCAAAGTCCCACCCAAAAGTGGAACTTTCACTCATCATCTGATTTCCCCCCCCCCCCCTCCGGTGCCACAATTGGCACCTTTCGGGGGGGGAGGGGGTGCAGATACCTGTATAATACAGGTATCTGCACCCACTTCCGGGAATAGACTCCCACGGGAGTCACGCCCCTTCTCGCCCCCCCCGCTGTCTCCTGGGAAACACAAAGGTCCCAGGAGATAGCGGGACCACTTAGGACGCGCAGCACGACTCGCGCATGCGCAGTAGGGAACCAGGAAGTGAAGCCGCAATGCTTCACTTCCTGATTCCCTCAATGAGAATGGCGGCGGCAGCAGCCGAGAACAGAGCGATTGCTCGGCTTCGGCTGCTGACATCGCTGGACTCTGGAACAGGTAAGTGTCCATTTATTAAAAGTCAGCAGCTGCAGTATTTGTAGCTGCTGGCTTTTAATAATTTTTGTTTTAGGTGGACTCCCTCTTTAACATGTTTGCTCTGTTGTTTCCATTTTAACTCTGCAACTTTGCAATCCACCTTGAAAAACAGACTGTCCCCCAGCTCTTTCTTTAGGGTGGCTCCATCCCCCTGCTGGATCCCATGGAGCCACCGCTGCGTGCATGCCTCCATCTGTGATGTTCATCCACACATTGAGTACTTTAGGAGTCCCATCATGCTTGTTTATGTTATTTTTATTTGATTTATTATTTCCAATATTCAAATGAATTGAAAGCAAAGCCTCTTTCTATTAAATGTGTAATAATCAATGGTGGATGACAATTACTTTGGTCATTTTTAAGTTATTTCAGAAAAATTGTGAGTTCTTTGATTTTTTTGTGGAAGTGTACCAACAAATTTGCCCACCAGTTTATATGGCCGTGTGATATTGTCGCCCTAAGAGGAAGTGCTGTTTAAAAGGATTTTCAAATAAACTTTAACTACTTTCCACCCACCCTATTGTTAAATGACAGCCAACGGGAGCTCTCCCATCTTGGGTGGACGTCATTTAACATCCTCCCAGCCACACGCCTCGCGCCCGTCCTAGGGGTCTTGCTGTGGCGCAATCTGTTACCCGCTGTGTCCTCTGGACACAGCAGATAACAGATCATTTTACTGAGCTGAGGTACCATGTAATTGCTGTGACCAATCACAGCGATCACATGACAGTTGTACACAATGAATGGCTTTCATTCATAGCCATTCATTGTATAGTATTGTGTTGATCTATGTGATTGGTCGCAGTGATCACATGGTACAGACAGGACCAATCACAGTGCATTTGTATCATGTGCCTATATAGCAAGGATAACTTGCCACAAATTTGTGTCAGTGTTGAATTGTAAGTCTGTTAACTTGCTGCACATTTCACTGGCAAATTGTACACTTGCAGAGCACTTGAAGCACAAATTTGCGTGGCAAGTCTTTAGTAGACATGTGCAGTTAGTTTCGTTCCGAATTGAAATTCTGACAAATTTTCAGAAATTCAGATATATTCAAATTTCCGAATTACAAATCCGAAATGACGGAAAAAATATTTTGACGAAATTTTAATTGATTTGAATAGTTTTCAAATTCACTAAATTCTGGACATGTTGCGGAGGCTAAGGCGGCATGATTTGGACAGGGATTGTATGTGGGTCTGAAAGGACAGTTCAGAGTCTAGGATTACCCCTAGCACGCTGGCATGTGGGGACGGACTGATAGATGTGCCATTGATCTTGACAGAAAAGTCAGGGGAAGGGGCACGTGGGGAAGGAGATATTAAGAGCTCAGTTTTAGATAGATTCAGTTTGAGGAAGTGGTTTGACAACCAGGCTGATATGTCTGTTAGTAAATCAGTGATGCGTGAGAAGATTGATGGGGTGAGCTGAGGGGCATAGAGATAGATTTGGGTGTCATCAGCATATAAATGGTAGTGGAAGCCATGGGAGGCAGCTGACCCAGGGAGGACGTGTAGATCGAGAATAGTGTAGGTCCAAGGACAGAACCCTGGGGGACCCCAATGGTAAGAGGAGTTGGAGAGGAGGAAGTGGAGTTGAAAGTGACACTGAAGGTGCGATAAGATTCAAACCAATGGAGAGTGCAGCCATTGAGACCAAGCAAATTTAGTTTTTTGAGGAGGAGGGTGTGGTCAACTGTATCAAAGGCAGCGGAAAGGTCCAAGAGTAAGAGTATGGAATAATGACCATTGGTTTTGGCTGTTAGTAAGTCGTTTGTGAGTTTTAGGAGGGCAGTTTCTGTGGAGTGCTGTAGGCGAAATCCAGACTGAAGGGGATCAAGAAGGTTATTCTCAATGAGGTGGTCGCTCAGTCGGTTGTAGACTAAACGTTCAAGGAGTTTGGAGGCAAAAGGGAGTAAAGAGATGGGTCTTAGGTTGTTAGGATTGATTTTGGTATGGGAGTGACTAGCGCCTTTCCAGTTTTTGTTGCAGGTTCACTCGGGCAATCCATTCCCCCATCCGCGGACTCTCTGATTCCATCCACTTCTTTGGAATTAAGTTTTTAGCCTCGTCTTATAAAATAGGGATTAATGAGCCCCTGTATTGCTTCAAGGGAGTATCGGTCCCATGAAACAATACCACCCATGGATCATCCGGGATAATTTTTTTTGTAATAATTTTAATCAGGTCTAAAATTTGTTTCCAGTATTTTTTGATGATGGGACACTCCCACCATATGTGAGACATCGTGCCGGTGGCTCCACAGCCTCTCCAGCACTCGGGGGGTTTGTCCTTTTGATATTTATTCATTTTAACAGGGGTTATATACCAGCCCGACATACACTTATAGTTGACTTCTATGGTTTTGATATCCAACGCTGCACCATGCATTAACTTAAATATCTTATCACTTCTATTTAAACTACAGGGAACCCCTAGTTCCTCTTCCCATCTTTTGACACATGGGGGGACTCCCGTGAAATCTTCCCGTATTAACATTTTATTTACACGTGAGATGTTGTTTCTAGTTGAGGGACGCATACATATTCTCTCCATTGCGGTGTAATCATCCCCGCAGCAAATTGGTTGCGGCAGTCCCTCTACGAAATGTTTCAACTGGGTGTACCTCCAGGTGTGAATCGTCATTAATTCTACCTCTTTACTTAATTCGTGAAAAGTGTTTATTTTTCCTTGTTTGGTGATATCTCTTAAACGTGCGTCCCCTTTTTTGATCCAATTACCCCACAGTTTACTCCTCCTTGGCTCAAAAAAAACCATTGTTTTTTAAGTATATCAGCTGGGAGTTGTATTCCCACTTATTATTTCTGTGCAACCTATCCCATATTTTCAATGTGACCCGTGTAATTTCGTGTGTTTCCTCCTCTATTATCCTAAATTTCGGTGGGTTCCATATGTCGTGCCCCAATTCCCTATTACTTAGTGTATTTTCCAAATTCACCCATCTTTTTTTCATCCCCCTCTTTTGTCCATTCCATAACACGTGAGAGTGCAATAGCGCTGTAGTATTTCTCGAAGTCAGGCAGTGCGAGCCCCCCCCTGTTTTTTTTCCCTTGACAAAATTTCTGCTGCTATACGTGGCTTCTTATTAAACCATATAAATTTAGAAATAATACTATTTAAAATTCTGAAAAAAAACTTTAGGGACCTCTAGTGGGAGCATTTGGAGCTTATAATTTACTTTTGGGGCGATAATCATCTTCACCGCATTAATTCTCCCCATCCACGACAGAGGAGATAGTGTCATCTTTTTTATTTCCTTTTTAATCTCATTATCCTATTTAATCTCTTATCCAATAAGGGGATATAATTTATCAAATAAATCTTCCTTAAGGTACCTGACAATCTCACCCCTAGGTATTTAATATTCTCCCTCCATGGGAAGTGGAATTCCTTTGTCAAACGGGCTACTTCCAGTTGCCCAATGTTAATATTGAGGATCTCTGATTTGGTAAGGTTGATTTTAAAATTGGAGACATATCCATAGATTTTTAATACTTTAAGCAAATTGGGTAGAGTAGTTTGAGGATTAGTTAAGAAAAAAAGCACGTCGTCGGCGAAAGCCGCTAGCTTGTGTACTTCATTTCCCACCCTGATCCCACTTATATCCGATGTATTTCGTATAGTCGCTAATAAAGGTTCTAAAGATAATACAAACAAAAGAGGGAACAGGGGACATCCCTGACGTGTACCGTTTTTCATAACAAAAGGAGGCGAGAGCACGCCGTTCACCCTGACTTTCGCCTGCGGATAATCGTATAAAGTCCTTATCCAACTTAACATTCTTGGTCCTATCCCCATGACCTCCAGAGTTGTAAACATATGTCCCCAGTCTATCCTGTCAAACGCCTTCTCGGCGTCCATTGACAGGAATAGACTGGGGACCTTACCCATCCTACTGGCCTGCAACAGTAATAGGGCCCTAATCCCATTGTCTCTACCCTCTCTTCCCGGAACAAATCCGACCTGGTCGGGATATACTAATTCGGACATCTTTACCTTTAGTCTATTGGCCAATACCTTCGCAAACAACTTAATGTCCACGTTCAAGAGGGCTATGGGGCGATAACTCGAACACATCGTTTTGTCCTTTCCTTCTTTCAAAATCAATGTTATTGATGCCATCAAGGCTTCTTTCCCCATTACACAATCCCTCCCCAACAGGTTCCAATACTGGCAAAGTCTGGGCACCAATATATCCCTATATTTTTTGAAATAGGTTAAAGAAAATCCGTCTGGTCCCAGGCTTTTACCAGTAGGGGAGCTCTTCAGGGCTTCATATATTTCCTCCTCTGTGATGGGTCTATCCATATTCAGACTATCTTCATATTACAGGGAGGGTACAGAGCTATTCCTAACGAAATTCTGACCCTCTTCAACTTCGGCTTGTGTGATCTGGCCTTTAGTTTTAACGTCGTAGAGGGTTTCGTAATAGGTTTTAAACTCATTAGCTATATCTTTAGTTAGGTTCACCATTGATCCTGCTTTGTTTTGAATTTTATCAATAAAGTTTATTTCTCTTTTCTTTTTCAGTATTCTTGCTAAGTGTTTGCTGCTTTTGTTTCCCCATTGGTGTTTATCTCTATCTAATTTATGAAACCATTTCCTCGCCTCTTGATCCATAGCCATTTTTAATTCTTCTCTTTTGTATAACAGTCTATGAAAGGTATCTTGCCTACGAGACTTCTCGTCCCTATGCTCCTGTTCAAGTCTATGAATTTCTTCTGTGAGCTGAGTTCTAAGCTCCCTTTTCTCTCTTTTTTCCCCCGCTCCGATTGAGATAAAGATCCCCCTAATGTAGGCTTTGTGTGCTTCCCACAGAGATGCTTTTGACGTCTCCCCCGTGTCATTGATTTCGAAGAAGGTTACAATTTCCCTTCTTATGGTTTCTTCAATGGCAGCTTCAGCTAACAAGCTGTCATTCAGACTCCATGAACACGGCCGCCTTTGGATTCCAGGGAGGCTAATAGTCATTGACAGGGGGGTGTGGTCCGAGAGGGTGGTTATCTCAATCTGAGATTCTATTACTTGATCCAAAAATTTATGCTCAACTAAAAAGTAGTCTAGACGGGAATGTGTCCCATGAACTGGGGAGAAGAAGGTGTAATCCTTAGATTTCGGGTGTTGCACCCTCCAGACATCTATTAACTGGCTTTGCTTAAGTTTTAATTTAATCTTTTTTAACTGACAATGGCTCTGGCTCCGTGCCCTAGATGTGGAGTCCATATTGGGATCCCATCCAAAGTTCAGGTCGCCGGCTAAAATTACTTCTCCTGTCCGGAAGTTCGCCAAACGTCCCAGAACCTGTGATAGGAAACCAATCGGATTTTTATTTGGGCTATATATGTTTGCCAGTGTGAGTATATTTTCCCCTATTTTGCCCTTTATGAATAAAAACCTCCCATCGGGGTCTACCAGCCTTTCCAAAAGTAAAAACTTAATGTTTTTCGCAATTGCCACTCCTTTGGCACCTCTTGTTGGAAAATCCCCGTAAAACCACATTGGGTAATCGTAAGAGGCGATCCTAATGTTACTGTCATGAGACAGATGCGTCTCCTGAATAAAGGCAACCTCTACTTGATAGATCTGTAATTCCTTCAGTATCTTATATCTCTTCAACTGCGCGTTTAATCCTTTAACATTGTACGTGATAAGCTTCAACTCTCTACCTTCCATATTTCAGACAAGCAAGCTATGCAATAACCAGACCGGACCAATTTACATGTAAATAATCGTTCTTGCAAGGCAGGGACGGACTCTTGCCCACCCCCCCGAAACCCCCTCCCACCCCACCCTAACCCCTCCCCCGCCCGCCCCTTATCCCCTGGTCGATCACCGACCCTGTGTGCACAGCGAGGCATCCCTTAGAGACGTATCTGGCGGTCAGGGGTTGGGTCTCCCCCTTCCCCCCGCTGATAACAGAAGAGGGGAAGGGGGAGACCGCCAAGCCCATGTATGACCCCGGAGCGTCTCCAGTTCCTCTCCGCCCCCCCACCCTGGCCCCAACTCCGTAAAAACCCACCCTACATCGAGAAAGAGAGGGAGAAAAAAAAAAAAGGCACTCATTTCATTTCTGTCCATTTAAATCTCCCTCCGGGGTTTATTATATTAGTTCCGTGTCTCAGGGATTTTCGGAGTAGGGATCCCCAACTCCTGACAAAAATTTTGCATCTCGTCCATGTACTTCAAGCGTGATGTTCTCCCTGATTTGATAACAATCAGGGCTGCGGGGAATCCCCAGCTGTATTTAATATTTTGAGACCGTAGACTTTCCAGCAGCGGCCTCATCTGTCTTCTCCTAGCCAAGGTGCCTGCAGATAGATCGGAGAAAACCTGTAACTCTGTTGTTTCGAATTTTAAGGGGGGGTTTCCTCTAAGTTTGTTCCAGATTTGGGATTTTTCCTCATACGAGTGAAACCTAATGAGCACATCTCTGGGGACTTCCCCGCTTACCCCCAGGGGTTTTCTGATTCGGTGAACCCGATCAATTTTTAAGTCAGTTCTCTCATCCATTCCTAGTATGGGTTTAAAGATGCTTTTCATTTTTAACATTAGGTCTTCCCCCCTCTGTTCAGGGAGGGCCCTTATCCTCAGGTTTTGTCTTCTACTCTGGTCTTCCATACTTTCCATTTTGTACATGATCTCCCTTTGACTATTTTGCATTTTTTCCATCTGCTTTCTAAGCTCTAGATTTTCATTAGCTTGTTCAGTTGCAAATTCCTCGATGGTCTCCACTCTCTTCAACAAAAAACCCATATCGGTTCTGATATTTGTGATTTCCGTTTTTATTGAACTTTCCAATTTGGCGAACATTTCCGCCATTTCAGTTTTAGTTGGAATTTGGGTAATGTCTCTCTGTAATAAAGTGGGGCCTACGTCCCCGGACCTTTCCGGATCCACTTCTCACCTGAGTGTTTCTGCCTGCTCAGCTCTCTGCTTTTCCAACTCTCTCTTCTTTTCTTTCGCCCCCTGCTGTTTCTTTTCCATCTCAGGACTTTTTAAACTAATATCTTTGAGATATTTCTGTATAGTACTCGTATTCAGGCTATCCTTGGGGGTTTTAGGCTCCGTACCTCTTTGCGATCTGCCCTTCATTTTTAGCGGGTACTCTCACTGAATCTGGCCATTTCACACATAGAGATGGGTGATGTCCGCTGAAAGAAAAGGTGACTTCTTTCTATGCATCCCTCTGTCTGAGAAAAGTGACTATTTACCAGCTTCTTTTTTCCCTTTTACAGATACCCTGAAAAAATGAGAACCAGTAGCCCTTGTGTTTGTATCTCTGCTCGTTGTGTTGATTCGCTGCATACAGTCCCAGCCTTAATTATAAGCCTTTCTTGTCTCCACGATTTGCATATAGAGTTCGCCTGTTTTAGGGGCCTTTGTAATGGGTGTCCTCTGCACGACTTCCCCCGGGGGGAGAAGAGCCCACAGTCCCACCACCACGCAAACTGAGAAAAGACTTGCAAAACACAGGATAAACCACTGCGTGTCGTTTTTACTCTTTAGCCTGTTGTATGACGGATTTTTTGTGAGTAAACTGTAGAGTTCCAGTATCTCCTCGCCTCATGGACTTCAGTCCCTGTCCACAAATGTATCCGGGGCGGATCTATAAGCTCTTCCAATATAAGTCCAATAAGGTGCTATGCACCTGCAAAAACATAGCACGTGCAGGAAGGAGAGTGAAAAAAGCAGTTCATTTCAAGGTTCTTTTGGCCCCTCTAGACATTTTTATAAATTGCTCTCCCTTCACCATTACCCGCCGGGTAATTTCAGGGGGATTTAATCTGGCTGGCTTCCACACTCTGTGCTATAATTTAGCTGGGAAAAAAAAAAAAGTAAACAACACTCCCCTGCACACTGTGTTTACTATGCTTTTTGTTGCTCCACAACCTCCAGCAGACACCAAGGATACTTCCTGTTTGAATGGCCACTATTCATTACAATGATAGATCCTCCTTGTGCCCCCGCTGGCCATTTAATGTAAATGCATATATGGTTCTAACCATTGAAAACACTTTCAGCATGTATTTAGCACTTTTACACATGTAGCAGAGTTTATAGCGGGATTCCCGTGGAGGTTTTCAGATAAATATACATATGTTTTGAACAAGAAAAGGAAGAAAAATAAATAGTCCATACCTGACAGAGGGATGCCCTTCAAAGATCCCCTCCCAGTCACCTGTTGTTTAGCTGCGTGGGTGCGGGATGACGGATGGCCCAGGTAGTAGTGGCCCCCTCTACTCCGAGTATTCCCGGGCGACGGCTTTTCAAGCAGGATGTGGTGGCTCTGTGTGCGGGCTTTATTGCCTAGTTTGTATGGGGTGATGTCACAGGGGGAACGGTGTCTTGAGGCTGTAGGATCCGGGGCATCTCCCTTCGTCCTTATCCATACCTTCCTGGGTAGTGGGAACCTGTCACATTCCCTCCGTCCAGCCGCTGCTGTGCGCCGGATTCCAGCCTCTTTCCCCGCCGGGTCTAATGGACGGGCGATCCGCGTGGGGCTGAAGGCAGAGAAGGGAGACCTCCAGGAGTCCTCACCGCCGGGTTAGGCAGTGGCTAAGGGGGACTCTCACTTCCGCGTAGCCCTTCCTGGATCTCGTACTCGGCGGGAGCTCCATGCGGCTTGTACCTCCGCCGTCACCAGGCTCCTCCCCCCGCGCCGACGTCTCACGTCAACATGGCATGTGTACAGAGACCCATGTCGCTAATTCTAGTCGCAGATGCGACCTGGCACCCGGGGTTTGTCGAGCCCTGGGTGTAGGTACCTCCTGGGCTTTTCGCCATCAGGTATCTGTGGCTCAGATTTTTAAGGCTGCTACTTGGTCTTCAGTGCATACGTTCACAAAATTCTATCAAGTGGATGTTCGAGCAGCCGAGGATTCGGCTTTCGCCCGCAGTACACTGCCGTATAAGGTCTAATGGCTATTTTTTGGCAGGGTGTCTCCCTCCCCTCAAGGCTATTGCGCCGGGACATCCCAGCAGGTAATGAATATTAGCCTAACTCTGTGTCCCATGATGTATGAAAAAGAAAATAGGATTTTTCCGTCATACTTACCTGTAAAATCCTTTTCTTTGAGTACATCATGGGACACAGAGGTCCCTCTCCCTCTTTTTGAGGATTCAGTGCTTGCTACAAAACTGAAGTACTTCCTGTATGGGAGGGGTTATATAGGGGATTACTTCCTGTCTAAAGACCTTTGGTCTACCAGTGTCCATTCACCTGGAGATGAAGTATAACTCAGCAGGTAATTAATATTAGCCTAACTCTATGTCCTATGATGTACTCAAAGAAAAGGATTTTACAGGTAAGTATGACAAAAAAAATCCTATTTTTCTATTCCATTGCCATTATTTTCAATTCTATTTTTTTCTCTTTGGAAATTGGAAATCTATTCAAATTCAAAAACTATTCGGATTTGAAAACTATTCGAATTCAAAAAGTTTTTGAATATTATTAGAAATTAATTCGAAAACTATTCAAATAGATTAGAATTCTGAAAACTTTAATCGATTTGAATCGTATAAATAGACTTGCTGCAATTGTGCAACAAACTTGTGAAGCCTGGCAAGTCTAGCAATAGCTTAGCAAGTGATTTTCAAACTTTCAGCACAATTGCTTGCTATCTGGGTGATAGCTGTGGCCAGGGCCGATCCTGGGCGGGTGCATTGGGTGCACCACACACAGGCACCACAGACTTAGGGGTGCCGAAGTGCCATAGTGCTCCCCTCCCTCCTTCTCTCCTTGTGTGTGTTCAGAACACCAGCGCGAGCATAAGGCAGCCCGTCCAGCCCGGCAGTGCTCGGGGGGAGGAGCTGCTCCTCTTCCTGACACAAGGTGTGCGGGAATGAATTCCTCTCACTCGGACACTGCACTGTCTCTCTACCAACTCCAGCTAGACTGCCACCCCTCCCATCTCTATCAGTGGGCTGTGTGCTGGAGGATGAAACATGGCATCCCCAGCATCCCTTTAGACGTGCTCTGGGCTGTCCCTGCTCTAGCCCACCCCCTCTGTGTATAATGGATAGATTCATGCATTGCATTAATCTATCCACGGCTGCTGCCACCCCCTAATCAGGTGTCCGGCCCCTTTTCGGATGCCAGGCACCTGAATTACAGCAGGGGGGGGGGTGTTTTTGAAGTACCTGATTAGAGCCATAGGCTCTAATAGGCTTCAAAAAAGATGACCTGCGAGTGCAAAGCATTGCTCGCGCAGTTCACCCAGGTGTGTTAGAAAAGCGAATGAATATTCGATTTCCTATCACTGAACCACATCATAGCCAATCCGGTGCGCAGGTCTGCTACCCATCACCTGATTGGCTGAAAGGACAGGCGCTACGATTGGACAGCTATTGGAAGGAGGGGAGGAGACACACGGAGGACACAGGAGCCGCTGCAAGGTCCCACTGCTCGCTGCCATCACCTGCTGCCAGACCGAGACAGGGTAAGTGCCGGGCAGACGGCGAGCAGGCAGGGGGTGGGGGTCACAGTGGCACTATTTTATGGGGCTCAGTGTTTGATGGCACAGTGGCAGCGTTTGATGGTGCAGTGGCAGCATTTGATGGCACAGTGACAGCGTTTGATGGTTATAGTGGTAACTTTGGTGGGGCACAGTGGCTGCGTTTGATGGGCACAGTGGCTGCATTTGATGGGTACAGTGAGACTGCAATTGATGTTTTTTTTTTTTTTTCAGTTTGTTTGCGCGCCCCCCCCCCCCCCACAAAAAACATTTTGAGCACCAGCCGCCACTGATCTACAGATGAGATGTACGTACATGTACATGTTGGCATTCATGGTTCCCTCAATGAACTGTAGCTCCCCAGTGCCGGTGTTCTGTCAAAAAATGTCCGCCTATCGAATAGTGTCCGAGCCGTACTGCGCAGGCGCATCGCTTGTGCAGTACGGAGGACTAGGAGATTCGGAAAATCTCTGAAGATGAATGGCGCCTGCGCCATGAGTCGAGGTGCAAGCCCCACCATCCAAGTGGACATAGGGCTTTGCTCGCCACGCTTCGGGCACGGCCTCGCTTCGCTCGGCTCTTTTAGATTCTAACTCTATGTCCACTTGGATGGTGGAGCTTGAACCTGGATTCACGGCGCAGGCGCCGTTCATCTTCGGAGATTTTCGGAATGTGACTGTCATCCGTACTGCGCATGCGCAGTACACAGCGGACAGTATCCGATGGGGGACACTATCCGACAGAACACCGGGAGCACTCATGCAGCCCCAGACCATGACACTCCCACCACCATGCTTGACTGTAGGCAAGACTTACTTGTCTTTGTACTCCTCACCTGGTTGCTGCCACACACGCTTGAAACCATCTGACACAATCCGAATCAGTCAGAGCAACGATATGAATAACGAATCGTAGGGTATGGTACGAACCACTAAGAATCGGTGCAAAGCGTTGTGCCGCCAAGGCGACTAGGCTCGAATAGGAATGATGCGTGTGACAAGAAGTGATATGAACCATTGAGTGAACCAACAAATCATTAGTAGGGTATGGTGGTAAGAATCGGTTGGAAAAAATGATATAAATAACAAATCGTAGTGTATGGTACGAACCGCTAACAATTGGTGTGTGGGATGCGGCTGTTGCGAAGTGTTGTGCCGCCAAGGCGACTAGGCTCGAATCGGAGTTATGCGTATGGCATGAAAGTGATATGAATCGGTGAGTAAGATGACATAACAGCAAATCTTTTGTAGGGTATAAAGGTGAGCGGTATGAATCGGTGCAGGAGGTGTCTGATGCGACTGTGCCACTGACACGATCTGACTAGGTTAGAATCGTGTGGTAGGTATGCAACGTATCTGATACGAATCGGTAGTAGGATAAGAGAAATTACGGTGAAAGCGATACGAATTGGAGTGTATGCCACCCCTTACTCTAAACCAAACTCATACCAACCACCCAACCCCCCAGGCTAATTAAGTGCAGACAAGGCTTCAGGTGGGTCTAATTACCACCTCAATCAGCCACAGAACCCGTGCAAACAATACATGTCATCTCCAAATGGATGAGACGGCAACCCCATATACTGTGACTCCGGGTCCTATGGGCAACAAAGCCTGTATCAAGTGAAATCAGACAACGACCGACGGTGGCTCGGAGGCTTGGATCTAAAAATGAAATGTATGTTTGTGGCATGGGACGACAAGCAAGGCCGAGGGGACATACAATTTTACTACACCTGTGCTGAATGATGTCGGGACACGACCGACAACAACTCAGAGGCAGCTAAGAATGAAAGGGATGCAGGATAGGAAACATAACGAATTGTAAAATTGCGTATGAACGAAAAGGTACAAACCCTACCTTCAATAGGGAGCGAGAACCGCCGATGAAGAGCACGTACGTGGAAGCTGCAAGACATATGTAATCGAACGAACCCGAGGTGAGCTGGGAAGAGCCGGCTCAGCGACGTGTAGTATCGTGCACTGGAAACGACAGAGAGCAGCCAGCTTAAATAACCACCGGGCTCCTCCCATAAATTCAGTCCCCCATATTGGCCTTCTAATATATATATTTATGTTTGACTATTCTAGACTAGGGGAGAGTAAAGACATTTTTACTTACCTAATCCTCTATTGGGTGCAGGTAAGTAGCAGGTGCTCCCCCACGCCCCAGCTGTGGACTGTCCCTCAGCATCATCATGTCCAGCATAAGGCTATAGACCCTGCATTGGTCTTGATGAAGTCAAGACCTTAGACTGCCGTAGCATGGGGGAGATGATTCTTTTGGGACCTTTCTAGCAGCATAGAGGATTGGATAGAAGTAGATCTCCTTTTTTATGTCACCTAGGACTAAAAAAGCAAATAACCCTTGTAGTGCAGGTGCAGCCCACAAGTTCCCGGAGTTGGACTTTAAATTGTTTCATAATTGTTTCATAAGGTCCTTTATAAAATCACTGTAGGTTCACTCTTCTGTAACCTCATTCATATTTCTCTCCATGGCTAGTTGAGTTAGAACCTGGTACCTTAATTTTTCTTAAACTTTACAGTCTGAACATTTTTTGGTCTTCTAGATTTCCCTATTTCTAGCAAAAAAAAGCTGGCATGGGTCCTAGCCTTCCTTTACTCTACGGAGAAAACAGGATTGTTATTTCTGTCTGTTTTGTTGTTAAAGAGTCCCCCTCATTTCATGTCTGATGAACAATGTCACTGGGACATTAACTAAAGGGAAATCTCTCTATCCCCAGATATCAGTGCATAATGATAGGTGTTCCAAAGCTATCCATAACTAGTGGACATACACTTTAATGTTAATGTACTCTCATAACTTTCAAAACGTTATCAATTACACCAATATGTATGTAATTATGACATTCATGGTTCTGTTGCAGAATTCAAAGATGTCAAGAGATGCTAGATGTAACAGTTCAGAGCAAGTTCCATTTATGGAAGAATGGAAGGCACGAAGAGAGAGAATAAGGTTACGCTCCTCATCCTCAAGTATTGGGAGCAAGTCCATAGACATCCAGGTCCAGCAAGAAGGCGATCTGCAATCCAAGTCCTGGCCTTTAGACCCTGCTCAAGATCATGAGAAAGATATGGGAGGAATAAAAGTAACTACATCGTCTTTCAAAATCCAGCCTCTAGTGACCGCAGAAGTTGAATCTCGTGAGCCAGTCACTTCAAAAACCAAGGAGAAGAAAGGGAGCCATCAGAAGAAACATCAGACCCAGAAAGAGAAAAGGAAGCTACGGGAGAAGAGGAGACCTACTGGAGTAGTAAATATGTTTCCATCTGAGGCAAGTGAAAACCTGCGCTTACAGCAAAGTCAACCCTATGTCTTGTTTCTAAAGATGTCCTCAATGTAGATAAAGATGTCCTCAATATAGATAAAGATGTCCTCAATGTAGATAAAGATGTCCTCAATGTAGATAACTACACATAATTGTATCCTTCTATTAGAGCTGTTCTAATCAAGCAGCTTTTTTTAAAACAAGTTCTTAAATTCAATAAAGAAAAGTAAGGAGTTAATAGAGTCTTAAAGTCCATCTCCAGGACACAACATAAGTTAAGACCCCTCTCAACTATTCATTGTAGTTTCTGTTCCCCAGTGGATATTTTTCCCACTACCAGGCCTGGCGAAAGTTAGTCAAAGTGAAAGGAAGTGATGAGAAAACTTTTCAGTGGGGATAGAGATAGCAACAAAGACTTTTTGGACAGAACGGGAAAGAGTAAGAACTTCTTTTAAGATTTATTGCTGTCTGTGCTATCTTGTCCCAGTGACACTCATTCCAGTCATTTGACGTTCTGTTGTTATAGGAACAAAGCATGAAGGAAAACCTTTCTAAAGGGGTCAAAAATAGCACAAAAAAATTGACATGTATTCCAACCCTTTTCCACTGTTAAAATTAAAAAAGTTTTTACTAGAGTTAGGCTTTAAGTTGTAGCTAATCCTTTGGTAAATTAGAACATGATGGGTATTTTGGTCATTTGTACCTTACTGTAAATAGCAAACTGTGATACACGTTAGAGAAATACACAATATTTTTTATGTGACTTTTCCACTATGTTTGCATTTAACAAACGTCCTAACTCCCATCTGGTGTATTTAAGGTGGGTGTTTCCAAGTTTCACTTAGTTAGGAAGTTATACATATATCTGCAAAATTTTCAAAACAACAAACTGCGTCTAAAGCCCCATACACACGGTCGGACTTTTTCATGGATTCTGTCCGATCGGACAATGTTGTTGAAAAATCAGACCGTGTGTATGCACCATCGGACAGTGTACGTCGGATTGTCCGACGGACAAAGTCTTATCTCCTGCTGGATAGATTTGCCGACAACCCGGTCCGATCACACCAAATCCGATCGTGTGTACGGTTGTCCGACCGGACAAAGTGCTACGCATGCTCAGATCACATTACAAGACCAAAGCTATTGGCTACTAGCCTCTACGTAGTCCCGTCGTAGGCAACAAACGTCACCACGTTCAGAATGATCGGATTTTCCGACAACTTTGTCCGACCGTGTGTATGCAAAACCAACATCAGACAAAGTATGACGGACAGGATCCGACCGACCTGGTCCGCGGATTGTCCGACCGTGTGTATGGGGCTTTAGAATTGCAAGTTTGTATTGATTTCCGAAACATTTGTTTTTAGGATGAGACAATAACTAGTTTAACTCCAAATTAAGACAATGAAGGACCTCTAGTCCAACAAAGTTTTTTTCTTGCCAACTTTATTTCAACTTAAATTTAGCTTGGTCACTGTAAAAAAAAAAAAAATCAAAACAAAATGTTAGACTTTTTATTGTCTAATAAGATCTTTATGTGTATCCCTCACATAAGATTGTTTAGGTTGACAAGAGTAATCCTTTGTAGCAGTTGTGAATCTACTTTGTAGTTCCCTAATAAGAATTGTGTCACGTTATCAAACAAAGAAAGGTTCAGTTAAAATTTCAAGCCATACCTTGCATACCAAAGTGTTTTGCTCATATTTTTTTATAAGCATGCTTGTCCCCAGAGTGTTCCGGATCAAAGAATCAAGAAAGTCCATCTGTTTTCGCGTTCTACTTGGCGGGTGGAAGTGTAAGCAAGGATCAATAGAATAACAAGGCCCAGCAAGCTTGGTGGGGATTCACTCTTTGAGCTGTCTGAAGATACTAGAGGCTTTTGAGGTCTGTTCAGCCATTGTGACTGAAAATAATAACTCCAGATGCCTGATGAACTAAACTTTTTTTCTGCAGGAGGACATTTTCCGAAGTAGGACTTGAAAGAACAAAATGTACCACACTGCAAGATAAATGTCCCCACCTTATTCATAAGGTGGGGAAGCAGTGCATAAGACAAGAAGCATGCAGGAGCCATTAAAAAGGCTATTGCATAGCATCTTCCATTTGCTATTCACTGTAATACAAATCGAGATGTAGGCTGGCCATAAGTTTAGTTTAGTAAGAATAGCAGATGCTAAAAATGATTAAATATCTGTTATACCAGTGGAAGCGAACATTCATTACTCACCTTTATTTTATTTATGTTATGGTAATATACTGTATATCTTGACAGAGACTGTGGTCCTTTATCTCTCTGCAGAGAAGCTGGCACCATGATCATAAGCAGTCTTATGAAAGGGAAAAAAAAAAAAATAGCATGAAGGCCCACACAGGACAACAAAGAAAAAATATAAGTGGCTTGAGTGGATCTGAGAGATCTGAGAGGAAATTCCCTGCCTGTAGTCAACCTGTGTCAGACACTGACTGAACAAACTTCTAAGCCCGGGCCTTTGGGTTTATGTCAAGAAGCATATTGTTTAGGGAGTGTAGACACAGGAACCTCCAAGCTAAGCTTTGTGCTGACGTTTGAGAGAGAGAGAGAGTAATTTATTAAAGAATCATGGAGATATGGATTCTGGGAACATCCCATCTACAAAGAGTACTGTAACCATGAATGCAAAAAAGTGAACTTTGAATATTTGGCAGTTATGTGGATTAATGGCTGGGTGAAAACTGAAGTGTGATAATTATTTTAAAAACAACAGCATAGAATTCTCTTGTATAAAAGCTATACATGTTATTTAAGATTTTTAGGAATCAGGACATTTCTAGTAAAAGAATCAGGAGACCATGAATGTTTGGTTCTTGTTCAAAAACATGTTGTCCCAAAGTAATTCATTAAATTGATGCCTCTCCTATAGTAGTTTGGAGGGTCCTCATTCAGCCCAAAAAGTAGAGATTTAGGCAGGAACTACAGCTTGCATTCTTTACCCCTCAACAACATTAAGTGAAATATGTAATCACAGAATACAGTTATAAATACAATGTGTGGTGTATCAGTTCTTCCACTGCTTTACAACTATCATTACATTGTAGGATCCTGATGAGAATGAAGATGTTAAAGAGAATGAGGAACATAAGGAGCAAGAAGTGGTCATCCAGAGTCAGGTGAGAAACAAACTATCCAGTGGAGGTCAGCTAGTAGCTTGTGGGCCTTAGGTGACTCTCAACTTTCATGGCAGCCTTTTAACTGGTGCCTGGATTTGAGCACCTGTTACATTATACTTCTCCACAATTCATGTAATTTATGCAATTCATATAATTTAATTAAAGCAGTGTTTCTCCTGGGGAAAAAATTAAAGACTTTGAAAAAAAAGGACACTTACCTGTCCAGGGTGCTCATGATGTCTTCACCCCAGCTGATTTTCGTATCGGCTCTCGGGTGCTGCCGCTGCCATTCATCGAAAGGGAAACCGGCAGTGAAGCCTTTCTGCTTCACTGCCAGTTCCCTACTGCACATGCGCAAAGAGCACTGCTCTTTCTAATTGGCTTGGCAGCGGAGGAAGGAGGAGGGGGGCCAAAGTTCCGAGGGATGGCGCAGCAGCGCTGTCTCCCAGAAGTGGGGAGGGGTACCTGTCAAAAACAGGTACCTGTCCCCCCCCCCCCCCCGAAAGGTGCCAAAGGTGGGGAAGATTTACTAAAACTGGTGCACACAGAATCAGGTATAGCTGTACATAGTAACCAGTCAGCTTCTAACTTAAGTTTAATGTTAACTGCTTGGGGGAGGAGGTTTGGAGCATTTTGATCTTTTGATTATCAGACCACTTGGATTTCATATATTGCTGTTGTGGTTAAAGATCTGGGTGTGCTGGTGCACCCCTTCTATGGATGGTGGGATTCAACTCTAGACCAGAATAGCTTTGATTGTTTTATGAATATATTGTTCCTTGCCTCTGAAGCTATTTTGGTGTAAAAATTTGAGGATTATCTTGAAGAATCAATACATTTTTTGTCCATTATCTTTATGTCCCTTGGAGGTGCCCTTTTGGAATTGAGAATTTTCACTCCAGCAAACTGTATGGAAACTTTTAATATTATACTACTGGGTTTCCTTGTGCAGACAATGTTCAGATGTTCACCATTATGAAGACGTTTGAATCATTCAACACGCATTGAGCTAACATATGGGTGTTGAATTGAAATACGATCTGTGAACTTGCCTTTCAAATATTGAATATGGTGCTATATACAATTTTTATATTTGTACAATAAACCTTATGAATTTAGTTTGTGGTACCATTTCCTAAATACCCAGAAAAAAAGCCATTGCTACAAGAATCTTTTCCTCTAAGGCAGGGTTCACACTTGTGCGATGCGAGAACCCTGCAAATCCACTGCGGGTTCCCGCATCGCACCCGACACACACGGCAGTTCACACTGCCATATGCGAACTGCTAGGGAGTGTCATTATATGTTAACGACACCCCCATTTCAGCTCGCATATCGCACTGCGAACTGACAGTTCAGAGATGGATCGGATGGCATATGTGTGAACACACATGTGATCCGAATCTGGTCCGAACAGAAAAAAGGGTCCTGTGCATGTTTGGAACGAATGCGGTGCGATATCAGCCATACTATCTGTATGGCTGACATCGCACCGCACAGACAACGCATGTAATGTAAACAGCAGTGCGCTGCGAATTACATGCGATGTCTGGCATCGCACAAGTGTAAACCGGCCCTTATACAGCTTCTATCTTGTTCAATTAAGCTTTGACAATAAAACCTATAATCTGATAGGTTACTATGCACAGCTACACCAGATTTTGTGTGCACCTGTTTTTTCCCCCCTATGTTTGTTTTACATTGCAAGCTAGAGTTAATACATTTTGCATTTCAGATAGCATGGAGTGACACACAGCATCCATTTTCACTCATTGTTTAAAGACTCGATCCATCACCTCACATCACTGGATTCGCTTAATCAGTTCCACCATAGTCTTTAGAACCACACCATCAGAAATCCCACACAAACTCACCTTTATAAAGCAACAACTAAAGCAGGGTATATATGCATAGTAGGTTGAACAAAAAGAACAAAAACCCACCTGCATCTACACAAACGATGTGGATGCAGGGATCTTCCCCAATGCACTATTGCATTCTAAGAATGGGAACTCCTCTCCTGTCAGAATACACTAATCAGTGCTGCAGCCATTGGCTGCATTTGCTGATCGAATGCTGGTTTGTTGACCAGCTTCTGTTCAACAGACAGGGGTACACACGTACCAAAATTAGTCCGGTTCAGCAATTTCGGTACGTGTATACCCAGTTTTAGGGTCCTGCACAAGACAGCCAGCTTCACCGAGCTTTAGAGACAATCCGGTTCTTAAAAAGCAAACAAATCACAGATCTGTGAGCATAATATGTTTGTTATACCCATATAATCTTTGATGCTCAGTAAAGTTGGTAAAATAAAATGCCTTTATACTGTAGGTAATCACCATTTTGACATTTTTACAGCTTAACAATCTAGATAATATTTTACTTTGCATTCTGCTCCACTGATATTCATTGTCATATTTTCTAGGATTTGAGACAATCTGAAGGAACTTGCGCAGAAAGGTATGTTCTGGTCAGTCCGGTTTTGTGATATATAAAATGTACATGCTCATAGAATACAATGTTTATATGATTTCAGCTGTTTTAAGTTGGACTGATTCTTCAATTTTAGGCTAAGGATCTCTTGTACTCTATAAGATTTCTCTCATTCAGCCTCTCGTGCTGAAGGAAGAAAATCTATTGACTTAAACAGCATGATTGGAGAAATCTGCCCTACCTGCTTTTTGTATTTTAAAAGCCTACACCAGTGTCTGTCAGAATACACAAACAGTAGCTGTTCAGCCAATAATTTTGCACCAGAGGCGTTGCTAGGGGGGTGCGGGGGGTGCGGTCCGCACCCGGGTGACACCCGCTAGAGGGGTGACACCCTCCCGATGGTGAGGAAAGTCCTGGTATTTTTTTTTTTTACTTTTTTTTTTTTTTAACCCTTGAAATCGTCCACATGTTACAACAAACACAGTTTATTTTTTATTTTTTTTTCACCCCCCCCCCCCTCAGCCTGCTGGGCTGAAACAACACACCTCCAGGCTCCAGCGCCGCAGCCGCGCCTGGTGTGTGTCACTCGCTGTCCTCCCTTCTTCCAGCCTGTCACATCTCACACTGCAGAGTGCAGACAGGATGATGACGTCACTACATAGTATCTCCGCTCCGCCTGGGCAGCACGGCATGCACGCTGTGAAGCTGATGAAGCTGCCCTCCTCTCCAGACGCCCGAATTTTGAACAGGTGGGGGGGGGAGATGGGTTGCTTTGGGGGGGGGGGGGGGCGCCATCGTACTGACACAGACACACCACCAAAGAGCTGGTGTGGGAGGAGGGAGGAGGACTCTCAGTGTCTGGCACCCTGGCTGACCTGTGTTATACAAGTATAATAGGGGGGGGGGGGGGGGGGTGCAAAGTGGTCTGCTAGACACAGCTATAGATAATATATATATATATATTATATCCTGTATATATATATATATATATTGTGTAATATAGCTGGTCCAGCCACCCCCCTCCCCCACTCTGCTACTGTGCCTATTATATCTAATATAACTGTGTCCAGCAGCACCCCCCTCCCCCCCCCCCCTTATCAGACAGACAACACTCACTATATTATATTAGCTGACTGCGCCACCCCCACCCTGAGCTGGTCTGATGAAGATGATGGGGGGGGGGGGGGGGCTGGACACAGATATATTATATTAGATATAGGCACAGTATCTGAGTGGCACACCCCACCCACCCTGGTCTCCAGCAGTCACCAGGTAGCTGAGCGGAGCCGCCCTAAGGCTGCTTTCACACTGGAGCGGTGGGGGTGCTGGCGGTAAAGCGGCGCTATATTTAGCGCCGCTTTACCGGCGTTTTAGCGGCGCATTTCGGCCGCTCGCGGGGTGGTTTTACCCCCCGCGAGCGGCCGAAAAAGGGTCAATACTGCCCGCAAAATGCCGCTGCAGCGGCGTTTTGCGGGCGGGTTCGGCGCGCTCCCCCATTGTTTTCAATGGGACCGGGCGCTATATTTACCGCTCCTATAGCGAGCCAAAGATGCGGCTTGCAAGCGTCCTGCAAGCGCACCGCCCTCGGGCTTTCACACTGAAGGAACTGCAACAGCTGTTTCGGGTCGGTTTGCAGGCGCTATTCTTAGCGCAATAACGCCTGCAAACCGCCCCAGTGTGAAAGCAGCCTAAGCTGGTCTGATAGGGGGGGGGGGGGGGGGTGTCCACAGACCATAGCCATCCAGCAAGCAGAAGGTCACAGCAACATCTTGCCATCTTCCCTGCGGCCATCAGATTCGGTCCAGCAAGCTACACGCCTTGTCGTCAGCAGGTCACAGCATCTTGCCATCTTACCTGCAGCCATCAATCCGGTCCAGCAAGCAACACACCGTGTCAGCAGGTCAGTTCCAAAATCCAAATCAAATCATCAATGCCTATGATGTCATTATCTGCTGTCTCCGGGGACAGATCCGATCCAGAGATCACCATACAGTGGGATCTCTGGATCGGATCTGTCCCTGGGGACAGCAGATAATGAAAAGTGTGGGGGCAGAGCTGCGATGAACTCACTCATTGTGTTGGAGCCCTCGGTTAGGCCCCTTTCACACCGGGGTGGTGGGAGCGTCGGCGGTAATGTGCCGCAATTTTTAGCGGCACTTTACCGTCAATTTCACTGCGCTATTTGGCCGCTAGCAGGGAGCTTTTAATCCCCACTAGCGGCTGAAAAAGGGTTAAAATCACCCGCAAAAATTATTGGGGGGGGGGGTGACACCATGTTATACCGCACCAGGTGACACCAACCCTAGTGACGCCACTGTTTTGCACCCAGCTCTTTCGATATTAATTTCCAAGGATGTCGGGTGTGCGGGTGCTGAAAGGGGCACCCATGGCTTAAATTTCATCTGCCTTACCCTAATTTGCTTTGTATGTGGCCAGCTTAAAGGTAATTTTTTCCATTGTTCCCAGACCATTCTTTGAAGTTAAAGAGGGCTCTATATCTCTGAGCAGTTTATGTAAAGCTGGCAATACGCTGAGTAAATTTTGAACCAGCTGAAATTCGCTCAGTGAGTGGCTCCACCTGCCTCTGCTTGCTCAAATTACTTTTGTTAAAGGAGCCTGCCAGTTGTGGCTGGGAAAGGTGAGTCTGGCTAAGGTTTTAGGTACCTGTGAGTAATTTCCTTGGAATGAGAGTCCAGTGGGTTGTGGTGGGCTTGTCATAGATGCTTACAGGACCTATTAGGGATTGATTTCTTCTTCCTAGTCTGGGGGGATTGGGTTGGAAGGGGAGCAGTTGTAGGAGAAGGTGAAAAGAAGTAGAGGGGGATTTGAAAGAAATGGTGTGTATAGGTGCTACAGAGAACCTGAAAATAATAGCAAAAGGGAGTGGAAAAAAATATAATAAAAAGGGAGGGGGTTATGGACAGCCCAGGGGTAGTGGTCTCCTTAGATGCTTAAAAAGCTTTTGATTCTATTGACTGGATCTACCTCTGGGCTGTCCTTCGTAAATTTGGGTTTGGTCCCTAACTAATCGCTAACTAACTGGTCTCTAATTTGTTTTTTTTGCCTAACTACATATGCTCTCCTTGGCCTGTGTGGCCAAGGTGTGTACTAACAATTCTTTGTCCGCTCCCTTTCCTCTTTCTAGGGGGATGAAGCAGGGCTGTCCCATTTCCCCCGGGCCTGTTTGCTCTTACTTGGAGCCTTTGAATATCCAACTTTGCGCTGCAGACTTGGTGAAAGGAATTGAAGTGGGTGGGACTTAAGACAAATTGTCCCTGTATGCTGACGATACTCTCCTATATCCTAGCAACACATCCTCCTCACTTCAGGCCACCTTGCAGATAAGTGACAAGTTTAGCAACTTCTCTTGAATTTAGAGTTAAATGGGAGAAATCTCTAAACTTCCCTTAGCCCTTCTCATCCCAAACCGGCTACAAACACCCTGCTTTGCTGGATGGACGGGCTAAGATACCTTGGGATAAAGGTTGGGAGCTTCCTGGTGACTTATATGGATCTTAACCAATTTCCTTTACTTAGGCTGTTCTCCCAGGGATGTGCATCTTGGAAATTACTTACACTTTCTCCAAGAGGCAGAGTTAATCTTATCAGGATGGTTTACTTACCAAAATTTCCTTATTATTGCAGAAATACCCCATTACCCATACCAAACACATTTTTCAATAAATTTGCCAGTATTGCCTTGTCCTTTGTGTGGGCTGGGAAAGTTCCTTGTCTTACTAAGTCAATATTTCAACTCCCTTTATCACAAGGGGGACTGCCCTTCCAAATTTTCAGCTGTACTTTTGGGAGGCGGCGCTAGTGACAGTCCCTGGTTTTCAGTGACCTAGCAACAGCCCTGCAGTTGCCCTAGAGGCAGTCCTCTTAGGGTTGTATGGTACTTTAGGTAATTTCGTTTTCAAGGGCCCCAGGTCTGATCCAGCTGCTACTACTCCAATAAGGTCAATCCTTTTAGTGTTGCATAATGCAAGGGCAAAATACTGTTCCCCTCTAACCTTTTTTGCCACATATATCCCTAAAGGGTAATCCCACCCTCTCTCACCTGCACAGTATCAAAGGTCTGTGACTGTGGGCTGTTAGTGGAGTGGTTGGCCTGAAGAATATTACTGTATGTCATACAGGAGACTGATGGGATTCTCTGATCTCAGGGCCAAGTATAGTCTTCCTAATAGTATGTGGCTGAACTTAATAGGCTGTGTGACTCTTTTTTTTTTTTGGACCACAAAATACTCTTTTGGGCATCTTAGAGAGAGTGGATTTAGGTCATCATGTTAAAGTGGTTGTAAACCGCAGTCATGGAATGTGAGCAAACACATATATCTGTAGTGTTTACTTATCTCTCTCCAAAGTGTTGTTTCTCTCTGGTGCTTCGTTCTTCTGTTATCAGCATGAGTCACTTCTAAAAAGTTATCCGGACAAATGAGATACATTTGTGTTGGTGGGGGGGGGGAGCTCAGCAGACAGCGTGTCTATTCAGAACACAGTTCTTCTGCTATGTGGGGGGGGGGGGGTGCCTTTCCTCCAATCACCTCTTATACACTGTTACTGCAGCCCTCCTGCCCTCTCCTCTGTGCTCCTGACAGATGAAGAAAGATTTTAACACTTTTCTGCCCTTTTGAAGGGGTGTAGGGAAGAGAAGACTGCAGATAAACAAGTAGAATCTATGTAGGACGGTTTGTTTCATTTCTGTGTATCATCTGAGGCTGTTCACTTCACTTGGTATATGTGAGGGTTTACAACCACTTTAAGTTGTTTATTTTCTTTGCTGCTTTCTATGCCCACAGAAAGATTCTTTTAAAACCACCTTACCCTTCTGACTTCATAGTATGACATGATTGATAATGCTTTAGCGACGTATAAATTAATCTACACAAGTAGGAACTGCCCTAAAAAGTCTGATGAGGTATGGTCAACTATAGATAGACTCCTGGGCTTCTAGTTATCTAATTTATCCAGGGTTGTGGAATTATACTGCCTAGAGCAGAGGTGTGAAAACTTTTTTCAAAGAGGGCCAGATTTGATGAAGCGAACATGCGTGAGGGCCGACCTTTTTTCCTGACATTGTTTGAACCATTAAAATTCAGTCTGTGTGTTCGTTCGAGTACTGACACACTGCCCAACAAGAATTCTCTTGCCTTTGTGGCTGTGTGTGAGTAAAGAGATGATCTCAGGCGTGTTATTTGGATATACCGTATTTATTGGCGTATAACACGCACCTTCACTTTAAGAGGGAAGATTTAGGAAAAAAATACAATTTTAAATAAAGAAATATGAAGCAAAATAAGGGTCAGTGCCCATCTGCAGCACCACCATTGCCAGAAATGACAGAAATGCAGCCCCCATCATTGCCAGAAATGTCAGGAATACAGCCCTCATCATTGTCAGGAATGTCAGGAATGCAGCCCCCATCATTGTCAGGAATGTCAGGAATACAGCCCCCATCATTGTCAGGAATGCAGCCCTCATTATTGTCAGGAATGCAGCCCCCATCATTGTCAGGAATGCAGCCCCCATCATTGTCAGGAATGTCAGGAATGCAGCCCCCATCATTGTCAGGAATGCAGCCCCCATCATTGTCAGGAATGTCAGGAATACAGCCCCCATCATTGTCAGGAATGCAGCCCCCATCATTGTCAGAAATGTCAAGAATACAGCCCCCATCATTGTCAGGAATGTCAAGAATACAGCCCCCATCATTGTCAGGAATGTCAGGAATGCAGCCCCCCATCATTGTCAGGAATGTCAGGAATGCAGCCCCCCATCATTGTCAGGAATGTCAGGAATGCAGCCCCCATCATTGTCAGGAATGCAGCCCCCATCATTGTCAGGAATGTCAGGAATGCAGCCCCCATCATTGTCAGGAATGCAGCCCCCCATCATTGTCAGGAATGCAGCCCCCATCATTGTCAGGAATGTCAGGAATGCAGCCCCCCATCATTGTTAGGAATGAAGCCCCCATCATTGTCAGGAATGTCAGGAATAGAGCCTCCAACATTGTCAGGAATGTCAGGAATGCAGCCCTCATTATTGTCAGGAATGCAGCCCCCATCATTGTCAGGAATGCAGCCCCCATCATTGTCAGGAATGTCAGGAATGCAGCCCCCATCATTGTCAGGAATGCAGCCCCCATCATTGTCAGGAATGTCAGGAATACAGCCCCCATCATTGTCAGGAATGCAGCCCCCATCATTGTCAGAAATGTCAAGAATACAGCCCCCATCATTGTCAGAAATGTCAAGAATACAGCCCCCATCATTGTCAGGAATGTCAGGAATGCAGCCCCCCATCATTGTCAGGAATGTCAGGAATGCAGCCCCCCATCATTGTCAGGAATGTCAGGAATGCAGCCCCCATCATTGTCAGGAATGCAGCCCCCATCATTGTCAGGAATGTCAGGAATGCAGCCCCCATCATTGTCAGGAATGCAGCCCCCCATCATTGTCAGGAATGCAGCCCCCATCATTGTCAGGAATGTCAGGAATGCAGCCCCCCATCATTGTTAGGAATGAAGCCCCCATCATTGTCAGGAATGTCAGGAATAGAGCCTCCAACATTGTCAGGAATGTCAGGAATACAGCCCCCATCATTGTCAGGAATGTCAGGAATACAGCCCCCCCCCATCATTGTCAGGAATGTCAGGAATGCAGCCCCCCATCATTGTCAGGAATGTCAGGAATAGAGCCTCCAACATTGTCAGGAATGTCAGGAATACAGCCCCCATCATTGTCAGGAATGTCAGGAATACAGCCCCCATCATTGTCAGGAATGTCAGGAATACAGCCCCCATCATTGTCAGGAATGTCAGGAATGCAGCCCCCATCATTGTCAGGAATGTCAGGAATACAGCCCCCATCATTGTCAGAAATGTCAGGAATACAGCCCTCATCATTGTCAGGAATGTCAGGAATACAGTCCCCATCATTGTCAGGAATGTCAGGAATACAGCCCTCATCATTGTCAGGAATACAGCCCCCATCATTGTCAGGAATACAGCCCCCATCATTGTCAGGAATGTCAGGAATGCAGCCCCCATCATTGTCAGGAATGTCAGGAATGCAGCCCCCCCCATCATTGTCAGGAATACACAGCCCCCATCATTGTCAGGAATGCAGACTCACCATTGTGCAGTGCAGTCTGAATTATGCCCCTCCATCTGCCGCCTCGGAGGGTAGGGGGGGGGGGGGCGGGACGAGCGCCAAAAGATAACATACAGGAGAAACTCCTGTTTTCTCTGCGGCCTCTTTAATACAAGGTCCTGCCTCCTTTGATGGACAGAACAGCCGTCCAATGGCAGTGCTGGAGACGGGACTTCCTATTACAGAGGCTGCCGTGTAAACAGGAAATACTCCTGTGTGCACGGCTCTTGTCCCGCCTCCTCCCTGTCCCCTCCAAGGCATCCGGACATATATATCTTTTGTGGCCCCGGCGCTGGGAGATCGTTGGGGGCCACAAAAGATATACATGTCCAGATAACCAGGCGGGCCGTTCAAAACCGGAACGCGGGCCGCGATTGGCCCGCGGGCCGGACTTTGGACATGCCTGGCCTAGAGGCTCTTTAACTAGTGGATATCGCAACATTCCTTTTCTGTGTTACCTCTCTCGTCTTTTCTCCCCATTGCGCCTCTCCTTCCCTCTGCTTTGTGCATATTTTATCCTCCATCCCCTATTCGCTTTCCCCCTTCTACCTCTCTACCTTTCTGCAGCTCTGAGAATGTACCGATGTCACCTCACAATTTTCCATGTGTATTGTCTCTATCTGTACTTGTCTTACATGGCTTCTGATATGTCTACTCATAGCTTGTACTTCACTGTTTTGGTTAAAACACTTTCTAAAGCTTTTTGGGCGTAGCCCTCTCACAAGTGATTTTGGACATGGTTAAGGTCGCCTTAAAGAGGAGGGCCCACAAAAAAAAAAAAAAAATTAAAAGGCAGCAGCTACAAATACTGCAGCTGCTGACTTTTAATAATCGGACACTTACCTGTCCCGGGGTCCAGCGATGCGGGGAAACGAGACCCCCCTTGTTCCCCACTCCGCTCACGGCGCCGGCATTCTTAATGTGGGCACCCAGCTGTGGCTTCACAGCCGGGCACCCACTGAGCGGTGCCGTGCGCCGTGATTCGACGCTCACTCATCAGGGACACATGACAGGTCCCAGATGACTGTGCGGCGCCTACAGGAAATTATGTTATTGCCCAGGCAATGAAGGTGGCAGACTACGAGGGACCCCCTAGCAACAGGCATTTAGAGGTGATTAAAACAAATTTTTTTTTTTTCGGTGGCAACACCACTTTAATGTCTCCTCCTTTGTTTACAATTGGATAATATGCTGCATTGTTTGTATTTGTCTGATTCATTTTCTCACTAATCATTTTCTACAAAAAAAAAGAAAAAAAAACAGAATGGTGGGGTATGGGTAGAAATGTGACATGCAGGTTTTCTTCTTCTATATTTTTAACTGGTGATCCTGCCAGGAACTCACTTCCTGTTCTAGGGTGACGACTGTACTGTATATAGGAGGAGCATGGTTGTCAATCTAGGAAGGAAGTGTGTTAGGGCTATCTAAAATCTCCCCCTCTCCAGAACATAGGAGGAGGTGTTTTGTAGTCAACTGAGATAGCTGGGAACAATGCTGACAACTTTCCACAGAAGAAGAGAGCACAAAAAGTTATTGGCGCATCAGGTTTCTGGCTGGATATATAGCTTTTTTTTTTTTTTTTGCACTTGTTGATCAAATATACCAAACGTTTTCTTTTTTATATTCACCAGACCATAAGGGGGAAAATAAGAGATGTATTGTTAGAGTTGATGTACACTTTAGGTATAGGTAAAAAGACGATTGCACAGTTAAAAAAGAAATTTGTGTGAACTGTGTGGCATTCAGTAGTTTGTAGGGTTTACAGCACTGCCATTTTTATTCCCAGCTTAAATGCAGATGTACAGGGGATTGCAGGAGGTACACACAAAGACGAATATTATTATGGTAAAATGGACAAATGCAAAAATAACACATATACTGCAGTCTGTAATTAGCATTAACACAGTGCTTTTTGTTGAACCCCACTCTAGTATAATTGTGTTACCCGTCGAGTCTGACAGTAGATCCATTTATTTTTCACTTCCTGTAAAAGGGTAACAACACTGTTCACTTTATAGTGAAATCACCATAGTATTGTCACAAAAATTACAATTCACCTCATACAGTTATCAGAAAACTATATTTTTCACTGTTCCTTGGGGGAAAAAAAAAAACATAATTAGATCAAATGGAGGATAATTTACATTTGCCTACATTTTACTCATGTTACCTTTGGCACTCTAAAGCCCCCCAAAAGCTTTCCCATGTGTTCCTGGAACACACATGTAATCTGCTGTATCATTTCAGGACAGATGTTCATTCACTTGGTTCTGCTCCAGACAGTAGGGATAACAACCTGAAAGAAAGGCAGTCATGGATGGAGGAACTGCAGAAGGTATGAGCCTGGGGCTTTGATAACCTTAGAAATAAAAATTGGGATGGTTCTGCGCTAAATGGCTAGGTATTATCTATTTTGATGAGAACTGCTACCCCTACTAATACAGCTACCTAAGAAAAGTATACAGTGAGGATTGATTGGGGTAGTAGGTGTGGTGCTGTTCTATTGCTATAAATGAATGTGTCCTTTTAATAGGTGAAATAAGGTCTTATTTATATTGTAATAATCATTCCTGAAATGTGTGTTAAGTATTCTTTTTTTTTTTTTTTTTAAATCTTTATTTATTTCGAAAAGAAATTTTTACACACGTATATATACATATAATCAAGGTTCAGACATCTCATGTCCCCGCCTTATATCATTCTGATAAGTATTTTACCACCCCCCCCCCCCCCATTTCAGCTAAACAGATAAATACTTCTATCTTTCACCTATTTGGATCAGGATCGTCCTGTTCTTTTTGAGCAGCCTTGTCACTTTCTCCCCCTGACAGGGGCTAATCAGTGCTATTTTCGGTAGGGGCTTTCTCCTTACCGGGTTAACTCTTCATAGTATCTCCACGAGTTTTTAAATTTATTCCAACTCTCCCACTTGCCCTCCTTTACCTCTTCTCCCGGTCCCTCAACTCCATTGGGTTCTGTTTTTCTTAATCTTTGTTGTATGTTCACTCGCGCTATCCATTCTCCTATTTGAGGGCTCTCACCTTTCTTCCAATTTTTCGGAATTAATTTTTTTGCCTCGTCTAGGAGAATGGGTACTAGGGAAACTTGATACTGCTTCAGGGGAATATCATTCCCGTGGAATAGTACCCCCCAAGGCTCTTCGGGTATGTTCTGATTTGTTATCTTTTTGATCAATTCGAGAATTGATCTCCAAATTTTTTTAATTATAGGACAGTACCACCATATGTGTGCCATAGTGCCTATATCACCGCAGCCTCTCCAGCATTCGGGGGAACTATCCTTCTGATATTTACTCATCTTGACTGGGGTTATATACCAACCGGAGATACATTTATAGTTTACTTCTATGGTTTTTATATCCAACGCTGCCCCGTGCATTAACTTAAAAATTTTTTCGCATCTAAATTTATTACAGGGGGATCCTAGTTCTTTTTGCCATCTTTTGACACCTGGAGGGGCCCCCCCTGAGCCTTCTCTTATGAGGATTTTGTATATAAGGGAGATATTATTTTTAGTTGACGATCGCATACATATCCTCTCCATTTCAGTGTAGTCTTCCCCACTTCTAATTGGCTGGGGTAATCTCTCTACGAAGTGCTTCAATTGGGCATATCTCCAGGTGTCATTCGACAGCAAATCCCTCGCTTGTCTTAGTTCGTGAAAAGTGATTATTTTACCGTGTTTCATAATGTCTCTTAAGCCCCATACACACGGTCGGACTTTTTCATGGATTCTGTCCGATCGGACAATGTTGTTGAAAAATCAGACCGTGTGTATGCACCATCGGACAGTGTTCGTCGGTTTGTCCGACGGACAAAGTCTTATCTCCTGCTGGAAAGATTTGCCGTCAACCCGGTCCGATCACACCAAACCCGATCGTGTGTACGGTTGTCCGACCGGACAAAGTGCTACGCATGCTCAGATCACATTACAAGACCAAAGCTATTGGCTACTAGCCTCTACGTAGTCCCGTCGTAGGCAACAAACGTCACCACGTTCAGAATGATCGGATTTTCCGACAACTTTGTCCGACCGTGTGTACGCAAAACCAACATCAGACAAAGTATGACGGACATGGTCCGACGGACCTGGTCCGCGGATTGTCCGACCGTGTGTATGGGGCTTTAGTCATGCATCATCTTTTTTAATCCAGTTACCCCATAATTTGCTTCTTCCTGGCTCAAAATAAATATTATTTTTTAAATTGATCAACGATGAGTTATATTTCCATCTATTGTTTCTGTGAAGGTTGTCCCACGCTTTCAGTGTAACTCGTGTAATCTCGTGTAGTTCTGTACTTATTGCCCTAAATTCCGGTGGATTCCATATCACACATCCTAAATGAGTGTTGCTAAGTGTATTTTCTAAGTTTACCCATCTCTTTTTTCCCCCCTCTTTTGTCCATTCTGTGACCCGTGTAAGTGCTATAGCGTTGTAGTATTTTTCGAAGTCCGGCATAGCCAGACCCCCCAGTTTTTTTTCCCTTGTCAAGGTTTCTGCTGCTATCCGCGGCTTCTTGTTGGACCAGACAAATTTCGAAACGATACTTTTTAGGGTTCTAAAGTATACTCTAGGAATTGCTAATGGGAGCATTTGGAACTTATAATTTATTTTTGGTGCGATAATCATTTTCACTGCATTGATTTTCCCGACCCATGACAGCGATTTCATTGTCCACTTTTTAGTCTCGTTTTTTATCTGGTCCAACAAGGGGATATAGTTTATCGCATATGTTTTTCTTAGTGTATTTGCCAATCTAACCCCTAGATAAGTGATGTTCTCCCTTAATCTACAAGTAAAATTATTAATAAGTGAAACAGAAATCAATAGACCTTAAAGCATGTGCAAAAAAAGCAAACCGTATTGCGAATAAAGTGACTGGTGCTCTTTTAAACAGCTGATCAATCTTTGATATATGCAAACTAATTGTTATGCGGCGCGCACACGGTCGGAATTTCCGATGGAAACAGTCCGATGGGAGCTTTTCATTGGATTTTCCGACCGTGTGTATGCCCGACGGTCTTTTTCTGTCGGAATTTCCGACGGACTTTGGATTGAGAACCTGTTCTCAATTTTTCAGACGGAAAACCTTTCTATCGGATTTTCCGATCGTGTGTAGGCAATTCCGACACGCAAAATTCCGGCGCATGCTCGGAAACAATTCGACGCATGCTCGGAAGCAATAAACTTCCCTTTTATAGTGCTGTCGAACGTGTTTTATGCCGCTGTGTTACAGACCGTCGGAATTTGGTGTGACCGTGTGTAGGCAAGACAGTTTGAGCAAAATTCCGTCGGAATTCCGACGGGAAAACCATCAGAGCTTTTTCCGACGAGAATTCCGACCGTGTGTATGCGGCATTAGTCTCTAGTATGTACGCAGTTAATTGGGCCTTCTTTATATTTGTAATTGTTATTCTTAATTTATGGTTTCTTGGCCATTTTTCAGAGAATATGAATGATAACCCAAAAACTTTTCGTTCACTCATGGTTAGTGTTTGGCTGAAGCCATTTATTATCAGTCAACTGTGTTTACTATTTTTAAATCATAATCACAACAGAAACTATCCAAATGACCCTGATCAGAAGTTTACATACCCCAGTTCTTAATACCGTGTATTGCCCCCTTTAACATCAATGACAGCTTGAAGTCTTTTGTGGTATTTGTAGATGAGGCTCTTTATCTTCTGAGATGGTAAAGTTGCCCATTCCTCTTGGCAAAAAGCCTCCAGTTCCTGTAAATTCTTGGGCTGTCTTGCATGACCTGCACGTTTGAGATCTCCCCAGAGTGGCCCAATGATATTGAGGTCAGGAGACTGAGATAGCCACTCCTGAACCTTAACTTTATTCTGCTGTAGCCAAGGACAGGTCGACTTGGCCTTGTGTTTTGGATCATTGTCATGCTGGAATGTCCAAGTACGTCCCATGCGCAGCTTCCTGGCTGATGAATGCAAATGTTCCTCCAGTATTTTTTGATAACATACTGCATTCATCTTTGACTAAATTTCATGTGCCTTTGTAGCTCACACATCCCCAAAACATCAGCGATCCACCTCCGTGTTTCACAGTAGGAATGGTGTACCTTTGAGCATAGGCCTTGTTGACTCCTCTCCAAATGAAGCATTTATGGTTGTGGCCAAAAAGCTCAATTTTGGTCTCATCACTCCAAATGACTTTGTGCCAGAAGGTTTAAGGCTTGTCTCTGTGCTGTTTGGCGTATTTTAAGCGGGATACTTTGTGGCATATTTATTGCGGAGTAATGGCTTTCTTCTGGCGACTCGACCATCAGCCCATCTTTCTTCAAGTGTCTCCTTATTGTGCATCTTGAAACAGCCACACCACATGTTTTCAGAGAGTCCTGTATTTCCCCTGACGTTATTTGTGGGTTTTTCTTTGCATCCAGAACAATTTTCCTGGCAGTTGTGGCTGAAATTTTAGTTGATCTACCTGACCATGGTTTGGTTTCAACAGAACCCCTCATTTTCCACTTCTTAATTAGAGTTTTAACACTGCTGATTGGCATTCTAAACTTCTTTTTATATCCCTTTCCTGTTTTATACAATTCAACTACCCTTTCCTGCAGATCCTTTGACAATTCTTTTGCTTTCCCCATGACTAAGAATCCAGAAACATCAGTGCAGCACTGGATGAAAGATGACAGGGTCTGTCAGGAGTCCAGAAACTCATTGACCTTTTATACACACTAATTACAAGCAAACAGATCACAGGTGACGATGGTTACCTTTAATAGCCATTCAAACCCCTTTGTGTCAACTTGTGTGCATGTTATCAGGCCAAAATCACCAGGATGATCAGGGTCATTTTGGTAGTTTCTATTGTGATTATGATTTAAAAGGAGTAAACACAGTTTATTTATAATAAATGGCCAAGAAATCATACATTCTGCACAGGTATGTAAACTTATGAGCACAACTGTAGATGGACCTTGAAACATGTGCAAAATAAGTTGGAAATATTTATAAATAAAGTGACTGGTGCTCTTTTTGTTGATCAATCTTTGATATATGCAGACAAATTATTAATCCTTGATTTGTACACAGATAGTCCTTATTTAAATATTCAGTGAATCGGGTTACAAGTTCACTTCAATTTTTCATAAATTCATGCTTGTGTTTGTGCTTCTTGTTGTGCTCCCCCCTTTGGTGCCGCACTCACCAAAAAGCTCTCCCCTCAAGGGGGTGTCTCACATAAACAGCTTATGCCAATGTGTAGCAGTTCCCAGATCCTCGCCTCTATATAACTCTTTTCTCCTTCTCTTTCTTTTTAAAAGCTCAGCCCCTCTGTCTCATCCACATGTAGAGAAAAGATTGCATCCCATAGCATAATTTTATATCCTTTTATATCGTTAATGCAGTTGGACAGGTACTCCAAATTTTTCAATGTTCAGAAACCATTTAAAATCAGGAAATCTGGGACGATATGCGCTCCAGGGCTTCAAACAGGAAGTGACGCAATGATGCTGTAAGCTCCGCCCCACGTGCCTTGTCAGCACGACATTATCAGGAGCGGCCGCTTTCAAGATCCATCTATATTTGGTTTGGAATCTTTATTTTTACTTTCATCTTTATTTTTAATTTTTAATTTTGAGGAATATGAGAACTTGATGTATGTCCTAAGAATAAATATTACAAATATAAAGAAGGCCCAATTAGCTGCGTACATACTAGAATCTAACAATTAGTTTGTATATATCAAAGATTAATCAGGTGTTTAAAAGAGCACCAGTCACTTCATTCGCAATACGCACATGGCTTAAGGTCTATTGATTTCTGTTTCACTTATTAATAATTTTACTTGTGGATTAAGAATACTTGACACACATTTCAGGAATGATTATTACAATATAAATAAGACCTTATTGAGCACAAAATTTTCACCTATTAAAAGGACACATTTATTTATAGCAATAGAACAGCGCCACACCTACTACCCCAATCAATCCTCCCTTTGATAACCTTAAATAGTAGGTGTACTTTCAGAGCAAGTACATTTACAGTGGCAAAAATAATTATTTGATCCCCTGTAGATTTTGAAAGTTTGCCCACTTACAAGGAAATGAAGGGTCTATAATTGTTATCATAGGTGTACTTTAAATGATAGAGACAGAATATCAACCAAAAATTCTGAAAATAACACATGATACAAATGTTATAAATTGAGTTGCAGTTCAGTGAGTAAAATAAGTATTTGATCCCCAAGCAAAACATGACTTAGTACTTGGTGGAGAAACCCTTGTTGGCAAGTAGAGGTACGACGTTTCTTGTAGTTGGTTTCCAGGTTTGCACATTTCTCAGGAGGGATTTTGGTCCACTCTTCTTTTTTTTGTTTGCAAACGACTTTTATTATTGTAAAAGGTCATAGTTTAGTAGTATAAATGTGTAACAGAAACAAAGGTATATCCGAGATATCAAGTATTTACTTAATATGAGGTGAATGGTACATATAAAAAGAACTTAGCAATACAATATAAGAACAATAATGGTGCGATCTAAGTATGAATATTTCCTATCAGGTTATATAATTTAGAACACCGTTTTGTTTTATAATGATATGTATTATTAGGCTATATAAGGTGATATTTAAGGAAGAGGTATGTCCCAAGGGGACCTTTTTTTTTTGTTTTGAAAATGTGCATGGTGTCAAAGAGTGTATGGTGGATACGCTCTGAGAGTTTTATTTGATCCATTCTACTCAATACCTGGGACCAAGGGACTGTTGATTATAGTCAATTAAATGCTATCATCCAGTGGATGCTGTGTGGATACATTAGGTATAGGTGCAAAAAATAAACACATCTTAGGGGAATTTTGCCTATAATATGTTCAATCTTAGCAGCTGCTTGTAGCCATATGTGTTTAAAAATTTTGAAGTTCCAGAATGTATGTAAGATGGTATCTTGATCTGGGCATCCTCTAACATGAGGAAGATACCAATGGATAAAATTAGTTTATTTTATTCGGGGTTAGGTACCATTTGGTGTGTAACTTGATGGCTGTTTCTCTCGCTGAAATTGAGCGAGTACATTTCAGTAGGTTTTGGATCATAGTGGTCCATTCATTTAAACAGCGGTAAATATAAGAGATCAATCCCCTATCTCTCGATGAGGAGATGCAGATTTGTTCTAATTGGGATTAAGGGGGTTGTAATGTTAGAGAGAAGTATTTTTGGTAGAATTTTTCAATTTGAGTATAATGGGTAATTCTGAAATTGGGATTTTGTATAGTTATTATTTAGGGATATTGATTTCAAGGTAGTGAGGTTATATTGCAGTGATGGCGAACCTATGGCACGCGTGCCACAGCTGGCATGCAGAGCCATCTCTATGGGCACGCGAGTGGGTACAGGACAGAGCTAGAGGTCTCTCTCTCCTCTCAGCCCCCCCTCTCTTTCAGCCCCCCTCTTTTTCCATCCCCCACTCTGTATCCCCTTCTCTCTGTCCCCTTCCCTCACTCTCACACCCCTTTCTCTCTGCCCCCCCTCTCTCTCAGCCCCCACCCTCCCTCTCTCTGTTCCCCCTCTCTCTCAGCTCACCCCTTCCTCAGCATCTCTCTCGCACCCCTTTCTCTCTGTCCCTCTTCTCTCTCTCTGTCCCTCTTCTCTCTCTGTCCCCCTTCTCTTTCTCTGTTCCCCCTCTCTCACACCCTTCTCTCTCTCTGTCCCCCATCTCTCTGTCTCTCTCCCTCATCTCTCTCTCTCTGTCCCCTCCCTCTCTCTGTTGCCCCTCTCTCTCAGCTCACCCCTCTCTCAGCATCTCTCTCGCACCCCTTTCTCTCTGTCTATCTCCCCCTCCCTCTCTCTGTTCCCCCCCCCCTCTCTCAGCTCACCTCTCTCAGCATTTCTCTCACACCCCTCTCTTTTTGTCCCCCCTCCCTCTCTCTTAGCCCTTCTCCCTCTCTCTGTCCCCCCTCCCTCTCTCTTAGCCCCTCTCCCTCTCTCTGTCCCCCCTCCCTCTCTCTTAGCCCCTCTCCCTCTCTCTGTCCCCCTTCCATCTCTCTTAGCCCCTCTCCCTCTCTCTGTTCCCCCCTCTCTCTTAGCCCCTCTCCCTCTCTCTGTTCCCCCCTCTCTCTTAGCCCCTCTCCCTCTCTCTCTGTCCTCCCTCCCTCTCTCTTAGCCCCTCTCCCTCTCCCTGTCCCCCTCCCTCTCTCTTAGCCCCTCTCCCTCTCTCTGTCCCCCCCTCCCTCTCTCTTAGCCCCCTCCCTCTCTCTTAGCCCCTCTCCCTTTCTCTGTCCCCCTCCCTCTCTCTTAGCCCCTCTCCCTCTCTCTGTCCCCCCTCCCTCTCTCTTAACCCCTCTCCCTCTCTCTGTCCCCCCCTCCCTCTCTGTCCCCCCCTCCCTCTCTCTTAGCCCCTCTCCCTCTCTCTGTCCCCCTCTCTCTCTCTTAGCCCCTCTCCCTCTCTCTGTCCCCCCTCCCTCTCTGTCCCCCCTCCCTCTCTCTTAGCCCCTCTCCCTCTCTCTGTTCCCTCTCCCTCTCTCTTATCCCCTCTCCCTCTCTCTGTCCTCCCTCCCTCTCTCTTAGCCTCTCTCCCTCTCTCTGTCCCCCTCCCTCTCTCTTAGCCCCTCTCCCTCTCTCTGTCCCCCCTCCCTCTCTCTTAGCCCCCTCCCTCTCTCTGTCCCCCCTCCCTCTCTCTTAGCCCCTCTCCCTCTCTCTTAGCCCCTCTCCCTCTCTCTGTCCCCCCTCCCTCTCTCTTAGCCCCTCTCCCTCTCTCTGTTCCCCCTCCCTCTCTCTTAGCCCCTCTCCCTCTCTCTGTTCCCCCTCTCTCTCAGCATATTTCTCACACCCCTCACTCTCTTTGTCCACCCCCTCTCTCTCTCACACAACCCCTTTCTTTCGCTCAGCCCCCCTCTCTCGCAAATTGCAGTGTTGTACTTTGCAACACAAACAACACAAAACCAACGTATTTATTTCAGTTTGGGCACTCAGGCTCAAAAAGGTTCGCCATCACTGTTATATAGTTTCCATATATAGAAAGTGCTGCTATTTCTAAAGGCTGAGGAGAAGTGGTGGTCTCCTATAAAGGATGCTGGGGGGGGGGGGGGGGGTGGTAGAAATCAAGTCAAATTTATCTTTATATTGATTTAAAGGAGCGAACCATTTAGCAGATCTTGCAGCTGGATAATAACACCATAAGTTAGGAAGACTTAAACCACCATTTGAATGAGATCTGTGCACGAGAGAGTAACCAAACCTTGTTTTTTTGTTGAGCAATATAAATTTGTTTATTTCTCTTTGAAGGGGGTCTAAAGTGCTTTTAGGGATCAGTGTGGGTAAAGCGCTAAAATAAATAAGTAATTTAGGTAAAATCGCCATTTTGGTAGCTGTTATTCTCCCCCAAAAAGAGATGTAATAATTAGACCATAATTTTAGTAGTGTTTTAATATTTGTGAATAGTGGATAATTGGTTTGAAAAAGAGTTTTATAAGATGGGGTAAGGAGGATGCCCAAATATTTAAAAGAGTGTGAGGTCCAAGTAATAGAAAATCTCTCCTGCAAAGATGCCGTTAACAATGGTGGAATATTTATAGGCATTGCAGTACATTTGGATAAATTAACCACTAGGCCGGTGAGATCTTGAAATTATTCTAATTCTTTGATAAGATTTGGAAGGGATATTAATGGGTCTGAAAGGAACAGCGAAATGTCATCTGCGTATAGGCTCAGTTTGAAGTCTTTAAGATCTTTGGAATAGCCTTTAATATTAACACTATTTTGAATGGCACATGCAAAGGGTTCTATGGCCAGGGCAAAAAGGAGAGGGGAAAGGGCCATATATAGGCTATATATGTCTAGTTCCTCTACCTAATGCAAAGAACTCTGAGTTTTCACCTGGAAGCCTAATTCTAGTTTGAGGATTTTGGTATAAAGCTCTAAAACCATGCATGAATTCATTGCAAAGACTGTATTTGGGGAGCAGTAGTTCCAGGTACGACCAACTGACACTATCAAAAGCCTTGTGGATATCAAGGCTAAGAATAACTGCTGGGTTTGCATGTAAATTAGCATCCTGTATTATATTTGTGACAAGCCTTAAAATTTCAGTAATCTGTCTGCCCGAAATAAAACCCGTTTGGTCTGGCTGGATTAATGAGGTGATGACTGTCGCCACTCTGTCCGCCAGCAAACCGACAAAAAATTGAGGTTGTTATTTATAACTGATATTGGGCGATAGTTCTGTGGTAAGGTGTGATCTGGGGCATTTCTTCTAGGAATTTATTGCCTTGTAAAATATAATTGTATAATTTAGATACATGAGGGACCAGAATATGGGAATTTTTTTATAATATAAGGTAGAATACCCGTCTGGACCAGGTGCTGTGGAGGCTTTTAGGGCCCTTATAATCTCAGTTATTTCTTTAGCGGTATATGGTGCGTTCAGTTTCTCAATTTGGTGGGCAGACAGAGTGGGAAGTAAAACGTCCTCAAGCCAATCCAAAGAAGACCGTCTTGGTAAAGATTGAGGAGTTGACAGTAAATTCTTGTAGAAGTCAGAGAAAATCTCCAAAACTTCTTTAGGGTGAGAGACTACATTTACTTTGGAATTGCGTAATTTATAGACATGTGGGGGGTTTGTAGATTGTTTTATCTTTCTAGCAAACATGATAGAGGCAGAGTTTCTATATAATAGGAATTTTGCTTCGGACCATTTCAAAGCCTTTTCAGTAGACAACAATGGGTCAAGGGCTCTTCTTTTATCCTGGATTTGCTTATATAAATCGGGAGATGGGGATTGGGAATGTTTGTAATATAGTTTGTCTAATTCTTTAGTTAGGGTATTAATATCAATTCATTTTGATTTGATTTTGGCTAAGGCGGTATTAATAAGGTGACCTCTCATAACTGCCTTATGTGCTGTCCATGAAGTGGTAGAAGGTATGTCTGGAGTTAAATTATGAGTAAATGAATTTCCTAATTATATTAATAATTGGTAATAGTGGGGTCTGTTAATAGAGAGTCATTAATACGCCATGTATATGGAGTAGGGGCCATGCCTATGTGAGATGTAGTGAAAGAAACAATGTGATGGTCAGACCAAGGGCATGTATGGATGTCAGCTTTAGATGAGTTAGCTAAAAGGATTGGGGTTCCAAAAATATAGTCTAATCTTGCATAGCTTTCATGTGGATGAGAATAAAAAGTATAAGCTCTTATGGCAACCCTATACTCTCCAGGTATCTATTAATTGAAGGTTGTGTAGGGAACGGGAAAGCGATTTTCGGAATGCCTTTAACGATGGGACAACTCTATTTCTATCAAGTATGGAATTTGCTGCCAAATTAATGTCTCCTCTACTATTAGGTGGGGGGAATGATATATACCGTATATACTCGAGTATAAGCCGAGTTTTTCAGCACATGCTGAAAATGCCCCCATCGGCTTATACTGGAGTCAAGCAGTTTTCTGCATCAGAGAATGACATTTTTCAACCTGACTTTGGGGCCCCGTATCTTGGATGCAAAGGTGGGGTTCCTAGCACCAAGTGGCCCCGAGATACGGGGCCCCAAAGTCGGGTCAGAAAATGTAATTCTCTGCTGCAGAAAAGTGCTTGACATTTTCCAAACCGACTTTGGGGCCCCTTATCTCGGCCACTTAGTGCTAGGAACTCCATATTTGGTATGCAAACCCAGTGGGACTAGCACTACAACATATTCAAAGATGGGGTTCCTACCACTAAGTGACCCCGAGATACGGGGCCCCAAAGTCGGTCAACTGTGTCCATCTGCAGCAATGTCATTTCGGGACCCTTTGGGTCCAGAGACCCCAAATTTTGGCTGCAGCTAGGGGGCATTTAGCAACCCATAACTACCAAGTTTGAAGTTCGCAAATGGGCACAGTGAGGCATGCAAATGGGCATTGTTGACCCTCTTTTCCACTTACAGTAGCTGCGCATTTCTCACCCTAGGCTTATACTCGAGTCAATACGTTTTCCCAGTTTTTTGTGGTAAAATTAGGTGCCTCAGCTTATATTCGGGTGGGCTTATACTCGAGTATATACGGTATGTCAAGAATATCAAATTTTATTTTTGAAAAATGCAGATTGTGCCTCATTTGGGGCATAAATATTGTGGCAATAGTGATTTGGCAACCTTTAAGGATGCCTTTCAGGATCAGGAGTCTACTCTCTGGATCCTTGCATATGTTGAGTATTTCCATGACTAGTGATCTCTTTATGAAGATGGCAGTACCACGAGTCTAGGAGATATAGTCTGTACAATAATGCAGGCTATAAGATTTATCAAAATATTGCGGGTGATTGTTGGTGGCGAAGTGGGTTTCCTGCAGTAAAATAATATCTTAATCTTTTATAGTTACGGAATGCTTTTTTACATTTGCTGGGTGAATTAAAACCTTGAACATTGTGTGATAATACTCTAAGTCCCATTGTAGAACTCATAGGAAGAGATTGTTCTGATATGATAGGAAGCTATATTTACTAGTAGGGGCTACTGAAACTAGAATTAAATAACCAGTGTGTTTAATTATATTATTCTTACAAAAAATGGAGAATAGAGTATCTATCCAGTAGAACAACAGTAATGATAATCTTAGAGAAAATATCAACATCGCATTGCAAGCATATATAACACCTTAAGGAAAAAGATTTTTTGTTAGACCTTTTCAAAAACTTGTAAAAATAGACTAACTATAAAGCTCAGAGAAATAATATATATAAGTTGGGAGTCAGGGTGTAAGACACCACCTGATCAAGAACCATTTTGGTGTGGACAAAAATGTCCAAAACTCACATAAGGAGTCCTATCTATTAAAACAATAGATAACGTGACCAGTCGCATAAGAATCGCTACAAACTGAACCATATTTTGGGATCCCATTGTGAGTAGGGGGACAAATTAATGGAGGTGGAGCAGATCAGTCTCAGCGAAGATTCTATAAGACAAAAAATGATGTGCATTATGTATATCATATACTGAAAAAGTATAAATTCTTATAAAAGGTAATATGATATACCAACTAGTGTCCTTTTAAAGGAGTAGATCAGCTGTTTACTTTTAGCTGCCATTGGCCCACACTTCTTTACAGATCTTCCCTCCATAAATTTTCTATAGGATTAAGGTTTGGAGACTGGCTAGGCCACTCATGTGCTTCTTCTTAAGCTACTCCTTTGTTGCCTTGGTGGTATGTTTTTGGTCATTGTCATACTGGTAGAGCCATCCCTTCCCCATCTTCAGTGTTTTGGCGAGAAGAAGGTTCTCATCCAAGATTTTACAAAACATGGCTCCATCCATTAGCCCCTCAAGGAGGCAAAGTGGGCCTGTACCTTTAGCAGATAAACAGCTCCAAAACATAATGTTTCCACCTCAGTGCTTGATTGTAGGCATGGTGTTCTTGGAGTCATAGTCAGCATTTTTCTTCCTCCAAACACGGCAAGTCGAGTTAATGCCAAAGAGCTCACTTTTGGTCTCATCTGACCACAGAACTTTCTCCCAATCCTTCTCTGTATCATTTAGATGTTCATCGGCAAACTTCAGATGGGCCTGTACATGTGCCTTCTTGAGGAGGACCTTGCAGGCTCTGCAGGATTTCAATCCATGGTGGCGTATTGTGTTACCAATGGTTTGTTTGGTGACTGTGGTCCCAACTGCCTTGAGATCATTCACAAGCTCCTCTGGCGTGATCCCTCACTTTTCTCATGATCATCCTTACCCCATGAGGCAAAATTTTGCATGGATCTCCAGACCAAGGACGATTGATGGTTATTTTGTATTTCTTCCATTTGCAAATGATCACTGCAACAGTAGTCTCCTTCTCACCAAGTTTCTTGCTGATGGTCTTGTAGCCCATTCCAGCCTTGTGCAGGTCTACAATCTTATCCCCGATTTCCTTTGACAGCTCTTTGGTCTTGCCCATGATGGTGAGGTTTGAATGGAAGAAAGAGATTCTGTGGACAGGTATCTTTTATACACATAACGAGTTGTCATTAGAAGCACCTTCTTAAATTGACAGGACTAATCTGTGTACCACATGAACCAGTCTGGGGAGCCTGAATTATGGTTGGTTGGTAGGGGATGAAATACTTATTTTACTTACTGAACTGCAACTCAATTTATGACATTTGTATTGTGTGCTTTTTCTGGATTTTTGGTTGATATTCTGTCTCTATCATTTAAAATACACCTATGATAACAATTATAGACCCTTCATTTTTTTGTAAGCAGGCAAACTTACAAAATCTGCAGGGGATCAAATAATTATTGTCGCCACTGTACCTACCCTGCAATCTTTAGAAATTGGAAGCAGTATAGTCAGATCATGTGATGATATTTTATAAGATGGTTTCAGCATTTTTTTTTTTAAGTAAGTGAAGTAAGGGTAAGGGTGCATTCACAACTGCAAATGCACCCGGCTTACATGTGAGAACCCAAGTGGGGTACAGCTGCTAGAGCTGGCAGCCTCCCATTGCTTTCAATGGGCTGCCTCTCGCAACCAATCTCGCAGCTAGTTGGATGCAGGGTACATTCACAGGTGTGAATGCACCCTATCGAATTCTTATTTTGGGGGCTTATTTGCTAAAATATGGTACTGTATTGGAACCTTTATTTCTGCTTTAAATTGCAAAAGGCAGTTAATAAATCAATCAATCAAGTCAACTTTTTTCAAAACATGAATATTATTTATTGTGAATATTAAGAGGAAAGCCATGTATTATCAGTAGCACTTGTGTTCGCTTCAGGTTGTGTAATGGGAATAGCAGAGCTGATTGGTGCTGTGAGCTGTGTTTGTGTTTTATTAGGCAGTTAGAGGACAGAGACAAGATAATCTTATATTGACCTCCGAGCTGAATGACAAGGATGGATCACTGCTCCAGCTGCAACTAGAAATGAAGACCTTGACTCAGGTGAGAATTCTGTAAAACCAAGTTTGGAAACATATTTGCACATAGGACAGAGCTAGGCATCATCTTCATCTGGGTATAAAGAAGCACGTGAGTCCCTCCCATGTAAAAGTACAGCTGCTAGGTGATTGGCCCAGCTTGGTCAAACGGTCCTTAGCTTATAATGGGCTTCTTTCTATACTCTTGGTGGCAGAATGAGGCAGTGAATAGAATTAGGCATTGCACAAAACTGTCAATTAAACCTCATAATTCATAGGGGGGAACATAGTCCTATTCTCCAGGTTTCTCTTTTTTAATTTGGACATAATGTAGCTATAGTGCCTAGAAATGCTTGGTAGAAATGTAAGGCCCAATCAGACCTAAGCATTATTGTAACATGGTAAAATGTGCATTTTAATGCAAACTACCACATCAAATATGTTGCATTGCCATTAATTTTCAATGTCACCCCAATGCATCAAAAAACATCTACAGAACACCACCATGCGTTGTGATGCAGTGTGCTGCAGAAACCCATGAAAAATCCACTGAACACAAATATAACTATAGAAACCTAATCTTAATTTTTTTCTAGCTTTTTTCAATGCCAGTTTGCTAGTTTTTCGGCAAAGGTAGCTTGGCACTGGCATGGGGGACATGTATCAATGAAAAAAAAATGTTTTAAAACATTGTTAAGAAGGGAGGGAGTCTTTGTCATGCAGCCTAAAGGGCACGGTTTATTGTGTGTCATGGGAATGCATGCGATTTTACGTGTCACTGCAACAGACAGATGTGAACCAAGCCTAAAGATGGTCAGAGAACACTACGGGAGCCCTAGAATGTGAATTTGTCAGAGATTTGGACACATTGTATAAGGTGGTAGAGTGACTTTTCAAAGCTATTAAGAAATTATTTTTCGCTGCAAGAATAATTACCAACACAGATATTGTAATATCAGTATATATATACTGAGCAAAATTATAAACTCAACACTTTTGTGTTTGCCCCTATTTATCATGAGCTGAACGCAAAGATCGTCGACTTTCTATGCACACAAAAGGCCTATTTCTCTCAATATGTTCACAAATCTGTCTAAATCTGTGTTAGTGAGCACTTCTCCTTTGCCGAGATAATCCATCCACCTCACAGGTGTGGCATATCAAGATGCTGATTAGACAGCATGATTATTTCATAGGTGTGCCTTAGGCAGGTTACAATAAAAGGCCACTCTAAAATGTGCAGTTTTACTGTATTGGGGGGGGGGGGGGGGGGGGGGGGGGGGCTCCGAAAACCAGTCAGTATCTGGTGTGATCACTATTTGCCTCATGCAGTGCAGCACATCTCCTTCGCATAGTGTTGATCAGGTTGTTGATTGTGGCCTGTGGAATGTTGGTCCATTCCTCTTCAATGGCGAAGTTGCTGGATATTGGCAGGAACTGAAACACGCTGCCGTAAACGCCGATCCAGTGCATCCCAAACATGCTCAATGGGTGACATGTCCGGTGAGTATGCTGGCCATGCAAGAACTGGGATGTTTTCAGCTTCCAGGAATTGTGTACTGATCCTTGCAACATGGGGCCATGCATTATCATGCTGCAACATGAGGTGATGGTCGTGGATGAATGGCAAAAAAATGGGCTTCAGGATCTCGTCACGGTATCTCTGTGCATTCAAAATGGCAATAATAAAATACATCTGTGTTCGTTGTCCATAGCATATGCCTGCCCATACCATAACCCCACCGCCACTTTGGGCCACTAGATCCACAACGATGACATCAGCAAATCGCTCACCTACACAACGCCATACACGCTATCTGCCATGTACAGTGAAAACCGGATTCATCCCTGAAGAGAACACCTCTCCAAAGTGCCAGACGCCATCGAATGTGAGTATTTGCCCACTCTAGTCGGTTACAACGACGAACTGCAGTCAAGTTAAGACCACGATGGGGACGACGAGCATGTAGATGAGCTTCCCTGAGACGGTTTCTGACAGTTTGTGCAGAAATTCTTTGGTTATGCAAACCAATTGTTGCTATCCAGATGGTTGGTCTCAGACCATCTTGGAGGTGAAGATGCTGGACGTGAAGGTCCTGGGCTGGTGTGGTTACACGTGGTCTGCGGTTTTGAGGCTGGTTGGATGTACTGCCAAATTCTCTGAAACGCCTTTGGAGATGGCTTATGGTAGAGAAATGAACATTCAATTCAAGGGCAACAGCTCTGGTGGACATTCCTGCAGTCAGCATGCCAACTGCACGCTCCCTCAAAACATGCAACATCTGTGGCATTGCGCTGTGTGATAAAACTGCACATTTTACAGTGGCCTTTTATTATGGCCAGCCTAAGGCACACCTGTGCAAAAATCATGCTGTCTAATCAGCATCTTGATATGCCACACCTGTGAGGTGGATGGATTATCTCGGCAAAGGTGAAGTGCTCACTAACACAAATTTAGACAGATTTGTGAACAATATTTAAGAGAAATAGGCCTTTTGTGTACATAGAAAAGGTTCATGATAAATAGGGGCATACACAAAACTATTGCTGTTTTTATGGCATGGTGTATACCATTAATTATTTAAGTACTATTTATTTAGTGGTTGGTAATATTGTCTAGAGATTGTACTTAATTTTATCCTGCCAGTAAAGCATGGCTTACTGGGGAAGAACAATTCACACCAGGCCACAAACACTGTCCATCCAACATTTACCTTTGTTAATGCTAAAACAGGGTTTGTCAAATTATACTTAACCATCCCCTGCACATCTGCATTTGGGCTGGGAGTAAGGAAAATCAGTAATCTTTTTAGAATTTGCTCTATCCTTTAGACCAGGGGTTTCCAAACTACGGTCTATGGGTCAGATCTGGTCTGAAATAATATTTTATCTGGCCTTCGGCTGGAGTCAGTGTTATATCCTCAAAGTGCAAAGAAAAATTGAGGAATCAGTTCAGCTGAGGCTGCCTGTGGTCTCTGCTCCAACCAAATGTAAGAGGGACAGGGCACTCTGATGGGGGCCCTGATGTAAGGGGGGCCTGATGGGGACCCTGATGTAAGGGGGGACTCTAATGGGGACCCTGATGTAAGGGCACTCTGATGTGGACCCTGATGTAGATGTAGGGGGGGGGGGCTAAGGTTACCACCTGTCCGGGATTTACCCGGACAGTCTGGGTTTTGAAACTTGTGTCCAGGTTTCAGGCGGACTGAAACCCGGACACATTATTCAGACCAGGATGTGGCTCCCCAAGTAATCAAGATAGTCACACACAAATCTGCTGCCATTCTAGAGCTGTGGCAGGCTGTCTGGGGGCAGGGGGGTGCTCTGCTGTAAGGGGACTCTGATGGGGACCCTGGTGAAAGGAGAGTTTTATAATATAATAGGAAACTCTGACATAAGGGGGGGCTCTGATGGTGACCCTGATGTAGAAGTGGGGGGGGGGGGCTCTGCTGTAAAGGGACTCTGATGGGAACCCTAGTGAAAAGAGAGGATTCTAATATAATAGGAACCTCTGACATAAGGGGGGTCTCTGATGGGGATCCTGATTTAAGGGGTACTCTGATTGAGTCTCTGATGTAAAGTGGGACTTTGTTGGGGACTGGGATGTAAAAGGGGACTCATTTATTTATAAAACTGATTTTTTTTTTTTTCAGCCCACAAATTTTGGAAAAATGTATTATATGGCCCTTGTACTGTTATTACAAGCCTTAGCTAAGTCTGATATTGTCTCATCAAATCACCAGTTTAGCTAAAAACTAAGTAGGGTAGAATAGTGCAGCACAGCAAGGCCTGCAGAGAAATTAAAATGCTACAGTATACAAGTATATTTAACATTTTCAGTCTTATGCCCCATACACACGGTCGGAAATTCCGACGGAAAATGTCCGATCGGACCATGTTGTCGGAAAATCCGCCCATGTGTGGGCTCCATCTGACTTTTTCCGTTGGAATTTCCGACGGAAAAAATTTGAGATCCTGCTCTCAAATTTTCCGACAACAAAATCCGATCGGACTTTTTCGGATCGTGTGAATTTCGATGGACAAAGTGCCACGCATGCTCAGATCAAATTACGAGACCAAAGCTATTGGCTACTAGCCTCTACATAGTTACGTCGTATGCAATGAACGTCACCACAACTTTGTCCAACCGTGTGTATGCAACACCAGTGTCGGACAAAATCCGTCAGAAAAAATCTGACAGATTTTGTGGTCGGAATTTCCGACCGTGTGTACGGGGCATTACTTTTAACGTCTGCCTAAAAAAGTACCGGTAAAGTCCAAATCCAGTCTACTCATACCCTGCCCCATATGTGTTCATATCTTCACAAATTCCAGACCTTGCTGTCTCAAACTGTTCTAGCCCAATATAAAATGCTATTTTGTTCAAATTCAAGACAATATATTTTATCAATGCTATTAAAATGATTACCCCATGCCATGTTTCATATTAAATTGTAATTTCATCGAAAGTGGCTGCGCTGTCCCTTTAAAATTCAAAAGTGCTTATTTAGTGACAAAGAATATAAAAGTGAATAAAGCAAAAAAAAAAGACAAATATATGTATAATGTCCATACAAATTTATACATATCCTGGTGAACAGTCCCAAATCAAGATGGAAAATCCCAAAGGATAAGAAGACACACTTCAAAGTGTGAGATGAAGAGCATTCAGTGCAGCAGGAATAAAGGGTGCCAAGGAGTCACGCCACCCACATGTAATGTAAACTCCTTACCAGAGACGCTGATCCCACTTAGAGATTATGAGGCGCCTTGCTATCCCAAATCCATATCCAGACACACCACTCCATCTAAGAAAAATCCTGTGTAAATGTGCTCAGCACAGAGGAATTAAAAGTAAGAAAGGACCACAATAGTGCAGTATTTTCAAAATCATGGACTTTTAATAAGGTCACAGGCATGTAAATTATAAGCACCACAGGATTCCCACCACCGTGCATGCAGACGCCACCTGTTCAGCCCCAGCCAACGCGTTTCCCTGTAAAATGCGTCTTCAGGGGATAGAGGAACAACACGGGACATGCATTAGTCCCTTAAAGTGGATGTAAATGCTCACATATACCCAGTGACGTGAACAGCCTCAGATGATACACAGAGATCCAACAAATCCTCCTACATAAGTTTAACATGTAGATCTGCTTTCTTCAGCTTTATATACTGTTTAGAAAGTGCACATTGTGTTAGAATTTTCACTTCCTCATTCAGCAGTAGCAGTGTAGTGTTGGATTACACTGGGAGACAGCTAATTAGAGGAAAGGCACACACCCCCTTTCACATAGGCAGAGACTTTCAGAGCTGTGCTGTGAGTAGAGCAGCTTTCTGCTAATCTATTTATAGCACCCACCCTGACACAAACTTCAGGCTGGTTTTATCTCATGTGTCAGAAGTTACCATGCTGATAACAGAAGAACAGAGCAGGAGAAAGACACAGCACTTAGTGCTTTGGAGAGAGATAAGAAAACACTGCAGATATATTTGCCCAGCTCAAATTTAATGAATTAATACAGTTCAGGAAAGAGATACTCATTCACATTTTAGCTGCTTTTTGGGGATTTGAACACACATTTCTTGCTCCGCCTGCAGTTTCCCCCTCCTGGACTTTATTTAAGGGAGTAATGGATGTCTCGTGTTGTGCCTCTATCCCCTGAAGACGCTTTTTACAGGGAAACACGTGGGCTGGGGCTGAACACATGACATCTATATGCAGGCTGACGCTGGTGGTGCTTGTCGTTAGTTACATGCCTGTGGTTGTCTTTTTATTGAAAGTACATTACCTTTATTTAAAGTGTATGATTTTGAAAATACTGCACCATGGTGGTTCCTTCTTGCTTTTAATCCCTCTGTGCTGAGCTCATTTACACAGGACCATACTTATATGGAGTGGTGTGTCTGGACATTTGGTGCTGTGGGGCGCCTTATGATCTCTAAGTGGGATCAGTGTCTCTGGTAAGGAGTTTACATATGGACGGTGTGATTAATTGGCACCCTTTTTTCCTGTTGCACTGAATGCTCTTCGTCTCACACTTTAAAGTGTGTCTATTGGGTTTTCCATCTTCATTTTCAACTGTTCCCCGGGATATTTATCCATCTGTACCGACATTATACACATATTTGAATTGTTTTTGCTTTATTTACTTTTATAATCTTTGTCTTTGTCACAAAAAAACACACACTCGTATATGCTTTTTTATTCATATTTGAATTGTCCATATGTACATTTATTCATCTGTATGGATATATACACTTTACTGTATATGTTTTTTTTTTTTTGTTTTAGGTTGAGGGTGAATTATCATATTATAATACATATACTTTAAGGCTTGAGTGTCTTTTGACACTTCTAAAAATAATACTTAACTGAACTATTGCTTCTTTATTGAATATTTATATATTTATTTTTTAATCAGTTAATTTTTATTGAAAGATAAGACTGAGACACAGAAAACAGACATTTTGAGAAAAAAAAAAAAAAAAAATTCAAGTAAAATATACGACTTCCAGATTTAAAAAAAATGTTCAAGTGAGACTTTCAAATATAGCAGTGGCAATCCTTTTGCGCCTTATTGGTAACAATTTGAAGCAATAACCTATACTCAATTTTGCGACCTCACCAGGAAGGCACGTGCAAACATTTATCCCAAATCAGGGACTACTTCTACCTTTCCGCAGTATTATCTGCAAGCATGGTAGAGTGCGTAGACAGATTGAAGTCCAGCAATAGCGACCACATTTTTTTAAAAATTTTGGGGCATTTCCTATGTTTGTATGTCAGTTATTATTTTTTTATTTTTAATGAATTATTTATTTTTAGATTGTATGCACTAAGCTTTACACTATTGGTACCTTCTCATGGTATAGTAATAGTATATGGTATAACTTTATTGTTTGCACAGTAGCACTTTTGAATTTTAAAGGCACAGCGTGCCCACTTTAGTTGAAGTCGCTTTTTTACGTCTAGTATCTAGATCGTGTAGTGGATGCAGCAGTCCTTATTTATATTTTATTTGCTAGTGCAAGGAATTCACTTGGTTTGTCTTTATTATTAAATTGTCAACCTGTAAGATACCTTGTGTAGAAAAAGGGGTTTGTCTGAGGCCTGTAATTGTAGTAACTGTAGTTTGTCTGTGTTGCTCTTTGCAGCGTATGATAATGTCAGGACCGTCAATAATATTTTGGACCCTGGGCAAAACTTTTCCCCCCCCCCCCATGCAGTTTTGCTCTCCACCTGCTCTGAGACATACAATAAATAGCAGCTAGACTCAAAATCAGTTTACTGAATCGGATCAGGCAGCTATTGCGATTGGTTGCCAGAGGTTACAGTGTATCATTACTGCCCACTGACTGGTTGCTAGAGGTTAAGGCACACATTACGGCTCACTGATTAGTTGCTAGAGGTTACAGCAGATGATTTCTGCTTGTTGATTGGTTGCTAGAGATTACTGTGGATATGACCTCAGGGGGGGCATGATATACATTTCAATGCAGTGGCCGCCCCTATTTACATATGAATGCAGGTGCTATTTACATATGAATGGCGCCAGTATTTACATATGAATGCCGGTAAATACAGGGTCTGCAGGTGAGTCATCTTTGCATAACAATAGGGCAGAGCTGGGCAGCATTAGCAGCAGCACTTCACACTGAGATATTGGGACACAGCACAGGACTAAAACCTCAAGGAACGAGGGAATTCAAACCAGGATAGTTGGCAAGTATGAGGAAGCTGCTTTGGGCCCCACAACATTGACAGGGCCCAGGGCAGCTGCCCCTTTTGCCCTGCCTTAAAAACGGCCCTGGATAATGTCAGTAATCAAAACCAGCATATTGCTAAATTCAGAGCTAACTGAACAGAGCTTGGAGCATCCCAAATACAGTAACTGAACGGAAAGTTTAAATGATACCAAATATTCAACTGTCTTACTTAAAGGCTGGCTAGATGAGTATTGTAATTGTTAGGATTAGGAATCATAGCAGGCACTGTTAGCCTAACATCTAAAGGTTTATCTATATTATATGGGGCTTTGTATTTCTGGGCCTCCTGCCAGCTTCAAGGATAATCTGTAAGGGAAGAGCAGAATCCAGGCTGGAGCAGGCAGTCTCCGGGGGCCTTACCATATATAGAAGTGAGCGGTCTGGGTGCCTAATTTTAGCAAAAATGCAGCAGTTTACCTTTTAAATCAAGGTCATTGTGATGAAAGCCTAGTTTAATTGTTTGATTAAAGAAAAAAGTAGCAGCTCTTATCTGAGCTATTGACTAAATTACTACTGCTCTTAATTATTAGAAGCAAAGCTCTAATAAAGATACAAAATTAGGAGATCTATCTGCCTGTCTGCCTGTCTATCTACACTATATTACCAAAAGTATTGGGACACCTGCCTTTACACGCACATTTAATGGCATTCCAGTCTAATGCCCCGTACAGAGGCTCGGAAATTCCGATGGAAAATGTCTGATCGGACCATGTTGTCGGAAAATCTGACCGTGTGTGGGCTCCATCGGACTTTTTCCGTCGGAATGTCCGACGGAAAAAATTTGAGATCCTGCTCTCAAATTTTCCGACAACAACATCGTGTGTACAGAATTCCGACGGACAAAGTGCTACGCATGCTCAGATCAAATTAGGCCTATTGGCAAACCTATTGGCTAATAGCCTCTACGTAGTTCCGTCGTACGCAACGAACGTCACCACGTTCAGAATGATCGGATTTTCCGACAACTTTGTCCGACCGTGTGTATGCAACACCAGTGTCGGAAAAAATCCAACGGATTTTGTGGTCGGAATTTCCGACCGTGTGTACGGGGCATTAGTCCGTAGGGTTCAATATTGAGTTGGCCCACCCTTTGCAGCTATAACAGCTTTAACTCTTCTACGAAGGCTGTCCACAAGGCTTAGGAGTGTCTATGGGAATGGTTGACCATTCTTCCAAAAGCGCATTTGTGAGGTCAGGCACTGATGTTGGGCAAGAAGGCCTGGCCTCCTCTCAGAATCAGATTACATTTTATGGCTAATTACTGCAGAAAATTTCAAGGGGTTCCCATACTTTTTCTTGTCACTATAAATGTTTTTTTTCACAGGCAAGTTATTGTATCTGTGGTGGGAGATCTGCATCAAAAATTGCTAGTGTCTATATCCTGACAGAGCAAATGAACATACAAAGTGATCATTACACGTTAGGCAATTATGTAATACTATCTCATGACTATCTATTAAGTACAGTACCCAGTAGTAGAACTCTAGGTGAAAAGAATTGAAATACATCATTATCTACTGTTACTAATACGTAATTTATTTGTAATTCAGGCATCCTTGTGATTTTCTAAACTCTGCCACGCTACACAACCAGCTTTCTGAATCTCCTCCTGTTAGCATGTTGCTTATATATACATAGATGCAACCACCATTCTCATATATTATACTGTTGATTACATAGTTAACCCCTTTACACCTAAGGATAAAACAAATGTTAATGCTTAAAGTATAATTTTGACATGTGTTAGTAAAGCCATACATATCACCACAACTACTTTGTGCATCCAGGTGGATTATACCTGTATTATACCTTTTTCAGAACAAGTTTTTTTTATCGGAGGAAAACTGGCCCAAAATAGTAAAAAAAAAATTAAAGAAAAATCTCTTTTTAATTTAGCTGTATATTTCCATAACCTACCACCAAAGAACAAGCCAAAATAAATTCTCCTGATCCTGATAATCACAGCGATACCACATATGTGTATGTCAGTTGTTGTATGTACCTGTAGTACAGCCCTGAAGCAATAGTGCGCATTTTGCTTCTTTTTTTTTGTCCCACCCAAAACACACTGACACTAATACTAATTTAAAAAGAAAAAAAAATCCTGCCCAAAATATACTGACACTGACCTTTGACTCAAACACTAACCCTGTCACTGACCTACAGTAGAGCAAACCTTGATCTAGATATTTTTTAATTTTTATTTTGTTTAATTTTTTTTTACACACACTTTTTTTTACCGCTCTGCAAAGAAACAGAAAGATACATTGTATCTTTCCTCTCCATTTACAGAGAGAGAAAACACAGGGTCAGGCTGCACAGTGACTGATCACTGTGGTAGCCAATCAGAGACTACCACAGCGATCAGGTGACCCGGAACCGGGAGATCCGAGTCCTGATCGTTAGTACGGGGCTCTCAGTGAGACCGCGGGTCTCTGTGCTCGGAGCACGTTCCCAGCAGAAAGGGAGATACGCATATATGTGGCCCCCGCAGAAAAAAGCCCAGTGCAGTGGGGTCCCATATATGTGTTAGGTTTGCGGGAAGGGGTTAGATAGTTACATAGTTGGTAAGGTAGAATAAAAACACCAATACATCCAGTTCAACCTGTGCGTGTATGTTGCTACCAGTTTCAATATCCCTGTACATTATGTTCACAAAGCAACAGAACTAGAAGATTTTTTTTTTATTTATTTACACTCTCTGCTGACACCACCAGCTGCGGAAGGGAGTTCCACATCCTTACCGCTCTAATGCCCCGTGCACACGTTCGGACTTTCCGACAAAACCGTGGATTTTTGTTCGAAGGATGTTGGCTCCAACTTGTCTTGCAAACACACGGTCACACAAATGTTGGCCAACAATTACGAACATGGGAATGTGGTGACGTACAAAACGTACGACGAGCCGAGAAAAAGGAAGTTCAATAGCCAGTGCGGCTCCTTCTGCTTGATTCCGAGCATGCATGAACTTTTGTGCATCGGAATTGTGTACACACGATCGGAAATTCCAACAACAATGTTTTGTTGGCGGAAAATTTGAGAACCTGCTAGCCAACATTTGTTGGTGGAAAATCCGACAACAAATGTTCGATGGAGCATACACGCGGTCGGACTTTCAGCCAACAAGCTCGCATCCAACATTTGTTGTCGGAAAATCCGATCGTGTGTACGGGGCATAACAGTAAAGAACCTCTTGCGCAATTTAAGATTGAACAGTTTCTCATCCAGCTTCATTGTGTGGACATGTGTCTTCTTTTGGGACCTAAGAATAAATACTTTTCTCCCAATACTAAGGGGAAACACAGAGGGGTGCAGTATGATTAGAACTCAAAATTATTAAAAACAAGACAAATGGCAACTCACATCTTATGCCGCAGACACACAGTGGGAATTTCCGATGGAAACAGTCCGATGGGAGCTTTTCATCCGATTTTCCGACCGTGTGTATGCCCATCAGTCTTTTTCTGTCGCCATTTCTGACGGACTTTAGATTGAGAGCCTGTTCTTCATTTTTCTGACGGAAAACCTTTCTATCGGATTTTCCGATTGTGTGTATGCAATTCCGACACGCAAAATTCTGACGCATGCTCGGAAGCATTAAACTTCCCTTTTATAGTGCCATCGAACGTGTTGTATGTCGCCATGTTATTGACTATAGGAATTTGGTGTGACCGTGTGTAGGCAAGACAGTTTGAGCAAAATGAGGGAAAACCATCAGAGCTTTTTCCAACGAGAATTCCGACGTGTATACGCGACATTAGTCGATAAAAAGGGGCATGTAGGCCTTCGTATTGACATCACTTCCAGTCCGGCGCCATCTTGCTTTTCACGCAGGTTAATGCAGCGGTCGCCTGCTTCCTATTACTTTCCAGCCACACAGGCGCACCAACAGACGCTGCCAATCCACCAGGACCACTCGGGAGAGCCTGAGGACTGACCAGAATGATTTCCTACATGCCCTTTTTTATCGAGTAACATGCGAGTTGCCATTTGTCTTGTTTTTAATCATTTTGAGTTCATTTTGAGCGTAGTAAACACAGTTACTATGCTTCAGTTGTGAATGGTACCAATCACTCATTATGTTTATTTAGAAAAGGAAGGGGCTGGTAAATGAGATATTTACTGGGCCTTTCCCGCTCTCCATCCTGAAACGATCCGCCACAGCTTTCTGCGGGAGAGGAGGGGAGGGAAGCCAGCAGCGCTGCAGGGGGAGGGCGGGGGAGAGACACAGGGACACCCGGCACACCCTATGGACAGAGGGATGATGGTGCCTTATTGTCCAAGGAACAAACTGGAAGCAGAGAGGTGACACAGAAAGCTGACTTGCTGAATTAGGAAATAAATGTGTCACCTCTCTGTACAGTGTGGCAGATGTGAGTATGTCATAAGACTGGTTGAGCAGAATTCCAAATTATTTAATATATATATATATATAACCATAAACATACTGTATATGTACTTAAAGGATAGAAATGCATCTGTAACACTTAAGTTGAGGGATCGCTTTCTTCTGACGCTGTCCTTGATTCTTGGGCTTGTCATGTTGGACAGTGGGAAGGGCAGGAGGAGGCAGGCGAGCAGTTGATGCGCATGTGATTTCATGGTTTCTAAGCTGTACCAATTCTCATGACAGAAAATGAAGAAAGCCGGGGATGATAACATGAAACTGAAAGAAGAAAACCAAATGCTTCTTAAGATGATGGGCCAACTGAGCAGTTAAGACCATAGCCTGGGACCTCTCTCCAAATGGTGATCGAAAAAGCTGTACATTCACCGGGTCCAAAAATTCAGTTGGCAATCAGAACAGGACTGTAATGAATTGACGAATCTGAAGGGAAGACACACAGGTCGTATGGTGAATGAGCTGAACTTAGGAGAACCCAGGAGACTCTTGGACACATGGGTTCAATGATGATGTAGAAGAAAAACAAAGTTGCTGCAATTTCCAAAGTGCTGCTTGGTTTACACATTTGCTATTGAGGTTTATTTATTTTCACAGGGCTGTTGGTTTGTTCTTCCAGTCAAAGAGCAGTGCATTGCATAACAGTATAGCTAGAGCCTTTGCATAAGTGTCAGCACAGACAGACATTCCCCAATGATGGGATAACTGTACAATCATACTTTGTTGCTTTAGCAGTTAGGATATAGGCAGCATGAGGTTGCATGCGGGCGATATTCACGTATGCGTTCACGGGGCACGTTTAAAAAACATTTTATTTTTCTTATTTATTTTACCTTTTATTTTTACACTATTTTTTAAAAATGATTTGTATGCCATGTTTGTATCGTCACATTAAAGAAGACCTTGTACTCCAAGCTAGGTCCACTTATTTACTAAAAACTCCTCCCCTTTGCTAACATGCCCCAAACAGTTCATTACATAAGGTTCATTCATTGCATTTCAAGGTCCACTTCAAATGGACACCATTTGTCATAACATTTTTGCATCCTAATGCCGCGTACACACGAGACAGCGAAGGTCCGACGGAACAAATCCGTCGGACAATTCGATTGTATGTGGGCTCCATCGGACTTTTACTGTCGAAAAATCCGACAGACTTTAGAAATAGAACATGTCTTAAATTTTCCCGACGGAACTCCGCTGGACCCAGTTCCTATCAAAAAATCCGCTCGTCTGTGTGCTAGTCCGACGGACAAACAACGACGCTAGGGCAGCTATTGGCTACTGGCTACGAACTTCCTTATTCCAGTCCGGTCGTACGTCATCATGTTCAAATCCGTCAGAATTTAGTGTGATTGTGTGTGGCCAAGTCCGTTCATTCGAAAAGTTCGTCGGAACTCCGTCGAAAGTCCGCCGGAAAGACCGTCGGACCTAGTCCGCTCGTGTGTACGCGGCATTAGGCTACATGTACACTAAACCGAGCCTCTTTCTGAGAATTGTTGTTTAGAAGTTAAAAACATTTTTTTTTTGCTAGACAATTACTAGAGCAGGGGTCTCAAACTGTTGCGAAAATACAATTCCCATGAGGCATTGCAAGGCTGACAGTTACAGGCATGACTCCCACAGGCAGAGGCATGATTAGACTTGTAGTTTTGCAACAGCTGGAGGACTGCCTGTTTGAGACCCCTGCCCTAGAGAGTAAAATGGCGGTCGTTGCAATACTTTCTGTCACACCGTATTTGGGCAGCGGTCTTCCAAGCTCACTTTTTTGGGAAAAAATACACTTTTTTTAAATTAAAAAATAAGACAACAGTAAAGTTAGCCCAATTTTTTTTTATATTGTGAAAGATAATGACTTAAAAATCTCCATGGGCGACGTTTAAAAAATTCTACAGGTAGCATGTTTTGAGTTATAGAGGAGGTCTAGGGCTAGAATTATTGCTCTTGCTCTACCGATTGCGGCAATACCTCACATGTGTGGTCTGAACACCGTTTTCATATGCGGGCGATACTCACGTATGCGTTAGCTGGGCACGTTTAAAAAAAAAAAATTCTTATTTATTTTACCTTTTTATTTTTTATTTTTACACAGTTTTTTTATTTTTTATTTGTCACTTTTATTCCTATTACAAGGAATGTGAACATCCCTTGTAATAGAAAAAAAGCATGACAGGACCTCTTAAATATGAGATCTGGGGGTCAAAAAGAACCTCAGATCTCATATTTACACTAAAATGCAATAGAAAAATAAAAATAAATTTGTCTCTTTAAGAGCTGTGGGCGGAAGTGACGTTTTGACGTCGCTTCCGCCCTGCATTGTTATGGAGATGGACGGGGGCCATCTTCCCCTCACTCGTCTCCATACCTAACAGGAGACAGGATGCGATTGCCTCCGCTGCTGCCGACGACTCCGGGAGGGCACCGGATCGCGGCGGGATTTGTGAATGAATATTCCTACATAAATTCTCAGTACATTCAAAGATTTGGTGAATGCCATTCGCAAGTAATTTGCTGAATGAAAACTACATACACTTCTGAGAAAAACTTTCCATTTTGCACCCTTAATTTCCTTGTCACAACGCTCAAAAACAAACATTGATACTAAGAATTAGAATATCTAAAATTTTCAAGCAAAATTGTACTACATAATGGCCAGCTTTACTCAGTAAGGCAGTGTACAGCGTACTTAAAATGGTTCTAAAAGCTGAAGGTTTTTTACCCTGCATTCTATGTATGAAAGCCGAGGCGTAACTAGAATCTTCAGGGCCCCGGTGCAAGAAACAATGAAGGGTCCCCACCAGGGGTGTTGCTGGGTCTACAAAAGATCTTGGGCTAGAGCCCATAGCAGCGAAGTAAGATTCATACACATATAATATACGTGTGTGTGTATGTGTATGTGTGTGTATATATATATATATATATATATATATATATATATATATATATATATACACACAATTATCATTACATATCTGAGTCTGGATCCCCCACTTACATCAGGGTCCCCTGAGCCCCCCTCATTACATCACGGTTCCCCAGGGAGCCTCCCCTTACATCAGGGTCCCCAGAGAGCCTCCTTACTTACACCAGGGTCCTCAGAGAGCCTCCCCTTACATCAGGGTCCCCAGAGAGCCTCCCCTTACATCTGGGTCCCCAGAGAGCCTCCCCTTACATCAGGGTCCCCATAGAGCCTCCCCTTACATCAGGGTCCCCAGAGAGCCTCCCTACTTACATCAGGGTCCCCAGAGACCCCCTCATTACATCAGGGTTTCCATAGAGCCCCCCTTACATCAAGGTCCCCAGAGAGCCCCTCCTTACATCAGGGTCCCTAGAGAGCTCCCCCTTACATCAGTGTCCCCAGAGGGCCCCTTCCTTACATCGGTGTCCCCGGAGAGCCCCCCTTCTTACATCAGTGTCCTCAGAGAGCCCCCCACATTAGTGTCCCCAGGGAGCCCCCCCTTACATCAGTGTCCCCAGAGAGCCCCCTTACATCAGTGTCCCCAGAGATCCCTCTTACATCAGTCTCCCCAGAGATCCCCCTTACATCAGTGTCCCCAGAGGGCCCCCCCTCTTACATCAGGGTCCCCAGACAGCCGCCCCCCCCCCAGAGGTTCCCCTGTACCTGGCTCATCTCCACTGTCTGTGCCAACCCCCAGCACATCTCTATGGGAGGTGACGATCGGCAGCTCTATGTATCCACGGGGTGGCAGGATCTCCCTGGGGCTAGTAGTTCTCTTCCCCAGTGTATACAGTGGAGAGGGGAGGGGCCTCTGACCCGAGCATGTATTAGTAACAGTGTACAAGCAGAGCCGACTCACTTGTACACTGAAGAGTGAAACTGATAGATGCTCGGGACAGAGGCCCCTCCCCTCTCCACTGTGTAGACTCAGGAAGAGAACTACAAGCCCCAGGGAGAGCCCTCCGGCCACGGGCAACAGAGCTGCCAATCATCGCCTCCCACCTCCCCCCACTGCATTCTAAATGGACAGCCAGAGGTGCAGGGGGAGATGTTGGGTCCTGCCCCCCCCCCCCCCCCCCCACAGCGGCAGAACGGCAGGGCCCAGTCGCAAGTGCGACTGCAGCGACCGCGAAAGTTCCGCCACTGTATAAAAGGCAAAAACCTTCAGTGTGTAGCTCCCCCCGCAGCCCCACCTTATACTCACCTGAGCTTGATTCCGATCCAGTGATGTGCATGAGAGCATAAGCTCTTCTGGGTTTCTGACTCCTTATTGGCTGAGAGTCATTCGCTCCTGCTGCCGTCAGTCAGCAGGGTTGTGGAGCCGTGCCACGCTCTGTGGGTCCCATAGCTCAGGAGTAAACACACACTAGTGTCCCCAGAGCAAGCAGCTTGCTATGGAGGCACTCAGCAGGGGGGGGGGGGGGGCAGTAGGATCGTGGGGGACCAGAGAACAGGAGTATCAGGGCCGCTCTGTGCAAAACCACTGCATAGAACAGGTAAGTATAACATGTTTGTTTTTTTTTTTTTAACAAACACTTTAACCACTTCAATACCGGGCACTCTTACACCTTCCTGCCCAGACCAATTTTCAGCTTTCAGCGCTGTCACACTTTGAATGACAATTGCATGTTCATACAACACTGTACCCTTACAACATTTTTATAATTTTGTTCCCACAAATAGAGCTTTCTTTTGGTGGTATTTGATCACCTCTGGGATTTTTATTTTCTGCTAAACAAATACAAAAATGACCGAAAATGTTTAAAACATTTTTTTTGGGTTTTTGTGACAAAACTTTGTAAATAAGTACGTTTTCTCCTTCACTGATGGGCACTGATGGGGCTGCACTGACGGGCACTAATAAGGCGGCACTGATGGGCACCGATGAGGTGGCACCAATGAGGTGGCACTGATGAGGTGGCACTGATGGGCACTGATGATGGGCACTAATATGCAGCACTGATAGGTGGCACTGATGGGCACTGATAGGTGACATTGATATGCAGCACTGATGGGTACACATAGGTGGCACTGATGGACACTGAAAGGCAGCACAGATGGGTACTGATAGGTGGCACGGATGGGCACTGATGTACAGTAATTGATGGTACGGATGGATGCCAATCAGTGCCAAATAATAATGCCTGCCAATCAGTGATGCCCATTGTGGGCACTGATTGGCATCCATTGTGGGCACTGATTGGCATCCATTGTGGGCACTGATTGGTATCCCTGGTGGTCTAGGGTGGCATACCTGGTGGTGACATCCCTGGCGGTCCTAGTGAGATCCCTGGTGGTCATAGTGGCGTCTCTGGTGGTCCAGTGTGGGCATCTTCGGTGGGGGGGGGGCTGTGCTGATAATCAATCAGCACAGACCCCCCTGTGAGAGGAGCAGCCGATTGGCTCTCCTCTACTCGCATCTGACAGACGCAAGTGAGGAAAAGCCGATCAATGGCTTTTCCTGTTTACACTGTGATCAGCCGTGATTGGACACGGCTGATCACTTGGTAAAGAGTCTCTGTCAGAGACTCTTTACCTAGATCGGTGTTGCGGTGTGTCAGACTGACACACCGCAACAATGATCGCCGCGATGCGTGCCCCCAGGGGCGTGCGGCGGCGGCTGTTATCCTGCTGGACGTCATATGACATCCAGTCAGGATATTGAAACCACTTTGCCGCCGTCATTTTGCTATTTGGCGGGCGGCAAGCGGTTAAGTCGTATAGACTTCAGTAACCAAAGGCAGTTAGTAAGGAACAGTATCGTAACCAACCTAACAGTAGTAAACTAAATTTTGATGTTTTGCTACAGGTTACCTTACTTTATGCATCATCATTGCTCTTGATAAATCATGGATTGCTCCCTAAGATTTAATATATTTCACCGAATCCTCCTGTAATAAAATTGATAAGGCCTTCACTTGTTCCTGATCAATCCAAGCAACAATGATCGAAGAAAAAACTAAATTAAAGAGGAACTGCAGTCTGCTCACATAATTTTGTAATAAAAACATCTTTGCCATTCTGAAGCTTCCCTCCAACCACTTTGCATATTATTTTATATAGACTGTGATTCTGTACTTGCCAAATAGGCTGCAGAAATCTCCCTCCACTAAGTCTGGCTGCAACCATTTTAACTGTGGGCAGCTGAAGCTGCTGCATGTTCACTTCCTGGATTTACACAGACACACACCTCCAGCTCTGCAGCTCTCACTGGCCCTCTTATCACTCACCCCCCCCCCCTCCCTGGCAAAAAACATCTTTGCCATTCTGAAGCTTCCCTCCAACCACTTTGCATATTATTTTATATAGACTGTGATTCTGTACTTGCCAAATAGGCTGCAGAAATCTCCCTCCACTAAGTCTGGCTGCAACCATTTTAACTGTGGGCAGCTGAAGCTGCTGCATGTTCACTTTTTGGATTTACACAGACACACACCTCCAGCTCTGCAGCTCTCATTGGCCCTCTTATGACTCATCCCCCCTCCCTTCCTGACAAACTCTCACAAGAGTGAGAGAGAGAGCTGTGCATGATGTCATAAGCCTAGGCTAATGACCAGACAAGAAACAGGAAGTGGGCTGTATAAGGTATTTACTGGCAAAAAAATGTTTACTATCCAAAGTTGAAACAACAGGGCAGAAGATTTAATAGATGGAAAGATGAAAAATGACTGAAGCTCCGCTTGAAGCACTGTGCACTTTTTGCTCTGTATCACTTATGGCATATTAATGTGTAATTTGTTGCTTTACATTGTTAACGGCCCCACTTCCAGGGGATAATCCCCTGATTTGAATATGTGGAAATGCGTGTGATTTCAAACACTAATTACAATTTTAAATAAAAGACCATGTTTTTTTCTGAATACTAAGCAGGTTTCTTTTTACTATTGATTTACATGATCTTAGCACTTTATGCATTTATTCTCTAAAAAAAAAACTCAGTAACCATTAAAGCTTAAGATTAGATAAAAACTAAAAGAAAAAAAAAAAATCAGCACAAGGGTCAGTACTTAAATTTAAAGTGAAGTGTCCCTTGTGTTGGTGCTTGTTGTCATAGTTGCCCTCTGCCCCCTCCCATACCCCACAACCGCAATCTTCTGGTGCTATGGGGGCTAACAGAGTGCCCACTATGTCTGCCCTTTCTGCCTCCCTCCTTCATTCATAGAAACTGTACTTCCATCAATAAATAGAAACGGTGGAGGCGGACCTTTCATTTATTTGCCTGTCCTCCATTTATAGAGCACTTTTCTTTCACAGAAGCTATAGTATAACTTCTGTGAATGGAGAGGGGGCGGAAAGGGCGGAAATAGTTGTCACTTTTGATGAGTGCCTGTGACAGGTCCCTCAGCCCTACAAACCTCCTGCAGCAGTGGACGTTTATATTGGGAGGCGGTTGTTTGAGAGGGGGCGGAGAGTTTCAACTATGACAGCTGGCACAAACGCAAGGAACACTTCAGATTCAATGTAAGTATAGTCCCTTGTGCTGATTTTTTTTTTTTTAAAAATGTATGTTTTATCTAAATAGAAGCTGTGGCACTAAGAGAGGAGGGGGGTACCCTGACTCATAGTGCTGGTAAGTTAAAGCGCATGTAGGGACACCTAATACAGTAGCACTTACCTCCCCCAGTGATGTCATGACACACGGGGCACCTAAACTTTAAAGAAACTCATAACACACCTGCTTCCCATTCACACATGAGACCTTGTAACACTAACGAGTCACATGACACCAGTAGCGGAAATGGCTATTTGGGCCCAATTTGGACATTTTCACTTAGGTATGTACTCAGTTTTGTTGCCAGAGGTTTAGACATTAATGGCTGTGTGTTGAGTTATTTTGAGGGGACAGCAAATTTACACTGTTACACAAGCTGTACACTCACTACTTTACATTGTAGCAAAGTGTCAATTCTTCAGTGCTGTCACATGAAAAGATATAATAAAATATTTACAAAAATGTGAGGGGGTGTACTCACTTTTGTGAGATACTATATATATATATATCTATATATATATGCTGTATATATATACACACACACTGGTCACCCATAACATTATGTCCACCCACCTAGTATTGAGTTGGTCCCCTTTTGCCACCAAAACAGTCGTGACTCTTCAAGGCATGGGCTAAACCTTTGAAGGAATGCTGTAGTATATAGCACCAAGTCGTCAGTAGAAGATCACTGCCTCCACCAGTTTGCCTTCTTCCCATAGTGCATCCTGGTGTCATCTCTTCCCCAGGTAAGCGACACACACACACACACACACACACACCTGGTCATCCACATGATGTAAAAGAAAACATGATTCATCAGACCAGGCCACCTTCTTCCATTGCTCATGTGTCCACTGTAGGCCCTTTTGGCTGTGGTCAGCATGGGCCCCCTTAATGGTCTGCAGCTACGCATCCCAATACCGAACAAACTGCGATGAACTGTGTGTTCTGACACCTTCCTATCAGGAACCAGCATTGGCTTTTTTAGTAATTCGAGCTAGAGTAGCTCTTCTATTGGATCAGAATACACAGGCCAGCCTTCGCTTCACACATGTATCAGTAAACCTTGGACCACCCATGACCTTGTCACTGGTTTGCGGGTTTTCTTATCTAGAACTACTTTTGGAGTTGTTCTGACTCAGTCATCTAGTCAGTTCAATTTGGCCCTAGTCAGAGTCAATCAAATCCTTATGCTTGCCAATTTTTGTCTGCTTTCAACACCTCAACTTCAGGAACAACATGCTCACTTGCTGCCTAATATATTCCACCCACTTTCAGGTGCTATTGTAATGAGGTAATTAGTGTTATTCACTTTACCTTGTCAGTGGTCATGGCTGATCTATCTATCTATCTATCTATCTATCTATCTATCTATCTATCTATCTACTGTATCTATCTATCTATCTACTGTATCTATCTATCTATCTATCTATCTATCTATCTATCTATCTATCTATCTATCTATCTATCTATCTACTGTATCTATCTATCTATCTACTGTATCTATCTATCTATCTATCTATCTATCTATCTATCTATCTATCTATCTATCTATCTATCTATCTATCTATCTATCTACTGTATCTATCTATCTATCTATCTATCTATCTATCTATCTACTGTATCTATCTATCTATCTATCTATCTATCTATCTATCTATCTATCTATCTATCTATCTATCTATCTATCTATCTCTATATATATCTATACAGTGGGTCCCCGACTTACGAACGCCCGACCTACGAACAACCCCTACTTACGAACGGGGCGCTGCGGGGACCCTCTCCGCCATTTTTCGCTCTTTTTCGCCGTCTTTCGGCCGTTCTGCGCATGCGCGGCCATACGGAGCCTCGGGGAAATGCCGGAAATGTTCGTAATTTGCCGCGCATGCGCAGAACGGCATTCGACGGAACATCGGAAATGTCCGGAAATCTCCGTATTTGTCGGTCTGCGCATGCGCGGCCGACTTACGAACATTTCCGACTTCCGTACAGGCTGGCAGTCCCTAACGAGTTCGTAACTCGGGGACCCCCTGTATATATATATACAGTGGTGTGAAAAAGTGTTTGCCCCCTTCCTCATTTCCTGTTCCTTTGCATGTTTGTCACACTTAAGTGTTTCGGAACATCAAACCAATTTAAAACAATAGTCAAGGACAACACAAGTAAACACAAAATGCAATTTGTAAATGAAGGTGTTTATTATTAAAGGTGAAAAAAAATCCAAACCATCATGGCCCTGTGTGAAAAAGTGATTGCCCCCCTTGTTAAAACATACTATAACTGTGGTTGTCCACACCTGAGTTCAATTTCTCTAGCCACACCCAGGCCTGATTATTGCCACACCTGTTCACAATCAAGGCATCACTTAAATAGGAGCTGCTTGACACAGTAAGGTCCACCAGAAGATCCTTAAAAGCTACACATCATGCCGAGACCCAAAGAAATTCAGGAACAATTGAGAAAGAAAGTAATTGAGATCTATCAGTCTGGAAAGGGTTATAAAACCATTTCCAAAGCTTTGGGAATCCAGCGAACCACAGTGAGAGCCATTATCCACAAATGGCGAAGACATGGAACAGTGGTGAACCTTCCCAGGAGTGGCCGGCCGCCCAAAATTACCCCAAGAGCGCAGCAACGACTCATCCAAGAGGTCACAAAAGACCCCACAACAACGTCCAAGGAACTGTAGGCCTCACTTGCCTCAGTTAAGGTCAGCGTTCATGCCTCCACCATCAGGAAAACTGGGCAAAAATGGCCTGCATGGCAGAGTTCCAAGGAGAAAACCACTGCTGAGCAAAAAGAACATCAAAGCTCGTCTCAATTTCTCCACAACACATCTTGATGATCCCCAAGACTTTTGGGACAACATTCTGTGGACCGATGAGACAAAAGTGCAAAAAGTGGTGCTGAACCATTCTAAAGGGGCATAGAGCTCCTAAAGGTGAATTATTGCCAACATCCCTAAATAGATATTTAGAAGGTGGAACCTCTGGTGACAAAGGACCACTAGTACCCTCCGGTACAACTGGGACTTTTCAGGCGAAACAAAGCAAGACGCTTATGGAGTAGAAACAAAAGAAAAAATAGATTAGGGTATATTTTAAATTATTTATTATGAAAATTGTATAAATAAATAAATATAGAAAAGAAAAAGTAAACATGGAAAAAATATATACGTACATACAAAATTGTTAAAAACAATTGTGATATATACTTTTCCGTTTACAAATATTACATATGGATATGACACATGTAGATGTAAGGGGAAAACATCCCTCGACTGCCTAACATGTTTCGGGAAGACAAAACGATCCCTTCTTCAGAGGCATTGAGTGGAGATTGGATGTAAGAGGAAGAGTCTGGGTGAACAAAAAAACAAAAGCAGCAAACATGAGCATTGGAAGAGAACCTGAGAAGGAGAGAAAAAACCATACTATGGACGTTCAGTGGATGCACTTATACATACCAATATCCAGGGGGATGAGAATTAATACACGAAAGCCAAAATGGATTTCCACATGAGATGATATTTTGGGGGGATAGAGAACTACTACATGAGGCTCTAGACCCAAAAGTAACAGATTTTTCGCCTCTAATTATATGTTCAAATTTGAACAAAAGAAGTCCCAAAAAGATGGTCTCCAAGGGTGAAGCCTACACGGGGATCACACAGGGGGAAAGAGCCGGCCCAGTGATCAAGACGTCTGTGAAAGAAAATTATAAAGAAATAAAATAAATAAATATATAAATATGTTTAATTTGATCCTAAAAAGGGAGACCAATTATTGCCAAAACTCAAGCAAAAAATATATGTATCTTATTGCTTGTTTCTATATTTATATATGGCTAATACGCATTTCATATAAAAAAAAAATAAATGTAGTATATTTAAATATACATCCAAGGCTTAGAATGTACATGCAGGTTGTTTGCAGCTAAATTGGAAGTAAATTAACAGAGGCTAAACTTACATTTTGGTAAAGATCCGAGGTTTTTTGGCAGCAAAGAGAAACGCCTGTTTGATCTCAGTGGGAGCATTCGCTACTGATGTGTTACAGGGCTGGCCATTTATAGGGTAAGAGAACCTATTGCGCATGTGCGTAGGAAGTGAGTAACAAATGTTAAACAGCTGAGGTCAAAGCGTCCCCTATACCGCGTCATGGCCCCGTCATACAAAAAAACTGCCTTGTGGCCAATAAACGACAGGGGCGGGACTGGTAGGGAGGCACGTCTGGTGTTCGCATCATCGGAACTAAGTAGAAAGAAGTTGACGTCGGGAGATGGGCAAGAAAGGCACGCCCAACGTCGCGCGTTGTAAGGGCATAGACCGGCGCATGCGTCGGAATTAACATGCGCATGCGCAGACGGAAAGGTTCCCTTAGGGTAGAAGCAAGTTGACCTCGGGAGATGGGCAAAAAAGGCACGCCCAACGTCGCGCGTTGTAAGGGCATAGACCGGCGCATGCGTCGGAATTAACATGCGCATGCACAGACGGAAAGGTTCCCTTAAGGTACGCAATGAAGCGAACAGATGAAAACAAATGGGCGGGGACCCAGAGGCAAAAAAAGTCCTGTCATGGGATGGTTGTTATGGCGATATGGGGAAGCTCAAAGGGAGACAGGAAAAAGGGGGGAAGGGTTTGATCCCCAGAGCACAACACCGCACGGCGTCGCGCCCAGCAGAGAAAAGAATGTATTCAAAGCTGGCGGGGCGTCATGCGGTAAAGGCTCACTGACGCGGGAAGGCACTGGATCCAAAATGGGCAACCCTTAAAAAGGGCTGGACACAGTGGGTCCTAGCCGAAAAAGCAGAGGGGGCATCTCTGTCTTCAAACGGTGACAAGAGGTGGTACCCCTCTTACCCGCGCCAGGCGAGGCCGAATCCCAGGAGACCAAGGACCAGAATAGAGGCATATTTAGATTTGTTTTAAAATAGAACAAAGGAATAAACACAAAAAAAAAAAAATAGCAATGTGTTAAAGTGGATCATTACAAAATGGCGATGTATTAAAATTGGTCATTGCGATGGCATATTCTCTCCATACTCAGGTTCCAGATGATTGGTTGACCTATGTATTCATGTAATATAGAATTGTGTTTAGAACAGGAAAAGTTTACACAAAATATTTTTCTCTATACAAAGACACAAAATATAAAGTATAACAAAAGAACTAGTGAAATAAACCAACAACGTATCATGAAAATAAAAATAAAAATAAAAACAAATATACATAAGTGATGATAACAGCTCAATAAATAGCAATTAGCTGAACCACAAATCCAATTAAAAGAGAAAGGGGAAACATCTACTCCTTTTCACAGCCACCTGACACAAATCCCTCAAGGAAAGGTCGAAAAGAAAGTTGGGTATTGAGGCCCGGAAAGGAAGTTGCATTGCAGTCCGCAATCCATTTGACCTCTCTTTGGAGCAGAGACTTGTTCCAGTCACCACCCCTGCTGTCGGGGTGGATTCTGTCTAAGATTGTAAATGATATGCGCGGAAAAATACCCTCATGTTGATCTCTGACATGTCGCCCCAAAGGTAGGTCAGGGTTGGCACACCTCATGCTGTTGATGTGTCATGCAGCTCGTTTGTTAAATTCATTTTTGGTTTTGCCAATGTAGATGCATTTGCACTGGCAAGTGAGTAAATATATGACACCAATTGTTTTGCAATTAGAAAAATGTTTTGGGCTATATTTTTTGCCATTCGGGAGCATGAAATTAGTTTTGGTGTTCATATATCTACAAATGGAGCAACCTCCACATGTAAAGGTACCGAAGCGTTTGCACACGTCGGTTCTAAAAGTACCGCTGTATTCACTTTTGACCAAATAATCTCGAAGAGAACGCGTCCGTCTAAAAGTAATAGACGGTTTGGCAGGGATATGCCTACTTAGATTGGAATCTACATGCAGGAGATGCCAATGTTTTTGTAAAATTTGTTTGATTTTTTTATGTTGTTTATTATAGGTGGTTATGAGACGAGTAGTATTTTGGGATGTATTCAGGGACCTGTCTGGAAAGAGAACCTCATGTCTGACAGAGTCACGTGCGCGTCTGAATGCTTTTTTCAGACAAGTGCCTGAATATCCCCGTTTTAGAAGACGTTGTCTCAGAAGATCTGCTTCACACTTGAAGGCTGCTTCCGTAGAGCAATTGCGTCTGAGTCTTAGGTACTGTCCATATGGTATGGACCGTACCAAAGACTCAGGATGGAAACTGGATGCGTGTAGAATGGTATTACCAGCAGTCTCTTTACGATAAAGACTGCTGGAAAGAAAACCTTCTGGGGATTTAATAATTTTTAAGTCCAAAAACATAACAGAAGTGGGGTCACAAGTCATGGTGAAAAACAAATTAAAAGTGTTTTTGTTCAGAATGTTCATGAACATCTGCAGATCTTCAATTGAACTGTTCCAAATCATTAAAATATCATCTATGTACCTATACCAGGCTGCCACATGCCTGGTATAGGTAGAGATGGTTTCGTCCGACAAAATGAATTGTTCCCACTCCCCCAGATACAGGTTGGCATACGATGGGGCACAGCATGTCCCCATCGCTACCCCCTGTATCTGGAGGTAGTGGGACCCATCAAACGAAAAAACATTATTTGTCAAAATAAATTCTAAAGCTTCCAACAAAAAACTGTTTAGTTTTTTATCGTCTTTATGGGATTGTGAGATGAATCGTCTGATTACTGGAAGTCCCAGATTGTGGGGAATGGAACTGTATAGAGCCTCTACATCTATAGTTACCAGGATTGAGTTCGGCAAAGTATGCAATTCTTCCAAATTTTGTAAAAGATGAATAGTATCCTTAGTATAGGAAAAGAGACCTGCCACATAGGGTCTTAAATGATTATCCACGAATTTGCTTAAGTTCTCAGTTATTAAGCCATTCCCCGATATGATCGGGCGTCCTGGGGGATTTCCTTGGTTTTTGTGTATTTTGGGTAAACAGTAAAGGGTTGGAATACGTGGATAGGGTGTTCTAATATATTCCCATTCGTTTTTGGTAATTGCACCATTACAGAACGCTTCGTCAACCATGGTATAGAAGGAAGTATTACATTTCTCAATAATACTTTTCGAAAAATTTTTGTACCATAGGTTGTTTGATAGAACTTTCTGGCACATACTTGCATATTGATCGTTTGTCATAATTACTATGTTGCCCCCCTTGTCGGAGGGTTTAATGGTAAGGGAGTTTTCCTTTTTCAGTGATTCTAAGGCTCTCAATTCATTTTTTGTAAGGTTACTGCATGGGTTGGACGTCTTAATTTTTTTAATTTCTGTTATAGTTTGTGCCAAAAAGGCCACTAAATTGGGACTATTTGTGAATTGTGGAAATTTATCAGACTTCTTTTTGAAGTGTTTTTTTGTATCTTTGGGACCTATTGGCTCCTTGGAAATGTGAGTATCCAACAGAGATTGAATATCTACCATGTCAATGAGGTCACTGGGATCTTGTTCCTCCAATAAAGTCAAAAGGTCATCAAGTGCTTCCTCAGATTTTTTGATGTCTGCTTCTAGTACTGATTTTTCCTTTTCTTTTGAAAGAATACTTTTATAGTAAAGTTTTCGTGCAAACAAATGCAGATCCTTTATTATTTCAAAGACATCTGCATTGTTATCAGGGCAAAAACTTAAACCCCGTTGTAGGAGGCTTATTTCTGATTGAGTGAGTAAATGATTCGAAAGATTGATGATATTTAACTTATCGTCTATTGGGGGATTCTGGAGTAAAATTATGTGTTCGGGAGGCTTTCCTCCATACGATGTACTAAAAAATCTTTGTCTGTTAGAGATAGATTTGAAAGTAAAGTGGCATCACCTGAAAGTGAATTTATAGTGGAGCCAGCACCAGAAGATCCTGAAAGAGAAACAGTCTGAGTAACACCACGTGCATTACCTTTACCTAAGGGCTGTGAGCCAGGTACCAGTTCCGAAGATTCAGTGATTCTCTTTTTATTTAAATACGGTTCATCACCAGATGACATTCTTTTGTTTTTTTGTGATTTTCGATTCCTGTGTCTATTTTGGGGAAGAGAAGAGACAGATGAGTTAAGGGATTAATTGGAACCAGATTCTTTGGTGTTTTTGGCGTAATTGTTTTTTTGTGATCGTTGCATCATACCATTTTGGTTCCATTTGTAGGCCTTTCCTTCTTGGAAGGCTCTTTTGTCACGCCAAAACTTTTTATCTTTCATGGCAAGTTTCTCCTGAGACTTTTGGTTTAGTTGGAATTTAATTTTTTCCTCATTTTCTTTGAAAATGGGTAAATCTTTAAATGGTAACAGTTTGGCATAGATTGATTCGATTTCTCGATCGAAAGAGGAAATACGTCTCTTGTATTCCTCACTTAGCAAAGTCATCATCGTTTTAGTGCATAATTGTAAATTATTTTCCCATTTGATTTTAAAAGAGGCATCTATGTCCTCTAGGATTGGAAATATTTGGATCCGTAGACCCATGGGATTTATATCTTCTTGGATATATCTATCAAAGCTATCTGCGTGCCAAAAACATGCAACTTTTTTGTCAACGACTTTGCCAAGTTGGAAAAACAGGGAAGAAATTTCCGAATAAGATGAAGATTTTTTGCCATAGTCTTTGGAGAAACCTGCCATGAGGGTGTCCCATTCCTTCCCTTGAAACATTTTACCAAAGCTTGGGTTTTATGCAAAAGAAAGAAGTTAGCCCAGACTTATTTTCAAACATATAAAGAGAAAACATCGGCAAAAATATAAACAAACATACTAAAATGTGTTCATACGTAACATTTGAATTGTGTGGTGAATAGCACCATCCAGTATTTTTAAGGAAAATCTTTTCAATTTGTACAAAAGACAAAAGAGAAAAGAAAGAGAAACGAAAAAAAGGGGGAGGAGAAAAGAAAAAGAGGAAATATATAAAGAAAAATATATCAAAAATTTATTTTGTGAAAGATAATGGTAATTTTATTTGGTTCAAGCGGGGGGAGGGAGTGGGTATTTTCTACCCGGTTAGTTAAATGCAAAAAGTGGTGCTGAACCATTCTAAAGGGGCATAGAGCTCCTAAAGGTGAATTATTGCCAACATCCCTAAATAGATATTTAGAAGGTGGAACCTCTGGTGACAAAGGACCACTAGTACCCTCCGGTACAACTGGGACTTTTCAGGCGAAACAAAGCAAGACGCTTATGGAGTAGAAACAAAAGAAAAAATAGATTGGGGTATATTTTAAATTATTTATTATGAAAATTGTATGAATAAATAAATATAGAAAAGAAAAAGTAAACATGGAAAAAATATATACGTACATACAAAATTGTTAAAACAATTGTGATATAAACTTTTCCGTTTACAAATATTACATATGGATATGACACATGTAGATGGAAGGGGAAAACATCCCTCGACTGCCTAACATGTTTCGGGAAGACAATTTTCTTTCACAGACGTCTTGATCACTGGGTCGGCTCTTTCCCCCTGTGTGGAGACAGGTGATCCCCGTGTAGGCTTCACCCCTGGAGACCATCTTTTGGGACTTCTTTTGTTCAAATTTGAACATATAATTAGAGGCGAAAAATCTGTTACTTTTGGGTCTAGAGCCTCATGTAGTAGTTCTCTATCCCCCAAAATATCATCTCATGTGGAAATCCATTTTGGCTTTCGTGTATTAATTCTCATCCCCCTGGATATTGGTATGTATAATTGCATCCACTGAACGTCCATAGTATGGTTTTTTCTCTCCTTCTCAGGTTCTCTTCCAATGCTCATGTTTGCTGCTTTTGTTTTTTGTTCACCCAGACTCTTCCTCTTACATCCAATCTCCACTCAATGCCTCTGAAGAAGGGATCGTTTTGTCTTCCTGAAACATGTTAGGCAGTCGAGGGATGTTTTCCCCTTCCATCTACATGTGTCATATCCATATGTAATATTTGTAAACGGAAAAGTTTATATCACAATTGTTTTAACAATTTTGTATGTACGTATATATTTTTTCCATGTTTACTTTTTCTTTTCTATATTTATTTATTCATACAATTTTCATAATAAATAATTTAAAATATACCCCAATCTATTTTTTCTTTTGTTTCTACTCCATAAGCGTCTTGCTTTGTTTCGCCTGAAAAGTCCCAGTTGTACCGGAGGGTACTAGTGGTCCTTTGTCACCAGAGGTTCCACCTGATGAGACAAAAGTGGAACTCTTTGGAAGGTGTGTGTCCAAGTATATCTGGCGTAGAAGGAACACTGCATTTCAGAAAAAGAACATTATACCAACAGTAAAATATGGTGGTGGTAGTGTGATGGTCTGGGGCTGTTTTGCTGCTTCAGGACCTGGAAGACTTGCCGTGATAAAAGGAACTATGAATTCTGCTGTCTACCAAGAGATCCTGAAGGAGAATGTCCGACCATCTGTTCGTGTACTCAAGCTGAAACGAACTTGGGTTCTGCAGCAGGACAATGATCCTAAACACACCAGCAAGTCCACCACCGAATGGCTGAAGAAAAACAAAATGAAGACTTTGGAGTGGCCTAGCCAAAGTCCTGACCTGAATCCTATTGAGATGTTGTGGTATGACCTTAAAAAGGCCGTTCATGCTCGAAAACCCTCTAATGTAACTGAATTAGGACAATTCTGCAAAGATGAGTGGGCCAAAATTCCTCCAGGACGCTGTAAAAGCCTCATTGCACGTTATCGCAAACGCTTGGTTGCAGTTGTTACTGCTAAGGGTGGCCCAACCAGTTATTAGGTTTAGGGGGCAATCACTTTTTCACACAGGGCCATGATGGTTTGGATTTTTTTCACCTTTAATAATAAACACCTTCATTTACAAATTGCATTTTGTGTTTACTTGTGTTGTCCTTGACTATTGTTTAAATTGGTTTGATGTTCCGAAACACTTAAGTGTGACAAACATGCAAAGGAACAGGAAATGAGGAAGGGGGCAAACACTTTTTCACACCACTGTATATATATATATATATATATATATATATATATATATATATACACTGTATGTATATGTATAATTAAAATTCAGAAAATAAAGTAATTGATAATACAATTTAGTAAATATTACATTATGGAATTGTAGTGTTCCACAAAAATCTGAAACACTATAATGAGGTACTAGGTTTCTCAATCTAATCCAATGAGGGTTATTTACTAAAACCGGAGAATGCAAAATCTGGTGCAACTCTACATAGGATCATCTTCCAGGTTTTATTAAAGCTCATTGGCTACCATGCACAGCTGCACCAGATATTGAGTGCTCCAGTTTTAGTGAATCTCCCCCCATGTGTCTTGATAAAAGTGATATAGCTACAAAAATGGAAAATTTCTTTCACTGAGCTGCTTAGGTGAAATTAGCTTGAAACAAAAGTATGATTTTTCTTTTTTACTCAGTGGTAGTATTTTTGACTTATAGTGTGTGTGTGTGTGTTTCTTGGTTTTTATTTTTTTATTTAGAATAGTTTTGTTTTTCATTTATTGTTCTTTTAAATAGTTTTTTCTTTTCTATGCATTTGATAAAACATGTACTTTTATGTTAAACTTTGTTCATGCTAATGTTTTTTCACTGTTTGTTTTTGCTTCCTGTAAAAAAAAAACACACACACACACACAAAAAAAGCAATACAATAATGCCGCATACACACGACCGGACTTTCCGGAAGAAAAGGTCAGACGGTCTTCCCGATGGAGTTCCAACGGAGTTACGAACGAACGGACTTGCCCACACACGAATGGACTAAAGTCCGTTCGTTTTTGAACGTGTTGACGTACGACGGGACTAGAAAAGGAAGTTCAATAGCCAATAGCTGCCCTTGCGTCGTATTTGGTCCGTCGGACCAGCATACAGACGAACGGTTTTCCCCATAGGAATTGATTCCGTCGGAAAGATTCGAAACACGTTCTATTTCTAGGTCCGTTGGATTTTTTTTTTTAAAACGATCGGATTACCCCACACACGATTGGAATATCTGACAGAATGATTGCGTCTGACCTTTTCTGACGGAAAGTCCAGTCATGTGTATGCAGCATAAAAAGTCTTTAAAGCCCACTGCACCCTTAAAAATTAAAAATGTTGACAAATGTTCACAATTTTCACCCAAATTTGGGGGAAGGTAGTGACTTGTAGCAAAACAGTGCACCTTTGAATGGCAGAAGGGCTTATAGCTACAGGGACATTTTATTATATACCAAAAAAAGAGGTCCACAGGTGCTGCAGCTAAAGTGTTGATGGGCAAGATCTGAGATCTGAGTATTCCTCTTGCACATGGGTTTAAATACAGAAATGGCTTTCATACCTGTGCTTTTCCAACCAGTAGGCCTGTCAGGGGAGGAATATTAAGTATGCAGTGTCTAGTGTGACTTTAATGCCACATTCATATAGTCAAGTCACAGCGTGAAGGGAACTTGAACTGGGAAACTGTGAAATAAAAACACAGATTCAACATCAATCTTTTCCAAATATTAAAGTGACCCTGTCAGGAGTGTTAAAATCCCAAGAGAACTTACCTTTAAAGGCCAACTCTGAGCAACTAAAAAATGATCCCTTGCCAAGGGGGTGTACATGGATTAATTGCTCATTTTGATCTAGAGAAACAAAAAAAAAATCCAAACCTCCGCCGCTCCCTGCATCTAGACTTCTTCTCCCCCATGCTGCAGCAGTCTAGGGTCCTGATGTCAAGACCAAAGCCGTGTCTATTGCCAGGACTTGGACGGGATGGCGCTTAGGGACTGTCCACTGCTGGAGCATGGGGGAGCACTATCTGCTGAGGGAAGATCAGGTAAGTTAAATTATTTCTCCTCTCCCCTGGACAAAACAAGCTATTAACCCTTGCTATTAACCCGTACAGTGCGAGTGCAGCCCCATCGCAAGGGATCATTTTTTTAGGTGTCCAGAGTTGAGCTTTAAACATAGCAGCATTATACTTAACCGTCTGTCAGTCTGTTTGCTGAAATGTAACCCGCTGACAGGGGGATGATTTTGCTCTAAGCCAAGCTAGCATTAGTCAGTATCATATTAGTTGTGCTATTTTGGTCCTCAAGGGGGCACTGTAAGCCAGTCAGTGTTCTAGGTTGCGTAACGTATTGTTGAAATTTACCAATTTATAGTAGGCAGTGCATTTTTAAAAGACTATAAGTAGTGGTTAAGGTTGAATATAATTTTTATTAACAAAATGTTTGGCGACTACATAGACTGGCACTCATAATGAGTGAGTGCAAATACTCATGAAGATTTTAAACAAATCAGTAAGTAAATTGCAATATAAGAAATCACAAAAAAGGGTCAGTATCCGCAACAGTGTACAGTTCGTGAGGGTAAACACAGTTATGGGTGAGCGGAATGAAACTTTTATATCTCTAAACAGAATTGCAAAGAGAATGGGCAAAGGAAATCTCCTTAGAGCAGCCCATGGTGCATATATTCACTGCGCAGTCAGAAAACCCATAAAGGACAAGTGCACAATAATATTCATGAAAAGAATTGGAAAATAAAAGAAGAGAATTTTTTTTTTTAAAGGGAAAAGTGTAGCAAGAGGTAAAAGAAGAAGGGATGGAAAAAAGAAAGGAGTAATAGTAGAGACGTGTACTCTTGGATTAAGATGTAAAAAGAACAAATGAGGGTCAAAATTTATTGACCAAGTCTATTGCTCAATTTCTCTGATGCGGAGTAATGCATCCAAATGTACCAGAGACTAGTAGGTTAAAAACTCCCGTGTTTGGACGCTTACAAATCGCTTTTCATGTGCTTCGGAAGCGCTGCCCATACATTTCAATGGTCAGGGCATTTTGGGAACGCTAAATACAGCGCTCCCAACCCATCCCAAAAATGCTGCTTGAAGGACTTTTCGGAACGTCCTGCAAGAGCACCTCCCGAGTGTGAAAAGTCACACTTGAATGAATGGGAGGCGGTTTTCAGGCACTTAGCAGAGGCTATTTCCGGCGCTAAAGCTTGGCTTGATTTTTGTTTTTTCTTTCTACAGCACCCAGAGGCAGATCCAGCGGGTAAGCCTCCTTTCTCCATGCTGACAATGGATTAGGTGCGCTCAGGGTGCATGCCACCAACCTGGTGAATTCTTCATTTTCAAGGAATACTCTCAGGGCATACAAGACAGCTTGAAAGTGTTTTGATAGATTCATGACCCTCTATCCCTGTGACAAGGTGGGGGCTATCAAACACATGATGGCTTTCGCTGCTTATTGTCATGGCAAATTGTCCCTTTCATTCAATAACATCAAGTTGTACTTCTCAGGTATTCAGCACTTCATGTCACTTCAGGGTCCTGACAGACCACCCTTTTCTGTGGCTCATCCTATTAAAGCCATTTTGAAAGGTATCCAGAAAAATCAGGTACAGTCATGTCTGACACGTTTGCTTATCACCGGACAAATGTTCCAAGGACTCTCAGATTTGTTATCCCTTTCAGCCTTGTTCGTAAAGCAGCCATTTACTTAAGTTATTTTGGTTTCCTCAGACCCGGGGAAGTATCCATAGCCAGCCACAATGCACCAGTACTTCTTTAAGGTAGTCTCACCAGAGTCTCACCAGATTTCCTGATCATTTTTCTCTACAACTCCCCAATAACAAAAACTGTCAGACGGGTCAGGGTTTTGTTATCAATTATTACCCTACCAACACCAACCGATGTCCATTTGATGTATCAACTCTCCTCCATGTTCGCTACGGCTCCTCACGATAGCCCATTGCTCCCTTTTCCTACGCAGCCTCTTGCCTCTAAACAATTTATCGCACACATCAGAATTATGCATTCATTTCATTATTGAACAACTACAGTGCTTTTGGTCCATCAAAAATGTTAATAAACCTCAAACCTGAATATTTAAGAAAGTAAGTGAGGTTTTGGCTTTCTTAGGAGAATATCTATGTGTGCAGAATTATTGGGCAACTAATGAAAAACGAACATTTTCCGACCTCACTTATTAATTTTCATCTGTTAAAGTGAAAATAATAAACAAACCACTCAAAATTTACAAATAATAATTTTTGACATAAAAAAAATAATCTTTCAATAGCAGTCATAAACCTTCCATTGATGAAGTCTGTCAGTTTCTTAATCTGTTGACCATTAACTTTTTGTGCCGCAGTAACCACAGCCTCCCAGACATTGTTCAGAGAGGTGTATTGTTTTCCTTCACTGTAAATCTCCCATTTAACCTCCCTGGCTGTATTCCCGAGTGTGGCTCGGGGTGGATTTTCAGAACCAAAATCGGTAACCCAGAGCCAGACTCAGGATCGTATCGCAGGATCCAGGAAGAGCTTACCTATCTTGTCCCCTGGATCCTGCGATGTCCTCCCTGCAGTGTGAGCGGCTCGTCCTCCGCTCGATTCATCACGGAGCCAGGCTCCATTACCTGCAAGCGCTGCGACACACGGGGACGGAGAACGGCGCCAAATTCAAAAAGTGAAACACACACTATACATACAGTATACTGTAATCTTACAGATTACATTACTGTATGAAATAATTTCACATCCCTTTTGTCCCTAGTGGTTTGTCCAGTGCCCTGTATGCAGTTTTATATTATAAAAACTGTTCTTTCTGCCCAGAAACTGGAAATTGTCCATAGCAACCAAAACCGTCCCTTTACATCAAAAGCAGTTTTAGACCAGCTAGAAAACAGCGATAATAAATTAGAATCACTCGCAGAATTGAGTGATAGTGATTTGTGGGGAGATCCGTCATCAAACACTGAAAGTAATGACAGCGACAATTCTGTAACTGAGCAAATTTCTGTGTTTTTGATTTGATTAAATTATTGAATATTTTTTATTATTATTATATTATTATTTGGTATAATTATTTATAGTTATTTATTATATTATAATTTATGATTTTGTGTTTCAAACTTTATCATAACCAAGATATCAACTAGGCCATGGTTTGGACAGATTTAAGTGAGTTATTCCTAAGAATTACAGGCCTACAATATAAAACGCCAAATTTCCATGCAAAATAATGGTACCGCTTTCAGCACCAAAAATTTGAAATAATCATACCATCAGGGAGGTTAAGAACGGCCCACAAGTTCTCAATAGGGTTTAGTTCAGGCCAAGAATGGGGTTATGTCATTATTCTAATATTCTTTCATCTTTATGGTCTTTACTGGCTAGCCACAGAGTGGAGTACTTCGATGCATGCGATAGAGCATTGTCCGTCATAAATATCATGGTCTTCTTGAAAGATGCAGACATTTTCCTGTACCACTGTTTGAAGAAAGTGTCTTCTAAAAACTGGCAGTAGGTTTGGGAGTTGATTTTGAGTCCATCTTCAACCTGAAAAGGTCCAACTAGCTCATCTTCAATAATACCAGCCCATACCAGTACCCCACCTCCACCTTGCTAGAATCTGAGTGGAAGTGGAGCTCTGTGACTGTTACTGATCCACAGGCTCATCCATCTGGTCCGCCAAGAGTCACTCATATCTCATCAGTCCAAAAAACCTTTGAAAACTCTGTCTTCAGATATATCTTGGCTCATTCTTGACGTTTCAACGTACGTGTCTTGTTGAGTGGTGGTCGGCTTTCAGCCTTCCTTAACCTGGCCATGTCTCTGACCACCGAACACCTTGTACTTTTGAGCACTCCAGGTAGGTTGCAGTTCTGGAATATGACAGCACTGAAGGTTAATGGGTTCTGTCAGAGATGTACTTACCGAGGCCGAGATGCCGAGAGCGCTTCACCCTTGCGACCCAGCGCAGTCTGCCCCCTGGAGATGGGACAGGGAGCAAATGGCACCAGGAGGCACAGGTCACCTCCGACACGTAAGCAGAACTGGTAGGGAGACTGGAGGTGGTAATGACCTGGCCCGCGCAGGCCGGCAGATGGCAGAGTAAGGAGGCAGGTACCAAACGCCCGGCTGGGGTACAAACACTGGGAGATCCGGCAGAGATTGCGTGGACAAGCCAGAGGATCAAACACAGGGGGTATCAGCAAAGTCCGTAGGGCAGGCCAGAGGGTCAAACACAGGAGAGTTCAGCAAAGTCCGTAGGGCAGGCCAGAGGGTCAAACACAGGTGAGTTCAGCAAAGTCCGTAGGGCAGGCCAGAGGGTCAAACACAGGAGAAAGGCAGGAACGTCAGGCAATCCGGGTCAGGCAACAGTAGGAACAGATCAGGTACTTTGGGGACACAGGACACACAGGCACTAAGCTGGAGAGACAGACCAGCAAGGTGCCTGTGTGTCAGGCAGCTTTAAATAGGCGCCAGAGTGACGCTAATTGCGCGTCATTGCCGCCAGGTGTGCGCTAGAGCGCATGCGCGAGCGCCAGACCGCCGAGCCGCGAGTGCGCATGCGCCGGAGCGCTGAGCCCCCGCGGATGCGCACTAGAGAGTGGGCCGTCCGTCCGGCGCCGCTCTCCTGATAGTGCCCCCCCCCAGGGGTGGCCTCTGGACACCCAAACTGGCCATCAGTTCTGGGTGAGCTTGGTGAAATGCCCGAATTAAGCGTGGGGCGTGCAGGTTCCTTGAAGGTTCCCACGAATTGTCCTCAGGGGGGTAACCCTTCCACCTGATTAGGTACTGAAGCTGTCTGCCCATTTTCCTGCAGTTCAAAATTTCCTCCACCTCAAACTCCTTTTCGCCCTCAACTAGAATAGGTGGTGGAGGTGGTTCTTCCCTGCCAGGGAAGGGACTGGGAGTGACGGGCTTCAACAAGGAAGCGTGGAAGACCGGATGAATCCTATAGCTCTGGGGTAGCTCGAGTTCAAAGGCCACAGGGTTCACGACCCTTTTTATCTTGAATGGGCCGATGAACTTCGGCCCCAATTTGTGGGAAGGAACGGGTAATTTTAAGTTGGTGGAAGACAGCCAGACCTTTTCGTTGACCTTGAAAGCCGGATTCTCCTTCCTCCCTTTATTGTAGTATTTGCTGTACCCATCCTGGGCCCTTTGCATTAGCTCTTGTCGTTTTTGGAAGTTGTTTTGTAGAGACTCCACCCGGTCCTGGGCTGCCGGGACTGAAGTTTCCGGGGGTGATTCAGGGAGAAATGAGGGGTGGAAGCCGAAGTTCGCCCAGAAAGGTGTCTGTTGGGTGGCGGAGTGGATAGAGTTGTTGTACGCAAACTCAGCGTATGGCAGCAGGGTTGACCAGTCACTTTGAGAATCAGAGCAGAAGCATCGGAGGTACTGTTCTATGGTCTGGTTGGTTCTTTCCGTCTGCCCATTGCTTTCAGGGTGATATGCGGAGGAAAGGCAGACCTTAATTTCCAAAGACTTGCACAACTCTTTCCAGAACCTTGAAGTGAACTGCGTGCCTCTGTCTGAGGTGATGCTTTTGACCCCATGCAGCCTCACAATTTCCCTAAAAAACACATCAGCAGTGGTGGAAGCAGAAGGAGTGCCCACCAGAGGTATGAAGTGTGCCATTTTAGAGAGCCGGTCGATAATGACAAAGATGGTGGTAAATTCCTTTGAAGGGGGTAACTCCACAATGAAATCCATAGAGACCTCCGCCCATGGGCGTTCAGGAATGGGTAGAGGCTTTAGTAGCCCCCATGATTTGGCCTTTGGTCCTTTGCTGCGTTGGCACGGAATGCAGGAGCCGACATAGTCCTTGCAATCTTGTCTCCAGCCAGGCCACCAAAATGAACGGGAGATAAGTTTGATGGTCTTTTTGGACCCGAAGTGGCCTGCCAGTTTGTGATCATGGAAGGTTTTGAGTACCAATGGCCTTGTTCCTTGGGGGACGAAATTTTTTCCCTTGGACCAGAGTAGGTCGTTACGTTCAACCAGGGAAAGGTCGGTGGGTACTGGGTTGTGCCTGGTGGCAGTCTTGATTGCAGTCATGAGATCAACTTCAGTGATTAAGTAAAAGTTTTGGGGGGACAAAATGGTGCTGGGTTCCGTTTCCTGAGTAGTTTCTAGGAACATGCGGGAGAGCGCATCAGCCTTTCCATTTTTGGAGCCCGGTCTATATGCAATAAGAAAGTTGAACCTTGAAAAGAAGAGGGCCCATCTGGCCTGTCTGGGTCGGAGACGTTTGGCTGTTCTCAGATATTCAAGGTTCTTATGGTCGGTCCAGACCATGACAGGGTGAGATGCCCCCTCCAAGAGATACCGCCATTCTTCAAGGGCAAACTTAATAGCCAACAGTTCCCTGTCTCCCACATCATAGTTCCTCTCCAGAGGGCTCAATTTCCGAGAGGCAAAGGCCACTGGGTGAAGGAGGGCCTTGGCGCCCTGGCGCTGGGAGAGGATAGCCCCGAGAGCTGTCTCGGAGGCATCCACCTCCAGCACAAAGGGCAGTGCGGGATCCGGGTGCCGTAGAATTGGGGCGGAAGAGAACAGGGTTTTCAACTGGACGAAGGCCGCCTGGGCCTCAGGAGACCAATGGAACTGGTTGTGTTGGTGGGTTAACTGGGTAATTGGGGCCAAAATGGAGGAGAAACCAAAGATGAAGCGTCGGTAGAAGTTGGCAAACCCGATGAACCTCTGGACTCCCTTCTTGTCCTTGGGAGCTGGCCAGTCCTGGATGGCTTGAACCTTTTGTGGGTCCATTGCGACCCCGTTGGTGGAGATAATGAATCCTAAGAATTGCACGGTGGTTTTCTCAAATTCACATTTTTCCGCTTTGAGATAGAGCCTGTGTTGCCTAAGGATGGTGAGGACCAGTCTAACGTGTGTCTGGTGAAGCTCGGGAGTGGCGGAGAAGAGGAGAATGTCATTGAGATAGACCACCAAGAAGTCATCTAGGTACCTACGGAAAATATCGTTTACCAAATGCTGGAATGTGGCCGGGGCATTGCAGAGCCCGAATGGCATAACGAGGTACTCGTAGTGACCGAATCTTGATCTAAAAGCGGCCTTCCACTCATCACCCGCCCTGATCCTTATGAGATTGTAAGCCCCGCGAAGGTCAAGTTTAGAAAAGATCCGTGCCGACCGGAAGCGCTGGAACAATTCAGGGATGAGGGGAAGCGGGTACCTGTTTTTAATAGTGATTTTGTTAATTTCTCGGTAGTCGATACAGGGCCTCAGTGAGCCATCCTTTTTTTCAACGAAGAAAATACCAGCTCCAGCCGGTAACGAAGAGGGATGGATGAATCCCTTGGCTATGTTTTCATCGATGTAGGCCTTGAGAGTTTTCAACTCGGTTTCGGATAGTGGGAAGATACGGCCAAAAGGGACCGCGGCCCCGGGTAGGAGGTCTATGGGGCAATCATAGGGCCGGTGAGGTGGTAGGCGGTCGGCCTGTTGTTTGTCAAAGACATCCTTGAACTCCAGGTAGACAGGGGGTACGTGTTTCAGGTAATCGGGCACTGGTACTAGAGCTGAACAGGTAGCGGGGTTTGGAGCAGAGCAGTTTTGGGCGCAGTATTGGGAAGGGAAGGAAACCTCCTTCGTTCGCCAGTTAATTAGGGGTTCGTGTGCTTGTAGCCAGGGGAGCCCCAAGATGATGGGAAACATGGGGGAAGGAATGATATCCAGGCAGAGAAGTTCTCGATGACCAGAATCAGTGGTGACCGGGATGAGACCAGTTTCACAGGTGATTAAGCCGGAACGGGGAAGGGATCCATCGGCTAGATGAACCTGTAGGCATTGCTTCTTGGGGACAAGAGGGAGCTGAAGCCTGGCAGCGAGAGCGGAATCCAAGAAGCAGCTGCAGGCCCCGGAATCAACTATGGCTGGGAGGCGGACCGCCCTTTCCGTTAACTGTAGGGAGATAAAGAGGACAATGTAAGTTTGGGAGAACCTGGAGACCTGGAAGTTAAAGTTGGGATTATGAGAGGACTTACTAGGCCTTATGGGGCAGGTGCGGAGGAAGTGACCGGAGCTTCCACAGTAAAGGCACAGGTTGCCCTGTCGCCCACGTAAACGCTCTTCCGGGGTCAAGGGAGCGCGGACAAGACCTAACTGCATGGGTTTGACTCCGGGAGTGCTCCCAGGTGGGGGATGGAAAGAGGACTGGGCAGGGCCTGGTTTGGGCAGCATCCAACTGGCACGAGATGACTGAAAGCGTTCAGCGCGGCGTTCCCGCAAGCGCCGGTCAATTTTGGTGACTGCTTGGATAAGATCTTCCAGGGCATCCGGGACGTCAATTCGGGCTAGCTCGTCCTTGAGAGTATCAGATAGTCCTTGGCGGAATTGGTATTTGAGGGCTGGCTCATTCCAGCCGGTGTCGGCTGACCATTTCCTGAATTCCGCTGTATAGTCCTCAACCGGCCTCCCGCCTTGGGAAAGGTTATGTAGGGTGGTCTCGGCCGTGGCCCCCTTCTGGGGGTCATCGTAAAGCTGGCCCATGCTTTCGAAAAAGGTGTCCACAGAGTTCAGTACAGGGTTCCTTTGCTCCATTAGACTATGGGCCCAGGCCTGGGGTTCCTCGGCCAGGAGAGAGATAATGAACCCTACTTTCACTACTTCTGAAGAGAAGGTTCTGGGTTGAAGGGCTAGGTACAGGGAGCAGGCGTTCTTGAATGCCCTAAATTTCTTGCGGTCACCCGAGAACCGTTCTGGAATGGGGACCCTGGGTTCCGGAGTGGCCATGACAACTGTGGGGTTGGTAGGTGCTGCAGATGGAGGAACCCCACTGGAAGGGGCAAGGTTACCGGCTGCGGGGGGAGACGGCCCTGTCAGTTGTTGCAAGCGGCTGTCAATTTGGGTATACCCCACTTGCAGCTTTTGGACAGCCTCAGTAAGTACTGCCATCTGCTGGCACAGGATCTCAAGGGGAGAACACACTCTGTCGGCCTCGGACATGGCTGGTCTGTACTGTCAGAGATGTACTTACCAAGGCCGAGATGCCGAGAGCGGTTCACCCTTGCGACCCAGCGCAGTCTGCCCCCTGGAGATGGGACAGGGAGCAAATGGCACCAGGAGGCACAGGTCACCTCCGACACGTAAGCAGAACTGGTAGGAAGACTGGAGGTGGTAATGACCTGGCCCGGGCAGGCCGGCAGATGGCAGAGTAAGGAGGCAGGTACCAAACGCCTGGCTGGGGTACAAACACTGGGAGATCCGGCAGAGATTGCGTGGACAAGCCAGAGGGTCGAACACAGGAGAGTTCAGCAGGCAAGCCAGAGGATCAAACAAAGGGGGTATCAGCAAAGTCCGTAGGGCAGGCCAGAGGGTCAAACACAGGAGAGTTCAGCAAAGTCCGTAGGGCAGGCCAGAGGGTCAAACACAGGTGAGTTCAGCAAAGTCCGTAGGGCAGGCCAGAGGGTCAAACACAGGAGAAAGGCAGGAACGTCAGGCAATCCGGGTCAGGCAACAGTAGGAACAGATCAGGTACTTTGGGGACACAGGACACACAGGCACTAAGCTGGAGAGACAGACCAGCAAGGTGCCTATGCGTCAGGCAGCTTTAAATAGGCGCCAGAGTGACGCTAATTGCGCGTCATTGCCGCCAGGTGTGCGCTAGTGCGCATGCGCGAGCGCCGGACCGCCGAGCCGCGAGTGCGCATGCGCCGGAGCGCCGAGCCCCCGCGCATGCGCACTAGCGAGCGGGCCGTCCGTCCCGCGCCGCTCTCCTGATAGGTTCCTGGAAGCTTCACGTTTGGTTCTTCTCAAATCTTTGCCAGATTGCATCTTTTTTTCTCAACACATTTCTTGCAACCCTGTTGACTATTTGCAACAAAACATTTGATGGTTCTGTGATCTCGACCCTATATCTTAGTAATTTGAAGAGTGCTGCATCCCTCTGAAAGACTTATTTTTTCACATTCACTTAAAGATGGGTTCACACATGTGCGGTGCGAATTGAAGCTCAGTTTTCACAGCTGATTGACATAGTATATGTTCAGTGTTTCACGCCAGTTTATGATCAGGATCAAGTTAGGATTGCATCAGGATTTTATCCTGTTGACAATGAAATGCATCTCAAATCAGATGCGTTCCCATAGAAGATAATGTGCTTGCAATTCACACCGCAATTCCCAGAAAACGCCCACTTTTTTGGGCAATGCGGAGTGCGAATGCAACACACATATGTGAACCAGCCTCATTCAAATGAACGTATTGCCGCATCCAATTCGCATAGGTGTGAACCCAACCTAAATCTCTTTTTTGGCCTCTTTTTTGCCTGAGGAAAAGAAGCTGCCTAATAATGCACACCTTGTTATAGGGTGTTGATGTCCTTAGGCCACACCCTCCCTCATTACACAAATACACATCACCTGATATGCTTAAATCCAATAAGCGTTTAAATTTATACAACTTGGAGTTGGACCATATGCATAAAAATTATGATTTGGTTAGCCACTTGCCGCCCGCCATATAGCAGAATGATGGCAGCAAAGTGGTTTCAAAATCCTGACCTCACCTCCCGACGAACGTTGTTGCGGTGTGTCAGTCTGACACCCCGCAACTACGATCTCGGTAAAGAGTCTCCGATAGAGACTCTTTACCACGTGATCAGCTGTGATTGGACAGTGTAAATAGGAAGAGCCGTTGATCAGCTTTTCCTCACTCGCGTCTGTCAGATGCGAGTAGAGGAGAGCCGATCGGCTGCTCCTCTGACAGGGGGGATGTGCTGATCGATTATCAGCGCAGCCCCCCCGAGGATGCCCACACTGGACCATCAGGGACGCCACCAGACCACCAGGGATGCCCAGCACCAGGTATGCCACCCTAGACCACCAGGGATGCCAGTCAGTGCCCACAATGGATGCCAATCAGTGCCCACAATGGATGCCATCAGTAAAATACATTACACTACAATGCCGCCGATCAGTGCCCATCTGTGCCACCTATCAGTGCCCATCCGTGCCACCTATCAGTGCCCATCCATGCCGCCTATCAGTGCCCATCCATGCCCATCCGTGACACCTATCCATGCCCATCCGTGCCGCCTATCCATGCCAATCCATGCCACCTATCAGTGCCAATTTTTGCCACCTATCAGTGCCCATCCGTGTCGCCCATCAATGCCACCTATCAATGCCCATCAGTGCCTCCTTATCAGTGCCCATCAGTGAAGGAGAAAACGTACTTATTTACAAAGTTTTGGAACAGAAACAAAAAAAAATGTTTTCAAAATTTTAGGTCTTTTTTTTATTTGTTTAGCAGAAAATAAAAATGATGGTGATGGTGATGGTGAAGGTGATCAAATACCACCAAAAGAAAGCTCTATTTGTGGTAACAAAATGATAAAAAGTTTGGGTCCAGTGTAGTATGACCGTGCAATTGTCATTCAAAGGCCGCGTACACACGAGCAGACTTTCCCGCGGGATTGTCCCCTGGACAGGCAATCCGCCCGTGTGTGGGCACCGGCGGACTTTTTCCTCCCAAAAGTCCGGCGGACTAAGTTTTAAGTTCAGACTTAAATTTGTCCACTGGACTCGCGAGTCCGACGAACAATCCCGCCGTCTGTGTGCTAGTCCGTGACACACGATCGGAAAGTCCGTTCATTTAGAACGTGACTCCAGGTAGACGGGACTAGCGAAGGTAGCGAATGCCGTCGCGCTAGCCCAGTCACCTGGTATAGATTTAAAGGGGGAACCCTACGCCAAAAAAACAGCGTGGGGGTCCCCCCCCAAATCCATCTCAGACCCTTATCTGAGCATGCAGCCCGGCCGGTCAGGAAAGGGGGTTGGGACGAGCAAGCGCCCCCCCCTCCTGAGCCGTACCAGGCCGCGTGCCCTCAACATGGGGGGTGCCCTGGGGAAAGGGGGGCCATGCGGCCCGCCCACCCCAAGGCACCTTGTCCCCATGTTGATGAGGACAAGGGCCTCTTCCCGACAAACCTAGCCGTTGGTTGTCGGGGTCTGTGGGTGGGGGGCTTATCGGAATCCGGGAGCTCCCTTTAATAAGGGGGCCCCCAGATACCGGCCCCCCACCCTATGTGAATGAGTATGGGGTACGATGTACCCCTACCCATTCACCTAAGGAAAAAAGTGTAAAAAAAAAAAACACACAATTTTTTAAAATATTTTATTGCACAGCTCCGGGGGTTTTCTTCCTTCTTGGGGGGTCTTCTCGCCGGACTCCTCCGCTATCTTCTGCTCTTTTACCTAGCTCTTTCACGAGCGGAGGAGAGGAGCCCGGCTTTCTCCTTCGTCGCCGCCGTCGTCTGGGGGTCTCGTTCCGCCTTCGGGGGTCTTGTCCCGCTCTTCGGTTCTTCTTGCCGCTGTCGCCGCCGCCGCTGCCTTCTGCGTCGTCTTCTTCTTCCGATGTTGACTCGTCGCTCTCTCTGGCCGGAATGGCAGAGACACGCGGTGTTGTGACTTATAGAGGGACAAGGGGAGGGGCCACCGCCTCATGTCACATTGTGACCCCGCCCCCATATGATGTCACAGTACCGGAGGATGACGACCAGTGTGCTGTCACTAGGCAGAATGGGGAGATGCTGTTTACAAAGGCATCTCCCTGTTCTTCAGCTCCGTGACACAATCGCGGGTATCCCCGCGGCGATCGAGTCTGCGGGACCTGCAAGCAAGGTCACGGAGCTCGTGGCAGGCGAGCGCGTGTGTGCATGGCGGGAAATTTAGCCCAGCCGTGCCATTCTGCCGACATATATCTACAGGGGCCACAATCTTCATGGCCCGTCATGGCCCGTACACACGATCCGAAAATCGGACGAAAAATACCGCTTTCGACGCGATTGTGACATAATCGGAACATTAGTACAGAGCTTGCGAGAGCCGATCACGACAATTCATCCGATATTATTCGACCAAACAAGCACGAAAATTTTCCTCGTACGATACCAGATCGTACGATTTTCGTTTAGTCAGTACAGTTGTCGTCCGAAAATACAATACAAATATATTACAACACATGACATCACTTCCGATTTTTTTTCTGTCATACAAGAATTTTCGTGACTTTAGTAACCTATTCAATTTCTGCTTGAGACTATTAAGTGAAAAAAGTAGTATGATCTGTCGTACGATATTCGGATTGTGTGTACGGGCCATCAGGGAACACAGTTAACCCCTTTATCACCCCCTAGTGTTAACCCCTTCCCTGTCAGTGACATTTACATAGTAATCAGTGCATTTTTTATAGCACTAATCACTGTATAATTGTCAATGGTTTCAAAAATGTGTCAAAAGTGTCTGATGTGTCCGCCATAATGTCGCAGTTCTGATAAAAAAAATCGCAGATCGCCGCCATTACTAGTAAAAAGAAAATAATAATAATAAAAATGCCATAAATCTATCCCCTATTTTGTAGAAGCTATAACTTTTTGCGTAAACCAATCAATATACGCTTTTTGCGATTTTCATTACCAAAAATTTGTAGAAGAATACATATCGTCCTAAACTGAGGAAAAAAATAGCTTTTTTTTAAAAAAGATTGGGGATATTTATTATAGCAAAAAGCACAAAATAGTGTTTATAGCACAAAAAATAAAAACCACAGTGATGATCAAATACCACCAAAAGAAAACTATTTGTGGGGAAAAAAAGAACTTAAATCTTGTTTGGGTACAAAGTCGCATGACCACGCAATTGACAGTTAAAGCGGCACAGTGCCAAATCGAAAAAGTGGCCTGGTCATTGAGCAGCCTAATCTTCCGGGGCTGAAGTGGTTAATAACCACTAGGTTTTAATTTTTAACTAGAAAATGAAAAAAAAGACCAACATTTTTGAAAAAGGGTTTCCTGACAGCTCCATGTCAGCCACCACTGGGTAAGGACCCGCCCACCCCCATGCAATCAGGACCAAACTCATAAATTTGACCCCCACGCCTTAAACGGCATTCCTTTTCTTTTCACTATGTGCTCAGGATCTGGTGTAGTCTCCTACCTTGCTGGATCAATGATCCGGCCGTCCGTCCAGTGTGGACCTCCTGGACATAGCCCGCGTTATGCCCGCTAAACGCATTGGCTGTGTGGGGCCCCCGCTGCTGGTTTTCAGGGCATCAAGAAGTGGACCAAGGGTCTGCAGCAGGGGTGGCATTGTCTCTCCTCTCCTGGACGTTCAACGGCCCTTGGAGCCCCAGGGATCCCGCTATACAGCTACAATCAAGCCCTCCAGCCCTAGCAAGATGGTGGGGCATTCCACAGTAGTTCCAGAAAGTCGGATGTCGTGGGGGCGGGGCCAGACGACTTGCTACAGGATTTAAACTGGTGAAGGTTCAGTATAATGCTGCCTCAACAGAGACAATGTGCTAGTGCTGCTGTGATTGCAAGCAGGAGAGTGAGGTAGGCAGGGCTGCCTGCTGTGGTGCTTGTGGGCTGTGTGAACCATAGATGACCTGTCTTCCTGTGCTTCCTTAACAGTCTGCATCTCGTATAGGGGCAGCCACGGAAGCGTCTAGGGCAGGCTTTAGCCAGGAGGTGGTCAGGCGTATTGGCAGGTGGGATTCGGATAGATTTAAATTATATGTTCGCCCGCAACTGTTGTTAAAGCGGGGGCTCACAGGTTTTCGAGTTGTTAAAGCAGTTTATGGTATGTATTTACACATGTTATTTGTTGGTTTGTTATTTTTCTTGTTCACAAGTCAGGAAGTGGGCCTGGTGTGGATACTTGGCCATTCCTACATCTATTGGAGGGCCAGAAGAGCTGACGTCCGGCCGAACGGCAGGTAATTACGTATACCCAGACAAGAGGCTCAGGTCCGGTGGATCGGGGTCCCGGGCATGCATTTCAACAGGGTACTGGGAGAGGTTCACAGGTTTGCACGTCTAGACAGGCCCCCAGATTTTTTGCTCTTACACGTGGGGGGCAATGACATGGGAGCCAGATCCATGAGGGACCTCATTAGAGATATCAAATGCGATTTTCTAAGGCTCAAAGCTGCTTATCCAAACATGGTAATCGTATGGTCAGACATGGTGGGCAGGACGTCTTGGCGTTGGGTGTGGTGAGATAAAAAGGTGGACAGGGCCAGAACATAGAGGTGAGCAGGTTCTTTATCAGGAATGGGGGATTGTGCATCCGCCACAGGGAGTTGGAAGTTGACACATGGAGGTATTTGAGGAGCGACGGGGTCCACCTGTCAGAGGTGGGGACAGATTTGTGGGCTCTGGGATTGCAGGAGGGTATACAGCGAGGGCTGAGAGTGTGGAGGTGCACGCAAGGGTAAGGGGTTACCCCTTTCATGCTGTGGCAGTTTTTTGGGTTGCTGGAAGAGGAGAAGATAGAGGTACATTTATGGAACATGTTGTACCCATACATGGGATGGGGGTGGTTATGGTACTTCTGGGTTAAGAGGGGTTAACCTGGAAGGGTTAAAAAAGGGTAGGTCACTGTGATGGTTTGGTACTGCCTCAGATTCAGGGGTTTCCGACTGGAGGCAAGAGTTTAAAGTTCAAAGAAGTTTCGCAGTGACCAGTGGTTTGTTGTTTCCCCCACCCATGACCCATTTGAAAGATTTTGAAGTTGACGGTTGAATTTAAATATGTTATTTATTTAACTTTATATTTTGTTAATAAAAGGCCGGCTGGCCATTTACTCCACACCTAGTCGAGTCGTTTGTAAAGGGTTTGGAGGGTCTAGATCATGGTATAAAGGTTACCAGGTTACTGGGCTAAAGTCCTACATATGTCATGAAAGCATCAGACTTACTGCACACTGGAAGTGTAGGCAGAGGGAGAAAAAAGAGGGGGTTACCGGTGTAGAAGTGAAAGTAACTCACAAAGAAGGTGTAGTGACCCGGCAGGAGGGAGAGTGAATGGATGGCAGTGGAGAGAGCTCCGTGAGGAAGGAGAGGGATTGCCATGTATCAATCATTTGGTGAGATGCAGCAGAAGGAGTTAGATAAGCATGACCTTATTCAGTGGAAGAAGGTACCTGCTCCCCAACAGCCAAACATGTGAGAGGCAGTGTACATAGCACTACGCCAGGGACTGACTGGGGTGCCGCAACTGTAGAATGAGTGTCGGAACCACTGCACCAATAAGTCCCTGACTAACCAGCTGATAATTTTTAACCTAGGATTTGAGGAAAACCTTAATTTAGACTCTGACATAGTGGTTGCTGATTGGAGTGTTAGCAGAATTTGTGGGAGTGCTTTAGCACACCCATGAACCCTAGACTGCCAGTGTGCCCCTCTCAATGCAGTGTCAGAGGCACGTGTCTACCTTGCCCCCCCAGTTTTGGCCCTGGCAACCGGGCTAGATTTAAAAACAATCTTCCTTTTATTAAATTACATGAGTTACAGCTGTAAAAACATCCAAAGCGTTTCGGCCATCAGTCCTTGGTCATGGCTGAAGTAAGAAAGTATCACAAATATTTAAATAGTCAATGATCAGTGACATGATTGGTAAGTCACATGACTAAAAAAACACAATAAAAACAAAACAAAAATAGGTTAAAGATTTATTAAAATGGAGAACAACAAAGTGCATACAAGCTTAAACAAAAAAAACAAAAAACAAAAATATATGTGTGTATATATATATATATATATATATATATATATATATGTAGCGGGGTTCTACCCCTTTTACTGGAAGAGACTACATCTCCCATGATTCCCCAGGCCCCCGGGCTGCTGACTTCCGCCCGGGAGGCTGCTGGGGGAGATTATAAAAGGGAAGAGCGGAGACCGCCTCTTCCTCTTGGGACACTTCCTCTTCTGAGGCCTGACAGGACTGGCCTGCCTCTGCTGACAGAGCGTGTGACGCGGAGACTGCAGCCAGCAGAGACACCTGTGCGGACCGGAGCTGAAGGCCTGAAGCCTGGGCCTTGCAGCCGATGGAGTGAGACTCTCACCCCTCAGAGTCCACAGCAGCGGAGCGGAGACTTCCCCTTACTGTCGGTCGGACGGAGCTGATGACCGGAGTTCAGGGCTGTGACTGAGGAGACCGGACGCCGCCATTGAAGAGACCAGAGCCACCATTGGAGGGACCGGAGCTGAGGACGGTACCCAAGGATTGGTGAGAGAGCCGAGAGGCTCATCCTGCATTGACACACACGTTTTATGCCTATTGAACTGCCTAGGCGCAATTTACCTCAGAGCAGCAATGTTACTTTTTGTGGATTACAAAGACACCATTTAAAGCTACATGTGCACCACCTCTACAGATTCATTGCCGGTGAAGAACACTGTACTAGTACAAGGACTGAGCTCTATTGCTAGGGATCAGGCCTGGTCCATTAGGTAGGCGCAGATAGATTTATTGCACCTCAGGGGTGCATAGCAGACGGTCGCCACACTGGGCGCTCCGTTTCCCCACTGCCAGTTGTTACATATGTGTGTACATGTTTAAGTGCATATTGCAGGGACCTGCTAAAGTATTGTAAGTCATATGTTCAAACGCATGTTGCTATTTCTTTTCCTTACTGACAAAAGTAAAGCCAGTTATTCTTATTTCAGCAGTCTGCTTGTGAGTTCATACCAATTACACTTAGAGTATAAGCTAAGTTTTATGTGCATAGGGACGTACCCCTTTACTAACTGTGCCAGAGCGGGTAGAGCCAAATTGCCGGGGGTTGGTGGAGCTGTACTCAGGGACCCAAAACAAACCAGCGGCTCTCTTAACTGGGGGTAGCGCTACACGTGGGGGCTCGTAATCCGGGATCCTGAGTCAGCGGGGAAAAGCCGCCAGAAGGTACCGGCATGGACCCAATAGAAGTGGGACGGTGGTCCGCAACATGGGCCGCTGACCCAGCCGCAGCAGCAGTTATTGAACTGCCAGGGATGTGGCAGAGAGAGGCAGTCAAGCAGCTCATAATGTCATTATCCCCATGCCAGAAGTCATGGATAATGGACATGAGAAATGATGCTGGGTACACATACGCCTTAATAGAATGGAAAGAAGAGACTCCAGAGCAGTTCAGGAGCCAGAGCATACAGGCACCGAATGGTCAGGCCTACCAATTGCTGCATGCGCTGCCGCGCAAGGGAGAAGGTTCTCCTATGAAAGCCATTCTATCCCCAAAGAAGGAAGAGCAGAAGGGCGCGGAAAGTCCCGCACCCGCACACACTACTCTTAGTGCAGAACTGTGTGCTGTCCTAGGGGAGATTGTGACCCAGTGCAGAAGAGACCCCGGGGATTACCCAATGTCGGGATACAGGAAACTCCGGATGTTCTCTGGGAGGACACCTGTACCCTCGGGAGAAGAGGGATTTGAAGAGTGGTTAGATGGTGCCACGCAGGCCCTAGAAGAATGGGAGGTCTCAGAAGGCAGAAAGAAGCAAAGGATTGTTGAGAGCCTAAAAGGGCCTGCCTTAGAGGCCATACGCAATCTGAAGACGAGTAAAAAGGATTGCACTGCCCAGGACTACATAGACATCCTGGAAGGTGTGTTTGGTGGGACAGAAAAAGTCACAGAACTTACCTATCAACTGGAACACTGTTACCAGAAGACAGGGGAGAAGCTGTCAGAGTACATGGGACGCATAGACAAGATCCTGCATAGGATTATCCTGAAGAAGGGGATAGATCCAGGGAAGGTAGATGAAGCCCGTGCCCAGCAGGTGATGAGGGGAGCCCAACCCTTGGACCCTGTCGCACTAATTCTACGCACCCGGCAGGATGGGAAGAGCCTGGACTACCCTGACCTCATCCGAATGGTCAGAGAAGAAGAGGCCATGTTGGAAGAGAAAAGGGAAAAGCAAGTGATGGGGTCTACAAAACTTCCAGTGGCCACGGTCAGGTCGGCCTTAACCCCTGAAAGAGAGACAGAGGTAGATGCCCTGAAGTTGCAGATGTCCCAGATGATGGAGATACTGACATCTCTAGTGGCGAAAGAGACGCCCAGTCCCAAGAAAGAGACAAGCAGGAGGGAATTGTTTCCAGCTGTCCCAGCACCAGCATCCCCACCTGACTACGGTGAGATGATTTGCTTTAATTGTGGAGGAATTGGTCATATTGCAGCTGTATGTTCCAGTCCCAAGAAGAAGAAGGCAGAAAGCCGCCAGCCGGCGGGAAACGCCAAAGGGCCCCGGTGAAGGAGTCAACCGGGTGCCCATCGCCTTCAGTGAGCTCCAAGAAGCACAACAGGAAGAGAAAGCGAGGAGATCAAACCCCTCGGAAGGAACCCAGGGATCCTCAACCAAGGTGCACTCCAGAGAAAGGGGGCAAGACCCCTCCGAAGAGACACAGCACCCCCAAGCGTGAACTCTTCAAAGTGAGAGATAACAATATCCCTCAACGGGTTCACACTCCCACTAAGAGGGAGAAAATCAATGCATACCAGGCTCAAGAAAGGAGCAAGTGCAAATCAAGTGCTGGTAAAGCAAAGAGTCCAAAGAAGAGGACAGCATCAACTAGGCCCTACCCAGAAGAGCTAGTTGGTCCATCCCCTACTGTACCTATCCAGGTGGAAGGAGTGTACACAAAGGCCCTCTTGGACACTGGAGCCCAAGTGACCCTATTGTACAGGGACTTCTATGACAGATACCTGAGTCATCTGCCTATACAGAAGATAGAAGAGTTGGAGATAAGGGGATTGGGAACTCAGAGTTTCCCCTATGATGGCTACTTACCCATCAGATTGACGTTTGACCCATCCGTAGCTGGGAAGTCTGAAGTGTTCGACACCTTAGCAGTGGTGTGTCCCCGCCCACCAGGAACCAGCAAGACGTCCCTGATCATAGGGACGAACACGGACCTGGTCAGAAGGCTTCTGACCCCCCTGGTGAAGAAAGAGAATCTTTCAACTCCCAAGATCCATCCCATGCTGAAGGCAGCCTATCAGCAGTTGGTCCTAGAGCAGAAGACCCCAAGTGAGGAGATAGGAAGGGTATGGAGGCTTGGAAAAGAAGGAGCAGTGTTACAGCCTGGAGAGGTGACCTGCATGAGAGCCACGGTGAAACTTACTTGGGAGCAGCCTGGCCCCTTTGTAATGCTGGAACCTGACCCAATGGAGGGTCACTCAGGTCTGGAAGTGATACCAGAAGTAATCTCACTCAAGGACCTGAAGAAGGCAAGAGGAAGAGTCCCTGTCAGTGTGAGGAACCCCACGGAGCGGCCCGTGGAGATCCCTGCCAGGATGCTTCTGGGACAGGTGAGTCCTGCTGTCCCAGTTGGCTGGTCAGAAGTGAAGGGGACGGGTGAAGGAGAAGATGTTTGGAAGAAACTCTCCATGGAAAACCCAAACCTACCTGGAGCTTGGAAAGAGAGAGCCAAGGCCCAGCTGACCAGATGGGAGAAGATTTTCTCCAAAGATGAGTTTGATGTGGGGTGTGCGAGGAGTGCCACCCATAGAATCCGCATGCAAGAGGACAAGCCATTCAGAGAGAGAGTGAGGCGAGTCCCGCTAGCAGATCTGGAGGATCTGAGGGAGCAGCTTGCGGAACTGAAGAAGACGGGAGTGATTAGGGAGTCCAGAAGCCCCTACTTCTCCCCAATTGTGGTAGTCAGGAAGAAGAATGGGTCATTGAGACTCTGCATTGACTACAGAACTCTCAACAGGAGGACCATTCCTGACCAGTACACCACGCCAAGGATAGAAGATGCCTTGCAGAGTTTATCTGGAGCTAAGTGGTTCAGTGTGATGGACCTCAAGAGTGGGTATTACCAAATCCCCATGCATCCAGAAGACAGAGAAAAGACTGCCTTCATAACCCCAGTGGGATTCTTTGAGTTCAACAGGATGCCTCAGGGCCTATCTGGAGCTCCTGCTACGTTTCAACGCCTAATGGAAAGGACAGTTGGAGACATGAACCTCATAGAAGTCCTTGTGTATCTGGACGATGTCATTGTCTTTGGAAAGACTTTGGAAGAACATGAAGCCAGATTGGAGAAAGTACTGAAGAGGCTCAGTGAAGAGGGACTTAAACTTTCTCCCGAGAAGTGTCGGTTCTATCAGTCTTCTGTGAACTATCTGGGACACATAGTGTCTGAAAAAGGAGTGTCTACAGACCCTGAGAAGCTGGAGGCAGTTACTTCGTGGCCAAGGCCCACAACAGTTACAGAACTTCGGTCTTTCTTGGGGTTCTGCTCCTACTACCGCAGGTTTGTGGATGGATTCGCCCGCATTGCCAAGCCCCTCAACGAGCTGCTGAAGACAGAAGGAGAGGAGGATGGAGTGGGGCCTAGGAGGTCCAGTGAGTCGGTCAAAGACCAGTGGAATTCAAGGTGTGAAGAGGCTTTCAGAACCTTGAAGAGAAGTCTCACCACAGCCCCAGTTTTGGCCTACGCTGATCCCACTAGACCATATGAGCTACACGTTGATGCCAGCCATGAGGGCCTAGGTGGAGTACTCTACCAGGAGTATGAAGACCAGCTACGACCAGTGGCTTATGTGAGCCGGAGCCTGACCCCCTCCGAGAAGAACTATCCCACCCACAAGTTGGAGTTCTTAGCCCTCAAGTGGGCAGTTGTTGACAAACTGAGAGACTATTTGTATGGGGCCGAGTTTACTGTAAAGACAGATAACAACCCCTTGACCTATCTATTCACCACCGCCAAGCTGGATGCAACTGGACACAGATGGTTGGCGGCGTTGTCTGGATTCAATTTCAGTCTCAAGTACAGACCAGGGGCTGGAAATAGGGATGCAGATGCCCTGTCCCGAAGATCCCATGTCATGGTCGATGACTGGGAAGACTGGACCCAAGTGGCACCAGATGGAGTGCGAGCCCTTTGTCAGGGGGCTGAACTCCAAGCCAGAGGAGGATCCAGAGCTGAAGAAATAGGAGTTACCACAGTGGGAGTCCCAAAGTGTTACTGTGGGGTAACTCAACTGGCAGAAGAGTGTCTGCCGAAGCTGTCCAAGAAGGAGCTAAGGTGTGACCAATTGGAAGATCCCATGGGGAGATTGGTCCTGGAAGCCCTGGAAGACAAGAGTCCAGAGGGACTTCGCCTTCACCCTTCTAAAGAAGCTCGCCTACTGAGGAGAGAGTTGGACAAGTTACAGGTGCATCAGGGGGTAGTCTACCGAAGGGGCCCCTCTGATGGACCAGAAGACAAGTGGCAGTTGTTTCTCCCAGAGAAGCATCGAGAGACTGTGCTGATTGCCTTACATGACCAGCATGGTCACTTGGGAGCAGAGAGAACCTTCCAACTTGTCAGAGACCGGTTTTACTGGCCCTGCATGAGGGCCGAAGTGGAGGAGTATTGCCATTCCTGTGCAAGATGCATTCAGAGAAAGACTTTACCTCATCAAGCTGCCCCAATGGGCCACCTACAAAGTCAAGGCCCAATGGATCTGGTATGCATTGATTTTCTCTGCCTTGAACCCGATTTGAGCGGATTGGGAAATGTTCTGGTGGTAACCGACCATTTCACTCGTTATGCTCAGGCTTTCCCAACCAAGGACCAGAAGGCCTCTACAGTAGCCAAGGTACTTTTGGAGAAGTACTTTGTTCACTATGGACTGCCACAGAGAATCCATTCAGACCAAGGAAGGGACTTTGAGAGTCGCCTGATCAGGAAGCTACTAGATTCTCTGGGAGTAGAGAAGACTAGAACTACACCCTATCACCCTCAAGGTGATGCCCAGCCTGAAAGGTTCAACAGGACCCTATTGAACATGTTGGGAACTTTGGAAACAGAGAAGAAGCAACATTGGAGTCAACACATTTCAGCTCTGGTGCATGCCTATAATTGCACCACAAGTGATGTGACAGGTTTCTCCCCTTACCGACTTATGTTTGGGAGAGAAGCAAGATTGCCAGTGGATTTGGCCTTTGGCATTTCCTTAGACCATGCCTCTGCTGCCTCCCACAAAGGATATGTGGACAGACTGAGGCGCAGTCTGAAGATAGCTTATGAGAAAGCTCAAGCGGCCTCTGACCAGAGGGGGGCCCGAAATAAGAGGAACTTTGATTTGAAAGTTAGAGTACAGGACCTACAGCCGGGGGACCGTGTACTGTTACGCAATCTAGGGATCCCTGGGAAACACAAGATTGCTGATAGATGGAGATCAGAGCCATATATCATCTGTAGAAAACTTCTAGGATTGCCTGTTTACAAGTTGAAGCCAGAAGGAAGAGTGGGGCCTTTGAAGACCTGGCATAGGAATCACTTGCTCCCACTCACTGAAGCAGTCAGAATACCTCCAGCGAGAGACTTACCTGAATCTGTTTCCATTCTGGATACCCCCAGGCCTAATACTAGGTCCCAGACCTCTCAAGTTAGGGGTGGACAGGACCCCCAACCAGAGGAAGAAAGAGGAGAACTTGAATGGCTATGGCCTTCCTCAACTCCAGAAAATTCTGCCATAGATCTTCCACCTACTGAAGATGCGGAAGATAACACATTGAACCCAGAAGCCACAGAGTTTGTGCCATTCAGTGATGTGCCTGAGTGCTGGGAAGATATCCCTGGTCTCTACCCAGAACAAGAAGTAGATGTTCCAGAACCAGAGATGTTGCCAGAATGTGTTCCTGAAGAAGTTCCAAGAGAACAGAGAGCTCGCAGAGTTGTGAAGCCTCCCAAGAAGTTAACTTACCCCAAGATGGGAGAAAGTTCAGAGGACTCTGTTACCACAGCAAGGAGAAGTGCTGAAAGCCCTGACCCTTCCGCTGTTCATTTAGTGGAGGGCAACCCTAGCTCACTCTCTGGCACAGTTAAGCAGGTTGCACACACTGAAGTGACCTGTAGACAGGACAGCTCCCCATCTCATGCCAATTGGTGGGAAGCTCCTCTGTCCAAATTATGTGAAAATGTTGTTCCCGAGAAAGTTTGTAGTTTGAACACTGTCTTTGGGGACCAAAGATTCAAAGTGGGGGGAGTGTGTAGCGGGGTTCTACCCCTTTTACTGGAAGAGACTACATCTCCCATGATTCCCCAGGCCCCCGGGCTGCTGACTTCCGCCCGGGAGGCTGCTGGGGGAGATTATAAAAGGGAAGAGCGGAGACCGCCTCTTCCTCTTGGGACACTTCCTCTTCTGAGGCCTGACAGGACTGGCCTGCCTCTGCTGACAGAGCGTGTGACGCGGAGACTGCAGCCAGCAGAGACACCTGTGCGGACCGGAGCTGAAGGCCTGAAGCCTGGGCCTTGCAGCCGATGGAGTGAGACTCTCACCCCTCAGAGTCCACAGCAGCGGAGCGGAGACTTCCCCTTACTGTCGGTCGGACGGAGCTGATGACCGGAGTTCAGGGCTGTGACTGAGGAGACCGGACGCCGCCATTGAAGAGACCAGAGCCACCATTGGAGGGACCGGAGCTGAGGACGGTACCCAAGCATTGGTGAGAGAGCCGAGAGGCTCATCCTGCATTGACACACACGTTTTATGCCTATTGAACTGCCTAGGCGCAATTTACCTCAGAGCAGCAATGTTACTTTTTGTGGATTACAAAGACACCATTTAAAGCTACATGTGCACCACCTCTACAGATTCATTGCCGGTGAAGAACACTGTACTAGTACAAGGACTGAGCTCTATTGCTAGGGATCAGGCCTGGTCCATTAGGTAGGCGCAGATAGATTTATTGCACCTCAGGGGTGCATAGCAGACGGTCGCCACACTGGGCGCTCCGTTTCCCCACTGCCAGTTGTTACATATGTGTGTACATGTTAAAGTGCATATTGCAGGGACCTGCTAAAGTATTGTAAGTCATATGTTCAAACGCATGTTGCTATTTCTTTTCCTTACTGACAAAAGTAAAGCCAGTTATTCTTATTTCAGCAGTCTGCTTGTGAGTTCATACCAATTACACTTAGAGTATAAGCTAAGTTTTATGTGCATAGGGACGTACCCCTTTACTAACTGTGCCAGAGCGGGTAGAGCCAAATTGCCGGGGGTTGGTGGAGCTGTACTCAGGGACCCAAAACAAACCAGCGGCTCTCTTAACTGGGGGTAGCGCTACATATATATATATATATATATATATATACACATATATACATACAGTGTATGTATATAATATATACAATTAGTTATACCCAAAAAGGGAATGCAGTATAAATGAGGAGATATAACACCAGACTTTCATCTAGAAAATATCAAAGCAAGTCTAATGAAACAATTCACTAACCAGGAGCTCCCCCTAGTGGGGCTGAATACTAAGCCAAAATAAATATCAGAATGAAAAGGAAAAATTGTTCTTTCAGATACATGTAGACAGGTGCTACTTTCTCCACTACAGGTGGCACTGAACTGCAGTGGCATTGCATGGGGAGAGGAAGTCGAGAGGGTCATGGTTCCTCTATGGTTTCCTGGGTCACTGGGGAAGCTATCTGATTGGATTCTGCCACCCCATATGACTCTAGCAGCCATATTGGGTCAAGCAGAGCCTATTTAAGGCCCTGGCTCCTAGGCTTGGTACACATTTCAGGTGTGGGCAATATGGAAACAGGTCACTCGTCTGACAGGGACAGTGATTAGCGGCAGGGAGAGGATATAGGCAAATAGGGACACACCATCCTACCTGGAGACCTCCCTATTTGGGTCCAGACCCGCCAGGCCACATTCCGCCCCTCAAGACAGATGCTGTCGGCCCATCTGAGACCTGCTCTACTACACATTGCTGTTACATGTTCTGTTCTCTACAACCAAAGTCTGTATAATTACTGCCGCTGCACCACATTTTAGTGTCACTAGCAACATCAGTGTCTGATTGCCTGCCACACTATCACAGTCACACTATAAGTCACTGATCACTTACATTATTTAAGGTACTTATATAATGCCATCAATTTACATATTTATTATACATTCACATCAGTCTCTGCCCTCAAGGAGCTTACAGTCTAAGATCCCTAACTTACATTCCTACATACACATACTAGGGCCAAATTAGACAGGAGCCAAGTAGCCTACCAGCATGTCTTTGGAGTGTGGGAGGAAACCGGAAGACCCAGAGGAAACCCATGCAAGCACAGGGGGGACATGTAAACTTTATGCAGTTAGAGCCATGGTTGGGATTCAAACTGATGACCCTAGTGTTGCTAAGTGGAAGTGCTATCCACTGCCCATTACTAGTATAGTGTCTGTACAGATCAGTATCTTGATCATGATCAGATGTGTACTAGTGTATAGTATATTGTCTCCAAAATATCAGTGTTATGTTGGCCATACACTATACGAAAAATTGGCCGAAATTCGGTCATTTAGACAGTTCATTTGTTTTTCGGCCATTTTTGAGTCAAAAAAAGTTTGGAAATTTTCTGCCGAACAAATAATAAATTGAAAGGTTAATGTGTTTCCCGTCCAAACTGTCTGCACTAGGTATATGTGAAAAAACGAACTGAAAAATGCATTCATTTATGTCCATTGAATGATTCATTGGTCATTACATGATGGCACTATCATTTGCGCTCACGGCCGAATGTTTGTCTTTCAAAAATGGGTTCAGCCGTAAAGTGTATGGCCAGCAGGGGAGGGCTGGCAGCCTTAGGCCTGGGGGGGGAAGTCCAGTCAAGTGGCCCATTGAACTACCGAATCAGCTCACCATCCATGCCCAGCTGGTTTTTCAATGCAGCCTCACCAGTGCCCCTCAATGCAGCCTGATCAGTGCCCATCAATGCCGACTCATCAGTGCCACCTCATCAGTGCCCATCAATGCAACCTCACCAGTGTCCATAAATGCAGTCTCACCAGTGCCCATCCAATGCAGCCTGATCACTGGGGCAGGGTAAATGGAGTGTATGGGGGGATGGGGTGTGGGGGTCAGCTGGGGGTGTCAGGGTCTCTTACTTGGCAGCTCAGGTTGCACGCCGCGGCCAGCGCAAGCCAGCACCCAGCCCCACAGCCCGAGCCAGTCACGGGCACCCTGGTCTCTGAGGGTGGTAGTTTCCTCTGCGCTGCTTGGGAGCTTGAGTGTGGACTACAACTCCCGGGATGCAACAGTGGCCGACTGCCGCAGCTGTAAAAATAGCAGCGGGCGCCAGCCATTTTCAACATAAGTTAAGGCGGCCTGGGGGACAATTGCCGCTCTGCCCCCCAGCCCAGCCCTCCCCTGATGGCCAGCATTAGCAAGATCAGCCCCAATCGCTTCCAGCACTTGCAACATGTAGCAGAATACATGTCGGCCTAAATTTATGAAGAAATTTAATTTTATTGGATATGTTTTATAACAGAAAGTCTAAAAAATTTTTTTTATATAATGACAAATAAAATACCCAGCGATGACCAAATTCCAGCAAAATAAAGCTCTATTTGTGTGAAAAAAAGGACACACAGAGCCTGGCTCAGGACCAAGCCGACACAAGGAAGGGGGAGGAGCCAAGAGCGCTCGCAGAGACCCCAGAAGAGGAGGATCTAGGCTGCTCCATGCGAAACCATTGCACAGAGCAGGTAAGTGTAACATGTTTGTTATTCAAAAAAAATTACTTTAATTGACTGAAAAATGTCCATATTATTTGAGGGACAGAAACGTAAACCGTATTTTAACACCTGCTTCTCTACTGTCGATATTCGATGCGATGAAAGATTAAGAATAACCAAATATTTTGCTATATTACAAGTTAGCGTTCCCTCTCTTTGTGCCAAGTATTTGTGTCCAGTATATTTGAATTGTTGATACCCAAAAAACTATTAATCATTTTAGGAAAAGCGGTAGTGGCTTCCTTTGGAAACTGATTATAAAGTGTAAGGTCCATGATGAAGAGCCCCCACCACCTTGTGAAAACACCTTTAGTAACCCTTTTGCCACGTACACACGTTCGGACTTTGTCCGCCGGACCTAGTTCAGCGGACAAACCGCCGGACTTTCCGAGGGGGTGACTTGCCCAGACTTCCGAGCGTGTGACTTGCCCACACACGCCCGGACTTCTCTGGCGGACAATCCGCGGGAAAAAGTCTGTGGGACTTTTGAAAATGGACTTGCCCACACACGGAGCAGTCCGTTCATTTAGAACGTAACTGCAGGTAGACGGGGCTAGCGAAGGCAGTGAATGCCGCCGCACTAGCCCCGTCACCTGGCATGGATTTAAAGGGAATCCCCATGCCGAAAAAACGGCGTGGGGGTCCCCCCCAAATTCATCTCAGACCCTTATCCGAGCACGCAGCCCGGCAGACCAGGAAAGGGGTGGGGACGAGCGAGCGCCCCCCCCCCTCCTGAGCCATACCAGGCCGCGTGCCCTCAACATGGGGGGTGCCCTTGAGAAAGGGGGGCCGTGCGGGCCCCCCACCCCAAAGCACCTTGTCCCCATGTTGATGAGGACAAGGGCCTCTTCCCGACAACCCTGGCCGTTGGTTGTCGGGGTCTGCGGGAGGGGCTTATCGGAATCCGGGAGCCCCCTTTAATAAGGGGGCCCCCAGATCCCGGCTCCCCACCCTATGTGAATGAGTATGGGGTACGATGTACCTCTACCCATTCACCTAAGGTGTAAAGTGTAAAGAAAAAAAAACACACAATTTTTAAAAAATATTTTATTGCACTGCTCCGGGGGTCTTCTTTCGTCTTTGGGGGTCTTCTCGCCAGACTCCTCCGCTATTTTCCTAGCTCTTTTACCGAGCAGAGGAGGCCGGCTACCTTCTTCGTCGTCTACGCCGTCGTCTGGGGGTCTCGATCCGCCTTCGGGGTCTTCTGGGGTCTTCCGGGGTCTCTTCTGTTCTTGCCGCTGCGCCGACCTTCTTCTTCTTCTTCGGCGTGGGGATTCCCTTTAAATCCATGCCAGGTGACGGGGCTAGCGCGGCGGCATTCACTGCCTTCGTTAGCTCCGTCTACCTGAAGTCACGTGCTAAATGAACAGACTTTCTGATAATCGGCAAGTCCGTTCATTTCCAAAAGTCCGGCGGACTAGCCTATTAACGGCGAGATTGTCCGCCGGACTGCCAAGTCCAGCGGATAATTTTAAAACAAAACTTAAAACCTAGTCCGCCGGACTTTTGGCGCCAAAAAAGTCCGCCGGCGCCCACACACGGGGGGATTGTCCGGCGGACTCGAGTCCAGCGGACAATCCCGCGGGAAAGTCCCTTTGTGTGTACGAGGCATTAGTGGCATTATTCTCCAGGGACAACTCTTTTCATTTAATGGTTTCCTGTTTAGGGTGAAACACACTACCAGTACCGCTACCTGTATGTAATCTGTATTCCTTTTTGAGCCTTTTCAGCGGTTGTTGGACACTAGATGATGTGGGAAAAGCAGGGCTCAAGTCCTGCAGGAACGCATGGGAACGGAGTTCCTGTACTTTTTCCACAACAGGAACTTAGTTCCCTTTAGCAGCCGTGTCCTGCAAGACTTTGAGGTATGCGAGCTGTGTGGCAGGTTCTACACTAGCAGCCTCCGACACAGCTCGCAATAGTAAGTGACGCACACCAGGGGTGGACTGACCATTTAGGCATTGCCAGTAGGGGGCCCCATGACAGCTTCCGCTTCGATCTACCTGTGTGTGTTGGAGCCCTGCAGAGTTTGCAGCCCCCCCAAGCTAACATACATCTCCTAAGCAGGAACAAATCCCTCCCCAAGCATTCTGTCCAGATAATGTGCAGTTAATTTATGACCTTTCCGTTAACCCTGTGTTATCCAAACTCTGTTCAATGAAAAGTGTAAACTCACCACCTAAACACTCTATATACAAAATAAAATTCCCCAATAAAGATCAGAACATGATGTTCACATTTGCATGGAAGCACAATTGAATGAATGCTGATTATTCAGAGAATTACCGTATTTATGTTTATTGAGGATTATTTTTTATGTACTAACAGTTAATCTTCATACACACAATACGAAAATTGGATGAAAAATACAAGTTTTGAAGCGTTCGTGCATATGAGCGTATCATTTTTTTTTTGGTGGGCGAGTGGATCTTGGGTGGGAGTTCCCACACTTTTTTCCCCAGGACTTGACCCCTGGGGAAAAGTCACTATATTTGAGAAACTACTGATATTTTCTTGTCATCCCTGCAATACGCTTTCATTATATTTATCATTGCACCACCTATAAACCTTATCAGATAAATGTTTGGGAGGACCTATTCCGAGCTCTCTACTCCTGGATCTCTGCCCTTATGAGGCTTCTGAAAAGCTGTTGCTGTCAGGCCTCAACATGTGCTTGGCTGAAGGCCTTGAAGGAACTTTTTTAAATGGGCAAACAGGCAGGAATGGAACATGCTTTTTATCTTCTGCATTAAAGTTATTTAACTCCTTGCCTGTCTGCATGCGCAGCTCACTGTACAAGTAGAGGCCCTGGAGAAGTCCTGGAGATGAGCATGGGAGGAGGAGACAAGGGAGCTTGAGAGCAGGGGGTCTTGAGAGAAGCGAAGAAGACAGCAGAGGCGAGGTCAAACGTAGCAAATAGGTCAAGGCAGGCGGCAATGGTTCGTAGTCAGGGGCAACAGCAAAGATCAGGGAACACAGGCAGGAGCGACACAACGCTTTCACTGGGGCACTAAGGCAACACAAGATCCAGCAAGGACAGGAAGGGGAAGTGGGTTAATGAAGGATACAGGTAACCATAATTGGGACCAGGCACCAATTAATTGTGCGATGGCCCTTTAAGAAGCCGCGGTGTTACGCGCGCGCTGGAGGAGGCAGGCGGGGACAGGTGAGCAGAGCGGGATGCGATCCCCTGGCGGACAGGGGACGCCGCGTGGATCGCATCCCGGGGCAGCGCCTGCGGTCAGGGGAGCCGACCGGGGCGCTGCAGGGTGGAGGCCGCCGTGAGCGCTCCGGGATGGATGAGACACCCAGAGCGCTCGGCTTTACAGTACCCCCCCCTTGGGTCTCCCCCTCTTCCTGGGTCTCCCCCTCCTCCTGGAGCTCAAGAACCTGAGGATGAGATCCTTGTCAATGATGTTACCCTCAGGTTCCCAGGACCTCTCCTCAGGACCACAATTTTCCCAATCAACAAGATAGAACCGCTTACCTCGGATGGTTCTAGAGGCAAGGATCTCTTTAACGGAAAAGATGTCGGAGGAGCCGGTGACAGGGGCAGGAGTGGTGACCTTGGGGGAAAAGTGATTAAGAATAAAGGGTTTGAGGAGGGAAACATGGAAAGAGTTGGGGATGCGGAGGGAAGGAGAAAGATGCAGTTTGTAGGACACGGAATTGATCCGAGCCTTGACCTTGAATGGGCCGAGGTAACGGGGACCCAACTTGTAACTGGGGATGCGGAACCTGATGTACCTGGAGGAGAGCCACACCCTATCACCCGGGGAGAAGACAGGAGGAGGTCTTCTTTTACAGTCAGCATGTCTTTTCATGCGAGAAGAGGCCAGGGCAAGCGACTTTTGGGTCTCCTTCCAGATGGACGACAGCTCTTGGGTGATTTCATCTACAGCAGGGACTCCGGAAGAAGTGGGGATGGGTAGGGGGGGAAGAGGATGGCGGCCGTATACTACAAAAAAGGGTGACCTGGAGGAGGACTCAGACTCCTTCAGGTTGTAAGAAAATTCGGCCCAGGGCAGGTCGTCAGCCCAGTCGTCTTGACGAGCAGAGACAAAGTGTCGCAGGTAGGCCCCAAGGATTTGGTTGATTCTCTCCACTTGTCCATTGGACTGTGGATGGAAGGCAGAGGAGAAGTCCAGTTTGACTTTCAATTGACTGCAGAGAGCTCTCCAGAACTTAGACACAAACTGAACGCCTCTATCCGAGACGATGTGAGATGGAAGTCCATGAAGACGAAAAATCTGGAGGAAGAAATGTTTAGCGAGACTAGGTGCAGAAGGGAGACCTGGAAGGGGGACAAAATGGGCCATTTTAGAGAAACGATCAACGACCACCCATATGGCTGTATGGCCGTGGGAAGGAGGAAGGTCCGTGATAAAGTCCATAGCTATGTGGGCCCAAGGTCGTTCAGGCACAGGCAGAGGGTGAAGAAGACCAGCAGGCTTTTGGTGAGGGGTCTTGTCTCGAGAACATATATTACAGGCCTGTACGAAGTCCGTCACATCCTTTTTTAAGGAGGGCCACCAGTAATACCTGTAAATCAGTTGGGAGGACCTTTTAACTCCAGGATGACCAGCCAGATAAGAGGAATGGCCCCATTTGAGGATCTGAAGACGAAGACGTGGAGGGACCAAGGTCTTCCCAGGAGGAACTTACACCAAGGAGGCAGGGGCAGAAGAGATCAGACACTCAGGGGGTATAATGTGTTGTACAGGAGACTCGGATTCAGAAGTATCGGTGGAACGTGACAGGGCGTCAGCCCTGACATTCTTGTCCTCAGGACGGAAATGGATGTCAAAGTCGAAGCCGGCAAAAAACAACGACCATCTAGCTTGGCGTGGGTTTAATCGCTGGGCCGAGTGGAGATAAGAGAGATTTTTGTGATCCGTGAAGATCGTGATGGTATGAACGGATCCCTCGAGGAGATGTCTCCATTCCTCAAGTGCTAGCTTAATTGCCAGTAATTCACGGTCTCCGATGGAATAGTTCTTTTCGGGAGGAGAAAAGGTCTTAGAAAAGAACCCACAGGTGATGTTCTTGCCCTTAGAGTCTTTCTAAAGAAGCACAGCTCCAGCTCCCACAGAGGAGGCATCGACTTCCAGGAGAAACGGTTTGAGAGGATCAGGCCTGGACAAAACGGGTGCGGAGGCAAAGACCGATTTGAGGTGGGTAAATGCCTCATCAGCTGGAGGAGGCCAGGACCTTGGATTCACATCCTTTTTGGTTAATGCCACAATAGGCGCGACAATGGAGGAGAAGTGAGGGATGAACTGGCGATAGTAATTGGCGAATCCGAGGAAACGCTGGATGGCCCGTAGTCCAGTAGGCCAGTTCAGGACGGCAGAAAGTTTCTCCGGGTCCATTTGGAGACCTTGTCCAGAGACCAAGTAACCCAGGAAGGGAAGACTGCAACGTTCAAAGAGACATTTCTCTAGTTTGGCGTAAAGATGATTATCCCGAAGCCGTTGGAGCACTTGACGAACGTGAAGACGGTGTTCCTCCAAGCTAGAGGAGAAAATCAGGATATCATCCAGATAGACAACAACACAGGAGTACAGCAAATCTCTGAAAATCTCGTTCACAAAGTCTTGGAAGACCGCCGGCGCATTACACAAACCAAAGGGCATGACAAGGTACTCAAAGTGTCCGTCACGGGTGTTAAAGGCGGTTTTCCACTCATCGCCTTTACGGATACGGATGAGATTATATGCGCCCCGGAGGTCCAGTTTGGTGAAAATTCTTGCTCCGCGCAAACGGTCAAAAAGTTCAGAGATAAGAGGCAGCGGGTAGGATGAGATTATATGCGCCCCGGAGGTCCAGTTTGGTGAAAATTCTTGCTCCGCGCAAACGGTCAAAAAGTTCAGAGATAAGAGGCAGCGGGTAGCGATTTTTTACAGTGATCTTGTTAAGACTACGATAGTCAATGCAGGGACGTAGGGACCCGTCCTTTTTGGCGACAAAGAAGAATCCTGCTCCAGCAGGGGAAGAAGACTTGCGGATGAAACCTCTTTTGAGGTTCTCCTGGATGTACTCCGTCATAGCTTCAGTCTCCGGGATGGAGAGAGGGTAGATCCTGCCACGGGGCGGCGTGGTCCCAGGAAGAAGATCGATAGGGCAATCGTAGAGTCTATGTGGCGGCAAGACCTCAGCTTGTTTTTTGCAAAACACGTCAGCAAAGTCCCTGTAAGGCTTGGGGAGACTAGGCCGAGAGGTAGCGATGAAAACTTGTTTAGTGGGTACAGCTTTGAGGCAATGCCTGTGGCAGGAGGGACCCCAACTTTTGATGTCCCCCGAGGTCCAGTCGAGGGTAGGGGAATGTAACTGGAGCCAGGGTAGGCCCAAGAGGATCTCAGAGGTGCAGTTGGGTAACACAAAAAAGTCAATCTTTTCCTGATGGAGAACTCCAATTCTCATGAGGAGAAGTTTGGTGCGGTAACGCACGATACAGTTCAGATTTTGACCATTTACAGAGGTGATAAAAAATGGCTTGACAAGACGAATGACTGGAATATTAAACTTGTTGATGAGTGAGGCTTCAATGAAGTTTCCTGTAGAACCAGAATCCAGGAAGGCCACAGCGGAGAAAGAGGACTTCTTGGGCAAAGAAAACCTCACTGGAACAGTCAGACGTGGAGAGGAAGAGTCCACACCTAGCAATGCCTCCCCCACGTTAGCTAGGTGCGAGCGTTTCCCTGACGCTGAGGGCGGATAGAGCAATCCTTTAAAAAGTGGTCAGGACTGGCGCAATACAGGCACAGATTATGGTCTCGGCGGCGAGTCCTCTCTTGTGTGGTCAGGCGTGACCGATCCACTTGCATCGCCTCCTCAGCGGGGGGTACAGGAACAGATTGCAGAGGGTTCTGGAAGAGGGGTGCCAGGCGAGGAAACCGCCTGACGCGACCCAAGTCCTTTTCCTGGCGTAGCTCTAGGCGTCTTTCAGTATAGCGCATGTCAATGCGGGTGGCCAGCTGGATGAGTTCAGACAGGGTAGCAGGAATTTCTCGTGCTGCCATCGCATCTTTGACGTGACTGGATAGGCCCTTTTTAAAGGTCGCACAGAGGGACTCATTGTTCCAAGAGAGCTCAGATGCCAGGGTGCGGAACTGAATGGCGTAATCGCCCACTGAAGAATCTCCCTGGACAAGGTTCAGGAGAGCTGTCTCGGCAGAGGAGGCCCGGGCTGGCTCCTCGAAGACACTGCGAACTTCAGAAAAGAAGGCTGGAATTGAAGCTGTGGCAGGATCGTCACGGTCCCAAAGCGGTGTAGCCCATGCTAGGGCCTTATCAGATAGCAGGCTAACCACGAACGCCACCTTAGACCGTTCTGTGGGGAACTGGTCAGACAACATCTCCAGATGGAGGGAACACTGGGATAGGAACCCTCGGCATAGCTTAGGGTCCCCATTGAACTTGTCAGGAAGGGACAGGCGGACTCTAGGAGCAGCAACCCGTGGTGGAGGAGATGCAGGAGCTGGCGGTGGAAATGGTAGAAGTTGCTGTAGCATAGCAGTCAACTGCGCCAATTGCTGTCCCTGTTGAGCGACCACCGTGGTCAGATCCGAGAGGCTTGGCAGCGGGACCTCAGCGGGATCCATGGCCGGATCTACTGTCACGCTCGAGGTATGACGGGGAACAGGAGGTGGATCCCCTATGCCATTGAGGCGATAGCACGGGTTGTATTGGAGGACTGGTTCTAATGTTGCTACTGGTTTTCACCAGAGCCCGCCGCAAGGCGTGATGGACTTGCAGCGGCGGTAGCAACCAGGTCGTATCTTCCAATAGCAACTTGACCACACTGACAGCTGAGACAGGCGAGGTACACAGGGATAAGGCAGAGGCGAGGTCAAATAGGTCAAGGCAGGCGGCAATGGTTCGTAGTCAGGGGCAACAGCAAAGATCAGGGAACACAGGCAGGAGCAACACAACGCTTTCACTGGGGCACTAAGGCAACACAAGATCCGGCAAGGACAGGAAGGGGAAGTGGGTTAATAAAGGATACAGGTAACCATAATTTGGACCAGGCACCAATTAATTGTGCGCTGGCCCTTTAAGAAGCCGTGGTGTCACGCGCGCGCACCTGGGGAGCGGGGACGCGCGCGCTGGAGGAGGCAGGCGGGGACAGGTGAGCAGAGCGGGATGCGATCCCCTGGCGGACAGGGGACGCCGCGTGGATCGCATCCCGGAGCAGCGCCTGCGGTCAGGGGAGCCGATCGGGGCGCTGCAGGGTGGAGGACGCCGTGAGCGATCCCGGATGGATGAGACACCCGGAGCGCTCGGCGTTACACCATCCTTACAATATTCCAATTAGATCCCCCCCAAGCCCAAAGGCAATTTATACGAACAAAGGGGTAACCCACTTCCTCAAAGAAGTAGATTTCCGAGACACCATACCCCTATTCCACCATTTAGGGGAGGCGGAAGAAACCGCACCAATAGGGGAGGTTGTGGTCGCCCTAGAGGTAACCAACGAAATCCTCAAACCCCACGGTATTTTGAAAATGAGGGCTACGGACATCATAACTCCCCAGGAAGAGTTAGAGATTATCCAACACTCCATGATATTGACCCTCGGTACTACGAACATCCTTTGGTCCCTGTGTATAATAGATTTACTCCTTTATACAATACACAATATGGAGGAGACCAACCACATGAAAGGAATGATTACGCTAGACCTCCTTATAGCCAAGGTCAGGATATCCCCTATGTACAACGGGATTTTCAAGGGTTTGAAGAAGGCCTTTGGAACCAAGAGAGGCTCAAGCGGAGGAGGAGAATCCAGAGAAGAAAAAAGAAGGACTTGATAGGAAAAGGGGTTTTTAATCTTAGTACTAAAGAATTGACTACACAGGAATTGTCCATCCTTGATAAAGTCTTAAAGTTTGCCCCACAGAAATGTCTGGACAAATTCCATACTTTTATAGACATTCAGAAATTTGTGAGGAAGATTAATGTGAAAAGATACATTGCTTCTACTTCCCCACATGAATTTTCAAGAGCCGCGACCTCAGGTACGGTACATTCAGGGCTCTCCAACCCTTCGTTGTTCAGCCCTCCTGTACCAGCTGCTCCACCTGTCACCATTTTTAGAGACTTGGTCTTAAAAGATTTGGCTAAGCTGCCTCCCAAGAAAACATATAATCATTCTTTCTCTAGGGCGGGTTTTAAATCACTCTGCGATAGGAAAGATATAGTGGTCCTCCCTGCGGACAAAGGTGGAGGCATTGTCGTTTTAGACAGGTCAGACTATATTCATGAGATGTACCGGCTACTTAGTGACCAGGATACTTACCGAGAGTTGCCTAACAATCCCATGACTTAATTCAAAAAGGATCTGGGTAAATTAATTTTAAAGGGGTTTTAACTCACATATTAAAAAAAAAAAGGAGATGACTTATTTGATATCGATTGCACCCAGGATTCCAATTTTGTACTATTTACCTAAAATCCATAAAGACTCTTTGCATCCCCCTGGACGACCCATCATAAGTGGGATTGATTTAGTTACCTCCCGCATTGACCGTTATGTGGATTTTTATCTTCAATCCATCGTTAAGCGTATGCCTTCATATTTGAAGGATACTACTGACACTCTCAGACGTTTAGAGAGTATCACGATACAAGGAGATTTAATAATGGCCACTGAGGACGTGGCGTCTCTATATACGTGCATACCCCATGCCAGGGGTTTGAGGCAGTTTCACATTTCCTTCAACGTGATGATTCTCTTATGTACCAGCAAAAGGACTATGTCATTGAACTTTTAGAGTTCGCCACAACTCATAATTACTTTTGGTTTGATGGCAAGTTCTTTTTACAGCAGAGAGGCGTGGCTATGGGGGCTAAATTTGCCCCCAGCCCGCCAATCTGTTTATGGCCAAATGGGAGGAGGATGTCGTCTATTCTGAACACAGGCGCTCTTTGGTATAGATATATAGACAACATCCTCCTCCTATGGAAAGGCACCCCAGAATCTTTGAACAATTTTTTTTACGTACCTTAACCGCTTCCCGACCGCCTCACGCCGATGTACGTCGGCAGAATGGCACGGCTAGGCCAACCAAGTACAGGTACGTGGCCCTTTAAAAGCCTAGCCGTGGGTCGCGTGCACGCTGCCGGCGGCGCGCTCGCGACCCGGTCGGGAACTCCGTGACCACGGCCGCGGGACCAGTGGACCCCATCGCCGATGGTGTCCCGCGATCGGGTCACAGAGCTGAAGAACGGGGAGAGGTCTGTGTAAACAAACCTCTCCCCGCGCTTCCTACTCTGCCTGTCATTGATCCGCTGTTCCCTGTCATCGGGAAAGCCGATCAATGACGTCAGACGTCAGCCCCGCCCCCTAATGTAAAAAAAAACACACGTCACACACCATAACCCCTCCCCGCCCCCTAGTGGTTAACTGTTTCACTGCCAGTGTCATTTATACAGGAATCAATGCATTTAAATAGCATTGATTGCTGTATAAATGACAATGGTCCCAAAAATGTGTCAAAAATGTCCGATGTGTCCGCCATAATGTCGCAGTCACAATAAAAATCGCTGATCGCCGCCATTACTAGTAAAAAAAAAAAATATTAATAAAAATGCTATAAAACTATCCCCTATTTTGTAAACGATATAACTTTTGCGCAAACCAATCAATAATCACAAATTGCGTTTTTTTTTACCAAAAAATATGTAGAAGAATACGTATCGGCCTAAACTGAGGAAAAAAAAAGTTTTTTATATATTTTTGGGGGATATTTATTATAGCAAAAAGTAAAAAATATAGCATTTTTTTCAAAAATTGTCGCTCTATTTTTGTTTATAGCGCAAAAAATAAAAACCGCAGGGGCGATCAAATACCACCAAAAGAAAGCTCTATTTATGGGGAAAAAAAGACGCCAATTTTGTTTGGGAGCCACGTCGCACGACCGCGCAATTGTCAGTTAAAACTACGCAGTGCCGAATCGCAAAAAGGGGCCTGGTCCGTTGGCTGCAAATTGGCCCGGGGCTGAAGTGGTTAATGACAATGATTGTGGTATTACTTCATCATACGAATCTAGTTACTCTAATGCCGCGTACACACGAAGGGACTATCCCGCGGGATTATCCCCTGGCCTCAAGTCCAGGGGATAATCCCCTCGTGTGTGGGGATTATCCCCTGGAGTTTTAAGTTTTGTTTTAAAATTATCCGCTGGACTTGGCAGTCCAGCGGACAATCCCGCCGTTAGTAGGCTAGTCCGCCGGACTTTTGAAATGAACGGACTTGCCGCTCATCGGAAAGTCCGTTCATTTAGCACGTGACTTCAGGTACGTAGCTAGCGTAGGCAGTAAATGCCGGCGCGCTAGCTCCGTCACCTGGCATGGATTTAAAGGGAATCCCCACGCCGAAAAACGGCGTGGGGGTCCCCCCCAAATCCATCTCAGACCCTTATCCGAGCACGCAGCCCGGCAGGCCAGGAAAGGGGTGGGGACGAGCAAGCGCCCCCCTCCTGAGCCGTACCAGGCCGCGTGCCCTCAACATGGGGGGTGCCCTGGGGAAAGGGGGGCCGTGCGGCCCCCCCACCCCAAAGCACCTTGTCCCCATGTTGATGAGGACAAGGGCCTCTTCCCGACAACCCTGGCCGTTGGTTGTCGGGGTCTGCGGGCGGGGGCTTATCGGAATCTGGGAGCCCCCTTTTATAAGGGGGCCCCCAGATCCCGGCCCCCCCACCCTATGTGAATGAGTATGGGGTACGATGTACCCCTACCCATTCACCTAAGGTGTAAAATGTAAAGTAAAAAAAACACACTTTTGAAAAAATATTTAATTGTACTGCTCCGGGGGTCTTCTTCCGTCTTGGGGGGTCTTCTCGCCGGACTCCTCCACCATTTACGTAGCTCTTTTACCGAGCGGAGAAGTCCGGCTACCTTCTTCGTCGTCGCCGCCGTCGTCTGGGGTTCTCGATCCGCCTTCGGGGGTCTTCCGGGGTCTCTTCTGTTCTTGCCGCTGTCGTCGCTTTCTGCGCCGCCTTCTTCTTCTTCTTCCGCCTTCTTCTTCCGATGTTGACACGTCGCTCTCTCTGGCCGGAATGCCAGAGCCGCGCTGTGCTGGGACTTATATAGGGACAAGGGGACAGGGTCACATGCTCATGTCACATGGTAACCCCGCCCCCTTGTGATGTCACAGTCCCGGTGGATGCTGGGACTGTGACATCACAAGGGGGCGGGGTCACCATGTGACATGAGCATGTGACCCTGTCCCCTTGTCCCTATATAAGTCCCAGCACAGCGCGGCTCTGGCATTCCGGCCAGAGAGAGCGACGTGTCAACATCGGCGGAAGAAGAAGAAGAAGGCGGCCCAGAAAGCGACGACAGCGGCAAGAACAGAAGAGACCCCCGAAGACCCCCGAAGGCGGATCGAGACCCCCAGACGACGGCGGCGACGACGAAGAAGGTAGCCGGACTTCTCCGCTCGGTAAAAGAGCTACGGAAATGGCAGAGGAGTCCGGCGAGAAGACCCCCCAAGACGGAAGAAGACCCCCGAAGCAGTGCAATAAAATATGTTTTTAAAAGTGTGTTTTTTTTACTTTACATTTTACACCTTAGGTGAATGGGTAGGGGTACATCGTACCCCATACTCATTCACATAGGGTGGGGGGCCGGGATCTGGGGGCCCCCTTATAAAAGGGGGCTCCCAGATTCCGATAAGCCCCCGCCCGCAGACCCCGACAACCAACGGCCAGGGTTGTCGGGAAGAGGCCCTTGTCCTCATCAACATGGGGACAAGGTGCTTTGGGGTGGGGGGGCCGCACGGCCCCCCTTTCCCCAGGGCACCCCCCATGTTGAGGGCACGCGGCCTGGTACGGCTCAGGAGGGGGGGACGCTCGCTCGTCCCCACCCCTTTCCTGGCCTGCCGGGCTGCGTGCTCGGATAAGGGTCTGAGATGGATTTGGGGGGGACCCCCACGCCGTTTTTCGGCGTGGTGATTCCCTTTAAATCCATGCCAGTTGACGGGGCTAGCGCGGCGGCATTCACTGCCTACGCTAGCTACGTACCTGAAGTTACGTACTAAATGAACGGACTGCTCCGTGTGTGGGCAAGTCTGTTCATTTCCAAAAGTCCCGCGGACTTTGTCCAGCGGATTGTCCGCCGGAGAAGTACGGGCGTGTGTGGGCAAGTCACACGCTCGAAAAAGTCCGGCAAAGCCAGCTGGAAAGTCAGGCGGATTGTCCGATGGACTAGGTCCGCCGAGATAAGTCCCTTCGTGTGTACGCGGCATAAGATACACTTTCTTGACTTAGAGATAGAAATTGTTTCCGGACAATTCGAATTCCAGACCTATTTTAAAAGTACAGATTGTAATAGTTGTATATCCACCGATAGTTGTCACCACCGATCATGGCTTGAATCTGTCCCATGCAGTCAGTTTTTAAGACTACGGAGGAATTGTACAGATGACTGTAGACACTTATTTTGTCCAGGCCCAGACCCTTAAACATAAATTTCTGTAAAAGGGCTATGATGAAACATCATTGAACTCTAAATTACAGAAGGTGTCATTGATTGATAGGAATTCACTCCTTAACCCTAAGCCACCTTGTCAACCTGACGATTCATATAAATGTGCCATGCTCACAACGTAATCCCTTTTTAGGGTTCACAGTGGACTTTATAACCATTATTAACTATTATATGTCACTATATATGTTTACCTATTTTCAGTGATTTGTTTACTTCATGTTTGAAGCTAATTCCTTAGCACTGTACTTGTTCCACAAATACGTTTATCCATTTACACCTTTTGTGCTGACTGCTAATATTTGGACAGCGCGGTATATATAGTTACTTTGTTTTGTTTCTTCGGTTGTTAGATTTTTATACTGCAGCAGTCCTTTCTTGTGTTTATACATCCACTAAGATGGATGTATTTGAATACAGGGCGGCACGAACTGTCAATACTGACAGCGTGTTCACTTCTCTAGGTAATAATACAGAGAAAGGAGGCCCTTTCTTAAGGTTAAAAAATGCTATGACCTCTGAATTACATCTTCAGTGGAATACAGCTTTTCTTGAGCAATATATTAGACATGTGCACACTGAAATATTTCGTTGCCGAATTTCGTTTTCGTCCAAAAAAAAAAATGTATTTAGTTACTCCCGAAATTCGTTTTTATTTATTTAGTTTTTCGTTAAAAATTGCATTCGTCCGAAAATCCAAATGAATTAATGTTGAATCTGTCATTGACGGCTTATGGTGTGTGTCGAATGTTCAAAGAAGATTTGACGGTGCAGCTAAACTGTACGACGCCGTATAGTTTAGCTGCTCAGTCGAATGTTCTTAGAACTTTCGACAGACACCATATGCCAAAGATTCAACGCTTGTATGTTTTTTCGCTGCTTTGTCGAATCTTTGTTGATCATGTTGAATGTATATAGTTCAAACAGAAAATGGACTGGTGATAGTGATCACTGATCAGACAGGTAACAAGATAGGGTATATAGAATCTATATAGAATCTCAATCTATAATATAGAATCTATAATAATAAATCCCCCCCCCCCCCACACACAACACGGGCAGCCTCTGAGGCTATCACAACACTAGCAACTATCACTAGCACTATCAAGTTCACAACACTAACACAATAGCAGCAGATTATTATGAAAAAGTTAAGTTAAACTGTAGCTTGCTTCACTTTTGTTCTGCTGCTGTGTCTTCTGAAATGATTCAGTTTGTGTGTCTCTCTCTGCTAGCAATCGTAAGTGAAAGTAAGTTGGCTGTAGGTGTGAACTTAGTTCTAGCTATTTTACTGCTCCTCCTCTTTGGTTACAATCAGCCAATAACATTCATCATCATCATTATTTTTATTTTTACTTCCCCCACCCAATTCCAGCAGCGATCTTTTCTCTCTGTGTCGAATCTTTTCTCTCTAGGTCAAATCTTTTCTCTCTATGTAGAATAATCTTGGACTAATAGAGTTAAGGTTAGGCACATTCGACCACTGCTCCGTGTGTGGGCAAGTCTGTTCATTTCCAAAAGTCCCGCGGACTTTGTCCAGCGGATTGTCCGCCGGAGAAGTACGGGCGTGTGTGGGCAAGTCACACGCTCGAAAAAGTCCGGCGAAGCCAGCTGGAAAGTCCGGCGGATTGTCCGATGGACTAGGTCCGCCGAGATAAGTCCCTTCGTGTGTATGCGGCATAAGATACACTTTCTTGACTTAGAGATAGAAATTGTTTCCGGACAATTCGAATTCCAGACCTATTTTAAAAGTACAGATTGTAATAGTTGTATATCCACCGATAGTTGTCACCACCGATCATGGCTTGAATCTGTCCCATGCAGTCAGTTTTTAAGACTACGGAGGAATTGTACAGATGTAGACACTTATTTTGTCCAGGCCCAGACCCTTAAACATAAATTTCTGTAAAAGGGCTATGATGAAACATCATTGAACTCTAAATTACAGAAGGTGTCATTGATTGATAGGAATTCACTCCTTAACCCTAAGCCACCTTGTCAACCTGACGATTCATATAAATGTGCCATGCTCACAACGTAATCCCTTTTTAGGGTTCACAGTGGACTTTATAACCATTATTAACTATTATATGTCACTATATATGTTTACCTATTTTCAGTGATTTGTTTACTTCATGTTTGAAGCTAATTCCTTAGCACTGTACTTGTTCCACAAATACGTTTATCCATTTACACCTTTTGTGCTGGCTGCTAATATTTGGACAGCGCGGTATATATAGTTACTTTGTTTTGTTTCTTCGGTTGTTAGATTTTTATACTGCAGCAGTCCTTTCTTGTGTTTATACATCCACTAAGATGGATGTTTTTGAATACAGGGCGGCACGAACTGTCAATACTGACAGCGTGTTCACTTCTCTAGGTAATAATACAGAGAAAGGAGGCCCTTTCTTAAGGTTAAAAAATGCTATGACCTCTGAATTACATCTTCAGTGGAATACAGCTTTTCTTGAGCAATATATTAGACATGTGCACACTGAAATATTTCGTTGCCGAATTTCGTTTTCGTCCAAAAAAAAAAATGTATTTAGTTACTCCCGAAATTCGTTTTTATTTATTTAGTTTTTCGTTAAAAATTGCATTCGTCCGAAAATCCAAATGAATTAATGTTGAATCTGTCATTGACGGCTTATGGTGTGTGTCGAATGTTCAAAGAAGATTTGACGGTGCAGCTAAACTGTACGACGCCGTATAGTTTAGCTGCTCAGTCGAATCTTCTTAGAACTTTCGACAGACACCATATGCCAAAGATTCAACGCTTGTATGTTTTTTCGCTGCTTTGTCGAATCTTTGTTGATCATGTTGAATGTATATAGTTCAAACAGAAAATGGACTGGTGATAGTGATCACTGATCAGACAGGTAACAAGATAGGGTATATAGAATCTATATAGAATCTCAATCTATAATATAGAATCTCTAATAATAAATCCCCCCCCCCCCCCCCCACACACAACACGGGCAGCCTCTGAGGCTATCACAACACTAGCAACTATCACTAGCACTATCAAGTTCACAACACTAACACAATAGCAGCAGATTATTATGAAAAAGTTAAGTTAAACTGTAGCTTGCTTCACTTTTGTTCTGCTGCTGTGTCTTCTGAAATGATTCAGTTTGTGTGTCTCTCTCTGCTAGCAATCGTGAAGTTTGAAGTGAAGTGAAAGTAAGTTGGCTGTAGGTGTGAACTTAGTTCTAGCTATTTTACTGCTCCTCCTCTTTGGTTACAATCAGCCAATAACATTCATCATCATCATTATTTTTATTTTACTTCCCCCACCCAATTCCAGCAGCGATCTTTTCTCTCTGTGTCGAATCTTTTATCTCTAGGTCAAATCTTTTCTCTCTATGTAGAATAATCTTGGACTAATAGAGTTAAGGTTAGGCACATTCGACCACAGGTTCGATAGACACAGATTGTTATTGTCAGCGTCATGTCGAATCTCCTATCTATAACGAACTGTTGTCGCAACGAAAACGAAAATAAAGCATTTGTTTATGTCGGATCTTTCGTTTTTCGGAGTCTGCACTTTCATTATCGTTTGTTAAAACAATAAAGAAAATACCTGAAATTCGGACAAAAATATGCCAATTAGACCCCCCCCCCATGCCCAAAGGCAATTTATATGAACAAAGGGGTAACCCACTTCCTCAAAGAAGTAGATTTCCGAGCCTCCATACCCCTATTCCACCATTTACGGGAGGCAGACAAAACCGCACCAATAGGGGAGGTCGTATTTGCCCTAAAGCTAACCAACAAAATCCTCAAACCCCACGGTATTTTGAAAATGAGGGCTACGAACATCATAACTTCCCAGGAAGAGTTAGGGATTATCCAACACCTCATGATTTTGACCCTCGGTATTATGAACATCCTTTGGTCCCTGTGTACAATAGATTTACTCCTTTATACAATACACAATATGGAGAAGAACAACCACATGAGAGGAATGATTACACTCGACCTCCTTATAGCCAAGGTCAGGAGATCCCCTATGTACAACGGGATTTTCACCGAGACTCAAGGGTACGAAGAAGGCCTTTGGAACCAAGAGAGGCTCAAGAGGGGGGAGGAGAATCCAGAGAAGAAAAAAGAAGAAGGACTTGATAGGAAAAGGGGTTTTTAATCTTCGTACTAAAGTATTTACTACACAGGAATTTTCCATTCTTGATAAAGGCTTAAAGTTTGCCCCACAGAAAAGTCTGGACAAATTCCATACTTTTGTAGACATTCAGAAATTTGTGAGGAAGATTAATGTTCAAAGATACATTGCTTTTACTTCCCCACATGAATTTTCAAGAGCGGCGACCTCAGGTATGGTACATTCAGGGCTCTCCAACCCTTCGTTGTTCAGCCCTCCTGTACCAGCTGCTCCACCTGTCACCATTTTTAGAGACTTGGTCTTAAAAGATTTGGCTAAGCTGCCTCCCAAGAAAACATATAATAATTTTTCTCTAGGGCGGGTTTTAAATCACTCTGCGATAAGAAAGATATAGTGGTCCGCCCTGCGGACAAAGGTGGAGGCATTGTCGTTTTAGACAGGTCAGACTATATTCATGAGATGTACCGGCTACTTAGTGACCAGGATACTTACCGAGAGTTGCCTAACAATCCCTCGACTTCATTCAAAAAGGATCTGGGTAAATTAATTTTAAAGGGTTTTAACTCACATATTTTAAATAAAAAGGAGATGACTAATTTGATACCGATTGCACCCAGGATTCCAATTTTGTACTATTTACCTAAAATCCATAAAGACTCTTTGCATCCCCCTGGACGATCCATCATAAGTGGGATTTATTCAGTTAATTCCCGCATTGGCCGTTATGTGGATTTTTATCTTCAACCTCGTCATCGTTAAGCTTATGCCTTCATATTTGAAGGATACTACTGACACTCTCAGACGTTTAAAGAGTGTCACGATACAAGGAGATTTAATAATGGCCACTGCGGACGTGTCGTCTCTATATACGTGCATACCCCATGCCAGGGGTTTTAGAGGCAGTTTCACATTTCCTTCAACATGATGATTCTCTTATGTGCCAGGAGAAGGACTATGTCATTGAACTTTTAGAGTTCGCCACAACTCATAATTACTTTTGGTTTGATGGCAAGTTCTTTTTACAGCAGAGAGGCATGGCTATGGGGGCTAAATTTGCCCCCAGCCTAGCCAATCTGTTTATGGCCAAATGGGAGGAGGATGTCGTCTATTCTGAACACAGGTCCTCTTTGGAACTGTGGGCTACATATATAGACGACATCCTCCTCCTATGGTAAGGCACCCCAGAATCTTTGAACGATTTTTTACGTGCCTTAATGACAATGATTGTGGTATCACTTTATCATACAAATCTAGTTATTATAAGATACACTTTCTTTTTTTTTTTTTCAAAATAATTTTATTAAGTTTAAGCAAACAGTACAGGTTAAGACAACAGTACAGTTAACATCAGGCGTTATGCATTACATGAGTCAATGAGGTGCAAACAGGAAAATGAGATACAGATCAGCCTAGAAAGTCAAGTACAGAAGCAACCAAAAATTCATACCAATATATGTACACGAAAGGTGTGGAGTAGGCGTTTAGGCATTGCTGGATTGTGAAGGCACCTAGACAAAAGTGTAAGGGAAAACACTGTACGCTAAGAGTGGCGTCAAAGTAGTGGATTCAGAACAGGCTGAAGAGAAAACGTGGATAAGAGAACATGAGCACGTGGCATGCTTTGCAATGGTGTAATCCAATTCCATTCACCCCAAGTGGGAGCTAGCTGTGAACCGTTTGGGTCGTGATGCGTATACAAGGGGGTCAACAGGATGCAATAGACGTTAGGCGGAAGAGCATAGGCAACTCACCCAATGTCACGATAACGGACATAACGCATATGTTCTAGGATACTTAGGAAGGGATGTATAATAGCGTCGGAATCGCAGGTATTGCGCTGAGACACGGTGACTTCTGATCAGTGTTTACATAGGATACATGTGGGTTTGGTGGGTTAATAGATGTCAGTCGGGAGGGGTGGGGGGCGGGTGTAGCCGGTTTCGACGTGTGAGCTTAAAGTGTTTCCAGCATGCCCATATTTGTTCGTGGGAACTGGTGTCATCCCTGGCTTGGTAGATTAGATTTTCCATTTCCTCAATGCTGTCAACTTTATGTATCCATTCATCAATCGTGGGGGGGGCGGTATTTCTCCAATGTACCGGTACACATTGATTGGCTGCGTTGACTAGATGTATCGTGAGAGATTTCTTATACTTGCGGGTGGAGGTGGAAGTGTGATGTAGCAGGAATTGGGCTGGTGTAAACTGGATGTCATAAGTAGTTATGCCAGAGATAAGGGTTTGAATTTCCTTCCCAAACGGCTGGATTGAGGGACAATCCCACCAAACGTGCAATAAAGAGCCCACAGCATTGTTACATCTCCAACACGTGGGGGGGAGGCTTGGTTGGTATTTATGAATCCGGTCAGGAGTTCTGTACCATCTAGAGAATATTTTATACCTGTTTTCCTGAACGGAAACATTGACTGAACATTTGTGCATGTGTGTGTGTGTGTATATGCTCTCCCATTCCCCAGAAGACAGGTCAATGTTAAGATCGGACTCACAGAGTCTGACTAGTTTATCGGCTTTGATATCATGAGTAGAGAACAGTAGAGCATACACTTGAGATATAACATGTTGCTGTGGTCCCTCTCGGGAGCATAGAGCTTCAAATGGCGTGTACTCAGAGTACCAAGGCAACTTGGGTTTATGTGTATGGAGGAAGTGTCGAATTTGCAAATATTTAAAGAATGGGATCTGGAATCCCGGGAAGGCGGAGGACATGGCTCGATGGGACAACAAGTGTCCATCCGTGAATAAATGTTTGGCTCTAATACAACTATCAGTGGATGTTATTGCCTGTCCATGCATGGAAAGGTTCGGTGGAAATTCAGGGTTATTGGTTAATGGGGTCATGGGCCCCAGAGCATTCAGAACGGTGGAGCTTGTGTTCGACGTGGGGAGTAGTGTATCGTAGCACTGATCAAAGGATGAAGTTTGGCTTGTTTAGGAACTTGGGATGAATGCAGCCAGGGTAGGCTATGTAGAGGGGAGGAAGTAAATGCTTGTTCAATGTTGATCCAATCTTTGTGGGCTCTGTGTGAGTGCCAATCGACTATTCTGGACAGATGACATGCCCAGTGGTATTTGGAAATGTCAGGGAGGCCCAGGCCACCCTTTAACTTGGGAAGCGTTAGACGGTCCCAACTAAGTCTAGGGGCTTTATATGACCACACAAAATTTCTACACATTCGTTTGTAAGATATGTTGTAATAAATAAAGGAGTCTGGGCAGCACATTCATTTTTAATATGGCAATTCTGCCAAACCAGGAGAAGGATCCATGGTGCCATTTTAGGAGGTCAGAATGAATGGTTTGCAGTACATGTTGAAAGTTAAGAGTGTACATGTCAGAGAGTGTGGTGGGAATTTTAATGCCTAAGTAGGTGATTGCTTGGGGTTCCCATGTGAAAGGGAAATTGCGTTTACATTGGGCGACTAAGGTTGAAGGCAGGGATACATTAAGGGCGTGGGATTTGGCGAAGTTGATCTGTAAGTTTGAGAGACTTTTGAAGAGGGCAAAGTCTTTGAGGAGGTTGGGTATGGTAATTAATGGGTCGGTCAGGAAGAGAAGGATATCATCGGCGTATGCCGCTACTTTATATTGTTTATGATCGATTGGGATGCCTTTGACATCTGGGTTACTCCTAAGTTTTTGGAGAAGTGGCTCCATTGTAAGTACGAAAAGCAAGGGGGATAAAGGACACCCCTGGCGGGTACCGTTGGAGACCGAGAAGGCGCTCGACAGGTAGCCGTTAACTCTAAGCTTGGCAGTTGGGGAAGAGTATAAAGCTAATATCAGTTGAAGCATGGAAGGAGGTATACCCACTGCCTGAAGCGTTGCTTCCATGAAGTCCCACGCCACTCTGTCGAACGCCTTCTCAGCATCCAGGGATAAGAAAAAGCCGTTAGTGGAGGTGGTAGTTAGCCAGTGGTGAATGTTGATCACCTTCGTGGTGTTGTCTCTGGCTTCTCTGCCAGAGACAAACCCCACTTGGTCCAAATGGATCAGTTTAGGTAGAAGGGGCTGTAGTCGGTTGGCCAGTATCTTGGCATATAATTTGACGTCTACATTAAGTAAGGAAATGGGTCTGTAATTGGCGACTAGGGTGGGATCTTTATTCGGTTTCGGTATAAGAGTAATATGGGCTTCCAGGAGGTCTCTGATTGTTGATGCGTTGGATGGAATATTATTAAAGGCCATAAGAAAGTGGGGGAGTAGGGTGTCAGGAAATGATTTATAGTAACAGGTGGTGAGGCCGTCCGGGCCAGGGCTTTTACCGGGCTTCAGTTGTTTCAGGGCAGTCAACGTTTCGGCCATGGTCAAAGGAGAAGCTAGAGCTTCGGAGTCTTCAGTGCTAAGAGGGTCGGGGGAGTATTGTTGTAAAAAAGAACGGATCATATCCTGACGGTAGGGATGTGAATGTATTGGTCGATCGATAGGTAAGTTGTACAATTTGGAGAAATAATTTTCAAATTGTTGGGCGATGTCCTCTGTCTTGGTCAGGGAAGAGCCTGAAGGAGTTTTAAGTAGGTGAGGACCTGTAAGGCCTGTAAGGACCTGGCTAGCATCTTACCCGAATTGTTGCTAAATTCGTAGAATAGCTTATGAGTTAAAGAGTATTTTCGACGTAGTGATTTATTTAATTCAGTAAGAAGCTCTTCCCTAGCTAGTGTTAGTTCCGCTAAAGTGGCTGAAGCTCGTGATGCTTTGTGTGCCCGTTCGAGTGTGCATATACGTTGAGTCAGGGTCTCGATGTGTGCTTTCCGTGATTTAGCTCGCGCCGTAGCTAGAGAGATGAGGTGGCCTCTCATAACACATTTATGGGCTGCCCATATTGTCGCCGGTTCAGTGTCAGTCTGTGCGTTGTTTAAGAAATATTGAGTGAGGTGGGACAGTATCTGTTGGCTGGTAACAGAATCAGAAAGCAGGGAGCTGTCAAGGCGCCAAATACGCGATTTGTTGACCATGTGAGGCAAAGAAATTGTTATAGTGATCGGGCTGTGGTCTGATAGTACCATGGGATCGATGGTCGCCTTTGTGAGATGCGAAAGGCCTAATTGGGAAATTAAAAAATAATCTAATCTAGAGTGTTTATTGTGAGGGGCAGAAAAAAAGGTATAGTCCTTAGTGGTGGGATGGAGTGTGCGCCACGTATCATGTAACAGAAGATTATGCAATTCCAATTTGATAGCTCTGAGGGCTTTGTGGGTGAGTACAGAGTTGCCATTTGAGGAATCTAAGTTTGGGCATAAAGTCACGTTAAAATCTCCACCAACAATGAGTGTACCAGATTGAAATGCGGTCAACAAGTGAAAGGTGTTGCGGAAGAAGGTTACTTGGTGGGAATTTGGTGCGTAAAGGTTAGCAACGGTAATAGGCCTATCATGTAGCGTACCTTTCAGGAAGAGAAATCTGCCATTCGGGTCTGTTTGAGTGGTTATGTTTTGGAGCGGACAGTGGCGTGAAATAAGTATGGAAACACCTTTGGATTTGGCGTCCACATTAGACGCGTGGAAGGCAAGGGGAAATTGGTGGTTGTGTAGTTTCGGGATAGAATCTGACCTGAAGTGGGTTTCCTGTACTAAAGCGATGTGTATTCTAGATTTATGTAGAGCAGTCAGCAGCTGAGCACGTTTTTCGGGCGTATTAAGGCCTTGAAAGTTAATGGAGCATAGTTTGAGGTGTTCATGAACGTGCGTGACACCAACTGGAGGGGGGATAGGGCACATTATCGCTGAGAGAGGGTGCGGTATGTGTACTGTGCGAAAGGGAAAGGCTTAATATGTGTACACGGTATCAATGGGGGTCTTTTTAGGGGAGAGTGAAGGAGAGTGGGAACAACCACTCAGAAAGACCGATGAGGTGAAGGAAATCCTATTCCTTTCTACCTCTTTTGTAGGAGAAGATCGGTGTTGTACAAGGTGAGAAGGGGGACGTCCACAAACAGAAGTGTGAACGTACCCCTGGACACCGTTGTGTGGGGGTTGGAGTAGACCAGGCTAGAGTGGGTAATGTAGGAAAATGCGACAGTAGTGTCTCCCTGTTGCCTGACCAATGTAGGACAGGATGGAGGTAAGTGAGTCTATAGAAGTGAACCGAGATGTAATGTAGACAATAGATAAAGATGTTGGAGGCAAGTGTTTATAAGAACTTTCACTAGGAGACCGAAGGGACGGGCCTTCTGTAGTAAAAGAACAGAAGTACATCCACGGAGTGTGGAGGGCAAGGTTAGGCTGATAACCAGAAACTGTATTTAACAAAAGGGGGACCTCATAGTTAAGCAAAAACCTGGTAGTACATGAGTTAACCATGCGTAAACGTAGAAACAGTATTTATAAAATTTCGGTCTCAACAAAAGGAGATATGAGGAGGTGAGAGCCTCTTGATGAGAAGGAAATTGAAACAGCTAAACCATGACAGGCAGACATGCATTGTTGTAACAAGCAAAACATGGTATGACTGAGAGACAAACAGTAGAAATAAGAAACTGCACATAAGAGACAAGTTTCCGTAAAACCTGCGGTTGGCAATGTAAGATTGGTACTTCAGCTGCAGTGTGCATGGGAACATAGGGGGGAGTCTCAGGCAATGGAGAAGGTCCCAAAATGCGTGAAGCACAAATATCTGCCGGCAGGATGCATTGGTAAGTGCAGGGTTTGTTGGACGTTGGGCCATAGAGCAGAGTATAGGCAGTGTCCCGCTTAGAGGTAGCGAATATTATAAGAGCGTCTGCAGGGAACCCGTGTGTCGAGCCCCGGAAATGTCATAGAGGGACGTCGGCAGCGTAACAGGTAAGCGATGGCAGGCATGCGCTGTCAGTATTATACATACCGGACGTCTACGAGTCCAAGGCGAAGCAGGTAAGTGGAAGACGATGGTCGTTAGGCAGGAAGATGTGAGTGGCAGCGGGACAGTCCAATGCAGTAGAGGAACGGAGGGCCAGCATTTTGCAGATAGACAAGTGTCTTCGGTAAGGTATCCCCGGAAGTCGAGCAACGGGGCCAGAAGGGGGGCGGATCATCTGCCGCAGTGTAATGTGGTAATTGTAGTTTGTGCTAGAGGGCGTTGGTGCAGTACCGAGTCCCAAGGCAACATCCAATTGGTGGAGGGGTCCGAGGAGAGCTGGAAGCTCAAAGGCTCCGATCATATAGAAGAGGAGACAGAAAGTTTGTGTGATAACAAGTGAAAGTCAGCTGTGGTGTTAAGAACAGATCGCCATGTTAGGATCAATTTGTAGTGTCAAAATAAAGCTGGAAGCAGGGTAAATTCATGAGCATGCAGTGTGTAGTGAGCCATTCACCCGATTTAGTGATCCCTTCTGGTTTTCCTGGAATCAATGCGGGCCGTAGAGGTGGAGGGAGAACGTCTGCGCCTATATCTAGTATCCTGTGCATCCATGGGCTCTGGGGGCGAGGTGGTTCTCCGGACTGCAGAGCGCCGAAAGTCAGCAAACCAGTCGGGTACAGCAACCGGAGGGATGTGGAGGATGCGAAAAAATTGGGGGAGATCTTCTGGCACTTTTAGGAATGCCGTGCGCCCCTGAGATGTAGCGGCCAGGCAGAAGGGGAATTTCCACTTGTAGGATATTCCGTTGGCACGGAGGGTGTCGAGGAGAGGTTTGAGATTTCTACGGTGTTGCAGGGTTATACCTGAAAGATCCTGGTAGATTTGGACAGAGTGGCCCGTGTGGACGATCTGCTGCTTCCCCCTGGCCCGTCTTAAAATCTCTTCCTTTAATTTGAAGTCCGGTAAACAACAGACAATGTCCCTTGGCGGGTCTGAATCCCGTCCTTTGGGCCACAGGGCGCGATTAATCCGGTCCATGTCGATCGGAGTGTGAGATGGACGTTCCAGGATAGTATTAAACAGGCCAGTTACCTCAGAAACTATGTGAGCTCCTTCAATGGCCTCTGGAAGACCTCGGACTCTAAGGTTGTGGCGTCTTCCCCTGTTGTCGAGGTCTTTCAGGTGCCTCTGCATATCTCGCAGCTGAAGGGTGTGTGTGTCCACATGATGGGTGGTCTTTTTCAGTTGGGTATCCTGTTTTTCCACCACATCTTCAACAGCTAGCACCCTGTTATTCAGCGCTCTGATATCGATGCGGAGTTCCGAAATGGCCGCCGACAGAGTATCCTTAATGTCGGCGGCTATGGTCCGGAGGTCCTGTAGACTTAGTTGGGGTTGCTGTGTGGGAGGCAGGACTGGTTCCAGAACAAGGGTGCGATCCGGGGACACCGCTGAAGGAGTTGCGAGCGGCGCGTCTGTCAGCGCGGGAGAGGAGGCCTGTGAGGCCCTGAGGTGAGAGGCCTCCATATTGTCTCTGTGGGAGCGGAACATATCCGGGATATTAGTAGAAATACCCCCGTTGTTCCGACGGGGAGAGCGGGAGCGGGAAGTCGAGGAGGTCCGTGAGGCAGTGCCCATTACCTCAGGCAGGTATGGAGTGAAAAAACCTCCGATAGTCTGATAGCAGGTCGTGTGGCAGAGGGAGCTCAGGAATTAAGCTGCCATCTTCTATCCCGGTCAGGCCACGCCCCCCACGATACACTTTCTTGACTTAGAGATAGAAATCGTTTCCGGAAAATTCAAATTCCAGACCTATTTTAAAAGTACAGATCGTAATAGTTTTATATCCACCGATAGTTGTCACCACCGATCATGGCTTGAATCTGTCCCCCGAGGTCAGTTTTTAAGACTACGGAGGAATTGTACAGATGTAGACACTTATTTTGTCCAGGCCCAGACCCTTAAACATAAATTTCTGGAAAAGGGCTATGATGAAACATTGAACTCTGAATTACAGAAGGTGTCATTGATTGATAGGCATTCACTCCTTAACTCTAAATCACCTTGTCAACCTGACGATTCATATAAATGTGCCATGCTCACAACGTTCTCCATTCAACATAGAGAAATCAAGAACATCATCAATCGCTAATGGAGTGTTCTCAAGAATGATCCTGTTCTTGATACTATATTGCCTGAATGACCTAAAGTTATTTTTAGGGGTGCTTTCTTCCACAACCTGGTGGGTTATTGTCCCTGCAAGAAGTGTGAGGTCTGCAAACGCAATGCATGTGGGCGACGTAAAAGTCTGGAATTCAGGTCCAATATAACCAATAAGGTATATCCTATCAAAGTTTTTTGTACATGTGCTACCACACACATTGTATATATGATCACCTGCCCTTGTGGGAAACAGTACGTGGGACGTACCATTTGCCCCTTTTCTGTAAGGGTAGGTGAGCATATCACTAGAATCAAGGGAGGACATATTAAACACAATGTGCCTAGGCACTACAGAAAATATCACAACCGTGACCCTAGTGGCTCTCAATTTGTCATTATTGACAAATATACCCCCCATGGAGAGGTGGAGCCCTTACCAGAGGGGTCTCGCGCTTAGAAACCTACTGGATATATCAGTTACAGACTTACTCCTCTTTTGGTTTAAATATAGAGTGGGATATCAACACCTTTATTAATCAGGGTTGATGTCCCTTTCATCTATATTTTTTGATGTCTCCTGGGTGCAATCAAATCAATATAATTGACTACTTATTGTTTTTTATTAATCTTTTTCTATTATTCTCTACTGATTACTGTTTTTTTATTTGGTGATAATCGATATGTGGTGTAACTTTGCAATATAGTACTTTGCACTTTATTGATTTTTATCGATTATGCATAACTCTTAGCAACGTCCTTATAATGGAGTTAATTTGTATATATGTTTTCTCTATTTTTTATATATGGAGAGGCCGCCCATTTTTAAGTTTACAGCTCTGACTTTACTTATTGTAATAGTCAGATGTTAACCACAGTACGCCACTATTCAGGCTTACTGACATTTCTCATATGACTATACTGCAGGATAGACACCTTAGATATAGTTACTAATATATTGTTTAGAACCTATATTCTATTAATGTGTTTAAATATTTTGTCAGCTAACTCAATGTTAAACTGGGTTCTGGCATAGTTTATTATTATTAGTGTTCTAATCTCTTTTATTTGTCTAATTCAATACATCTAAGATCGCTGTGTTGATGAACAGGGTATTTCCTGTATTAGCATTCTAATTTGAGGCTTGGTTTATACACTGTGGTATAGGCAGGAAGTGCCCTGTGAAACCTTTGGTTTCACTTCCTGCTTTTCAAAGCGAGGCTTGAGGCGCACGCGGCGGCGCCATCTTGCCAGAAACCGGAAGTGGGATCTGGATAGGCTCTAACAAGAGTGTCACAGCTGTACTCTATTATTGGGGCACTCATTTCTATTTAAAGGCGGTAATGAGTGGGGATCAGCACCCCAGATGATGCTTTTTGAAGTGAAACGCATCGGGACCGTATGCTGATCCTCTTATTACCGCTGTATTGTGTTTGATTTTGTGTTTTTTCTACTTGGAGTATGTAAGTGCAATTCTTGTATTACTTTTTAATAAAACATTCCCTACGGAATTACCCTATGTGCCCCTCTCTCCTTCTTCCACATCTTCCTGGTTGGGTTAATTCTTCCATGCATCTGTAATTTGTCATATCCCACGCCTATGAGAGTGACTGCCTGGAGGTTATAGCTATACAGAGAACCTGGATCCATAGGATCATCATATAAAGCCTGTTTGATTCACCAGGTGTACACCTGGGTGGGTCCACGCCCTCTGGTAAGCGGCTAGTGCTTTTGGTGGTGGATTCCACTCGTCACACGTTTATTTGAACATTCACTTAATGACTTGTTTTGATCATCATTCACGTTTTATTGGATGTCACTATTTGGACTTTTTATTACCATTGATTTTTTTTTTTTTCGAGTTTTTAATCCCTTTTTAGGGTTCACAGTGGACTTTATAACCATTATTATTTATTATATGTCACTATATATGTTTACCTATTTTCAGTTATTTGTTTACTTCACGTTTGAAGCTGATTCCTTAGCGCTGCACTTGTTCCACAGATACGTCTATGGAGAGGTAGGCCTATGAGAAGGGAGTTGCAATAGTCAAGGCGAGAGATAACAAGGCAGTGAATAAGTAGCTTGGTAATTTCATTAGTTAAAAAGGGGTGAGGTGAAGCCTGCAAGCTTTTGACAATGATTGGATTTGGGGCTGAAAGGACGGGTCAGAGTCTAGGATTACACCTAGTACCCTGGCATTAGGGGAGGAATTGATGGTTGCATTTTTGACCTTGATGGAAAAGTCATGGAAGGGGGCATAGCAGGGGGGAATATTATCAGCTCAGTTTTAGAGAGATTTAGGTTAGGAAGTGGAGCGACATCCATGCTCATGGATGCGAAACTGAGGTTGCTATTACCTATTACATGCTGGACTTGTATGGTGTGCGGTGGCTGAGATTTTTCTTTACCAGGAAGATGAGAGAGTTAGCTCAATTTTGATTTTCAAGTTGAGGAATCTACTAGAAAAGAAAATCTCAGATGTATTGCTGTGTATATATGCCCTGATGGAAGGACACTAGTCCTTTCCACCAGGCTAAGGGAATAGCCCTAGAGAGGGTGTGTTGTAGGCCTTCTCTCATTTGGGATAGGTTTTTTTTTTATTGCCCCCCCCCCCTTTCTGCCCACCTACAGTATGTACTTTTTTCAACCACTTTTACCTCCCTTTTCTTGAACATCTTTATAGGTGCCCCAAAACCTTTTTCTGGTGGATGGCGATGAGTACTTTGTGGTTTGCGGCCCTGTTTTAGCTGGAATGGCTCGAATTTTTTTGTAATAATAGATAGAAAACAGTGTATTTATCTTTTTAGACTCCTGGAAACTATTCGCACTGCATTGATTTTGATACAGGTAGACATATTGGATTCCTGAAATGATTATTTATACTACATGTGATGTTTTATAGTTTGTTAAACACGATATAGTGTAAAATACCTCCCGGGAGAGCAGTAAACTACAACATTGGGCTAGCCTTGGCTATGATCCACAGTGTATGGCTACACTGCAACTTTTCGTTTATACACAGAAAAAGAAAACCAAATGCATGAATACCACATAAAATGGCACAGATGTGAATAAATAATGTCAGGTTGCAAAATTATGTCTTGTGAACTTTGCAAGGTGAGGATCACCTGTTGGTGCAGCGACTTTGAATGCAATTCTGTCACTGACACTCCAAATGAGTATACTGCAGTGTCCTAGTTGTACTTTAGTAATGAAGCAAGTGGAAAATAGGGCATAGCTAGCGATGGGATTACAGTCCATTTATAAGACTCTATCATATATACAGTATAAGAGTTTGTCCACCACTCACAGGGAAAAACATATTTGAGGAAAAAGAAATAGATATAGAATGTAATGAGGATACCCACCACTAAGATGCCCACCTTTAAGAGCAATCTGTGGATCAGCCTCTTTCTGGATCTAGTTTCCACCAATCTCAAACAACTTAAAGTGTTACTAAACCCACAACAGTAAAATCAGTCTGTATATGCAGTAAAGTGCTTGTTATACTCACTGTGGAGCCTAATGGGTTGATCCTCCGCACTGTGTAAAAAGGCTGTTTGATCCTGTCTTCTCTAGTCCTCCCCTTCTTTTACTGTCCCCAATCAATCTGCTGATAGCCTTGGAGGCACTCCGAAAATACTCGATTTGGTGTGTATTACTAGAGGGTCAGGAGTCATGCAGCCTCATAGGACAGTCAGAGGAGAATAAAAGCTCCTCCTACAAGGTTTAACCAGTGCTCAGCCGGACACTGATAGAAGTCACAAGACTGATATATACTGCTGATGAGAAAAGGTATTCAGCAGTTTATATTTAATAAAATAATTGCATTTTCATGTTCTGTGTACTCTGGGAGACCAGATATAGTAAATGCAGGGTCCTGGGTTTAGTAACACTTTAACTGGGTAACCACACATATAGGCAACCTCTCTAAAGAAGAACAAAGGGCCCTTAAAGAATCCAGGGAAGCTAAAAATATAGTGTAGCACCCTCTACTTTCTACTTAGGTAGGTGCTAGAGGTGAGATTTTTGATGAGTGCAGGTCAATTTAGGCAGGCCTAGCTGGAAGCTAGGCCTGTTTGTTTTGATCTGTGTGGGCTGGGAGTGTCTCAGAGTAGGCTGGTGACTCACAGATAGCATCACTTCTCGGTTACCTCCCTCTGGCTTCTAGAGGATTCTAGAAGAGAGGAGGGGAAGAGAGGTGGAGCCCTCTGCGGTGTCTCAGGGAGCACTGATCAATCCTCATCTAGGATTGGCAGGGGGCAGGCCTCTTTGATATACTCAGGGTCAGCCAAGCTGGGGAGTTGTTGGGTGGAAGAACTGAGGATGGAGTACTAGGCTGCGGGTGCCTTTGATGGCGCTAGCTAGTCGGGGGGGGGGGGGGGTGACCTTGTGCCTGGGACACGGGTGCAGAAAGGATTCATTCAAGAACGCATGAAGGATCTGGACAGGAGACACAGAGAGGAGTCAGAGAGGACAGCAGAAGCTAGCACTGCCAGGCAAGTCTTCAGGAGGGAACCACCAGTGTGTGTGAGGCCAGGAGGACCAGTGAGTGACAGGTACAGTCGGGAGACCTGGGGAGGCACGCCTGAGAGGACTGGGAGTGTGCAGTCTGGGATGGGTGCAGAGCCAGCAGTAAGAACTGTGATGTCATGGGCGGTGGAGTCAGGCAGCTGCAGCCAGGAGGGCTGGCAGGGCCTGAAGAGGGATTACTGGGAGCAGTAGTCCACCATAGGACAGCTAGCACAAAGGACTTCCTATTTCTATTTTTTCTACATTAACGGGGCCCGCGGTTAATGCCTGAAAATGTCAATTTCTAGGGCCTGAGTCAGAGTTGGGCCTAACCATGTGCTAGCTGTGCCTGGAGTCAAGTGTTGTCCAGGAGGAAGAGAGAATGATAGTCTGAAAGCAAGTGATGTGCAGGAGGAGTTTGGAGAAGTGTCTTGTAGATAATTCTGTCCCAAATTGACTGGTTTGTAATTCTACTGGGCCTCCCGTATATTCTCATCCCTATCCAAGTTCAAATCCCTCAATAAAAATAACAAAAACAAGCATATGGACTGTTTCTTTGTCTCCAAGGTAATTGGGAAGTGAATGCCGTAGGGAAGTCCCCATGACGTCCCCGTGTGTCAGAGGGGGCGAAGCCTCACACAACGGGAGCCTCCCATTGCGCGGAGAAGAAAAGACGCAGACGCCGTGGACGAAGATGCCGGAGGGGAGGACCAGAGCAAGAAGCGGATTGGAGGAAGAAGATGGAAGAAGATGGAAGAAGAAGATGAAGAAACCGAAGAAGAAGATGAAGGTCACTCTGAACTCTGGGAATCTTGATCCAACACATGATGCAAAGATAGCCTCTGCTATAATTGCTGCAGCTTTGGCAGCTTACCACAGGCTTACCCTGGTCATCATTGACACCAGCACAAGTAATATCAGCCTAAACAGGTGTGCCTGTCTTGTTGTGACTACCTCACCCCGGGGTGTTGGGTGTCATATAATTGCTGCCTCTCGTAAGCCCTGGTTTTCACTTCCTGCTTCTTCCCCTCCCTCTTTGTCTCCCTCTTCTCGAATCCATCTTGGGGGTTCTTCGCACCACAAGACGGTGGGAGCAAAGGGAGGTGCAGCCATGGTGGAGGCGGTGATGGGTATCCTTGGGGACCAAGAGGAATACACATTTGGTTTTTAAATACTTTCAAATCTCTGGTTGGCGCAACAGACTCCAAAACGTAAGGAGCTACAACAAAGTTACCTACGTTTCTTTCTCTTATACAAAAACCCCCCCTTATTTTTCTCCCCCTGAAGAAGACCCAGTATGGTCGAAATGCATCGGGGCTGAGGGGTGTATTGTGAATATATTCTTATACAAGTTATGTATGGAATTTATATCCTTGTATAACTATATTAATGCTGCATTTCTTTGTATATATATTTGTCTGTATCCATTGGAAGTCGCCTGTAAACCAGAGTTCGCATTTTTATACTTATTGTACAATTTCTAGTTGTCATCTTTTTGATCTAGAAAAATAAAATATTAATGATTTCACATATGGTCTTCATCCTTGCCTGAAAACCCCACGGGGAAAACTATATACATATATTTTTTCGGAAAATTATTCGGGGTGAGCAACTTGGCTCAAATAACTATATATCCTTGACAGTACACCATTTCTTCAACTTTGACTTTTGTACCCCCTTACCATTTCACACAGGGGGGAGCGGGATCTGGGGGTCCCCTTGTTAAAGGGGGCTTCCAGATTCCGATAAGCCCCCCACCCGCAGACCCCCACAACCAATGGCCAGGGTTGTGGGGACAAGGCCCTTGTCCCCAGCAACATGGGGACATGGTGCTTTGAGGGGTCACAGACCCCCAAAGCATTCTCCCAATGTTGAGGGCATGTGGCCTGGTATGGTTCAGTAGGGAGGGGGACGCTCTCGTCCCCCCTCTTTACCTGCGGCCTGCCAGGTTGCGTGCTAGGATAAGGGTCTGGTATAGATTTTTAGGGGGACCCCACGCTTTTTTTTTTTTTTTTTTTGGTGTGGGGTTCCCCTTAAATTCCATCCCAGACCTGAAGGGTCTGGTAATTGAATTTGGGGGAACCCCCACGCTTTTTTATTTTTTTATCATTGACTTTCAATGAATGACTGTTCTCTGTATTACAGGAGCCGGCAATTCATTATAGCCACGAGTAATTTTAAATAGCTTTTTTTCCTGCAAAAATGACACTTTGTGCAGGGACAGTTCTAAGCACGGGAAACATGCACCCTTTTACAGGCATACTATAGACAACCCCCAGGTACGACATTTTAAGGAATATTACACTTTTATTGTTTCACTTTAAGCATTATTAAAATGACTGCTCCTGAAACGGCCGTTTTTAAAACTTTTTTTTGCATTGATGCATGTCCCCTGGGGCAGGACCCAGGTCCCCAAACACTTTTTATGACAATAACTTGCATATAGGCTTTTAAAATTAGCACTTGAGATTTCTCCCATAGACTTTTACAGGGTGCTCGCGGCTTTTCAAATTTGCCACGAACACCCCAAATTGTTCGCTGAACAGGCAATGTTTGAGTCGAACATGAGTTCGACTCGAACTCGAAGCTCATCCCTATAAGTGAGGTTTAAAATGAAAAGGGAGTTAGATGCCAACTAGGGGATTGCAGTACCTATAGTATGTAATCAGGAGATCCATTTCCGATTTTGGTGAACAAACCTAATACCAAATAAATTTATGCTAAGGAGGCTGGTCTCCTCACCAAATAGGAATTGGATTACCTCAAAATGGATGAATTTAACAATCCTATGTGTTATGTGATCCTGAAAATACACAAGGATTCTCAAGCCTCACCAAGTCCACCAATTGTGTCAGCCATAAAAGGCCCCCTAGATAGAATAGGAAAATATGTAGGCTTACTGTTGAAGGACATGCTCCCAGGACTGAAGTTATATGTCCAGGACACAAAGGATGTGTTGGGGAAAATCTCAGATTTGAAGATAGGTGAAAACTCTATGCTTGTGAGTGAATGACTTTTATAGCGCTACCTATGCAAACTGAATCGCCTCAGGGCGCTTTTTTCTGTAGTATAGCGTGGTCCTTTACCCCAAGGGGTCCAGACATGCTTATAAACACATACACATATTTGGCCAATTTTTCGATAGGATTTAAATAACCTACCAGCATGTCTTTGGAGTGTGGTAGGAAACCAGAGTACCCAGAGGAAACCCACGCAGGCACAGGGAGAACATGCAAACTCCTGGCAGATTGTGTCATGGTTGGGATTTGAACCAACGACCCTATTGCTGCTAGGTTTAAGTGCTAACCACTACACAACTGTGCTGCCCTTGCTTGTGGGGGTTAATGTAGAGTCACGTCGATCCCCCACGAGTGTGGGCTTCGAGCGATCCACTACTTTCTGGAAAAAAATCACAGATTTGAAGATAGGTGGAAACTCTATGCTTGTGGGGGTCGATGTAGAGTCACGTTGATACCCCACGAGTGTGGACTTCGAGCGATCCATTACTTTATGGAAAAAAAATTACCCCAATATGGGACCACAGAATGGGTTAATTCTTGAGCTTTTAGAATTTGCAGTGGGAAATAATTTTTTCCACTTCTGGGGTTGATATTAACCTCGATGGGAGCACAATGGGCACCAGCATACACGTGCTTCCAACTGGGGTTTTGGGAAGAACAGATGGTCTACAAATGTCTATGCTCCTCAGCCATGTTCAGCTTATCCTTATTGTCTGGACAGCAAACATTGTAGAGCTTAGAGAATTCATCAATCAACTTAAAGGGGAGGTCCACCCTAAAAAAAAAAAAAAGGCATAAAAAGGGTTAAAAAAAAAACCATAAATGGCTGTTGCTAGGCAGATCGTCCTAATCTGCCTCTTCCTATTCCGTGTTGATCTTCGGTCTTTTCCTCCTCGCGTTGTCTTCTGGTGAATGGGGCGCGGTGTGTTGTGGGAACTGTGTGTGTCCCACAACACAGCGCGGCCATTCACAAAGCGCCACGTGATTCGCGCATGCACAGTAGGAAACGGGCAGTGAAGCCGCAATGCTCCACTGCCTGTTTCCCTTACTTTGAATGGTGGCGCCGGGACCCGAGAGCCGAGGGACGGGTCGGCCTCGGGTGGCCGACATCGCGGGCACCCTAGAAAGGTATGTGCTTATTAAAAGTCAGCAGCTACAGTGTTTGTAGCTGCTGACTTTTAATTTTTTTTTTTTCGCTGGCCCGCCCCTTTAATACAACCAGCTTGAATATTAGGTTGACCCATGTATCAGATTTTTGTGAGATTTTTTTAGACTTATGGATTAGAATTGAGGATGGGGCTCTGTCCACTAACACCTATCGTAAACATACGGCTGCAAATACATTGCTTAAAGCACTACCCATGGTTACTGATAAATGGAATCCTGATAAGGCAACTTTGATGTTGTCATCTAAATTTCTCTGATATTACTGACTTTAGGAAGGAAGCAAAAGAATTCTGTAAAAGATTTAGGGAACACGGGTACTCCCATTCTCAAATTTGTAGGGCGAGGAGAAGAGCATATAATAAAGATAGAGTGACTACTACTAAATATAAATTTGATTCAGCATTAAATAACAAACATGTTATACTTACCGCCTCTTTGCAGTTGGTTTTGCACAGAGCAGACCAGATCCTCCTCTTCTTGGGTCGCTCTTTGCTGCTCCTAGTCCCTCCCTCCTTTGAGTGACCCTTAGCCAGCAGCTTCCTACAGGGGTGCACCCAAGCCAAGTCAGAGCTCTGTGTATCCATTCAGACACAGAGCCCTGACCTGGCCCCACCCCCTCTCTCCCCTGATTGGCAGACTGACTTTGGCTGAGCAGTGGCACCATTGGCTCCCACCGCTGTCAATCAATCAGGAATAGTGTACTGGATGGCTGAGGGGATTGTGACCATCGCTGGAGAGAGAAGGAGCTAGGGTAGGTAATTAGGGGGGGTGGGGGGGGGGGGTCCTACAACCAGAAAGTTTTTTTATCTTAATGCATAGAATGATGAGATAAAAAACCTTCTGCCTTTACAACTCCTTTAATGGAATATCTGAAATTGAAAAAGATTGTGGGTCAGCACCTACAATTGGTGGCAAAAAGATGCACCCAATTTTGGGGATCTTCTAATTCACTCTGAATTCAGAAAGAATAATGACTCTAATGCCGCGTACACACGGTCGGAATGTCCGATGGAAACAGTCCGATGGGAGCTTTTCATCGGATTTTCCGACCGTGTGTATGCCCATCGGTCTTTTTCTGTCGGAATTTCCGACGGACTTTGGATCGAGAACCTGTTCTTAATTTTTCCGGCGGAAAACCTTTCTATCGGATTTTCCGATCATGTGTATGCAATTCCGACACGCAAAATTCCGACGCATGCTCGGAAACAATTCAACGCATTCTCAGAAGCATTAAACGTCCCTTTTATAGTGCTGTCGAACGTTTTGTATGCCGTGGTGTTATTGACCGTCGGAATTTGGTGTGACCTTGTGTAGGCAAGACAGTTTGAGTGAAATTCCGTCGGAATTTCCGACGGGAAAACCATCAGAGCTTTTTCCAATGAGAATTCCGACCGTGTGTACACGGCATAAGTGTCTTCGTTCCCCCCCAGTATTAAAGGTATTTTTCCATGTGGCAAATTCCAAGTATGCCCATTTGTGGCCCGCAACGTGACACCTTTTCCGACTCTGATAATTTTACTTCCTATAAAATTAATAGGTCAACTGTTCAACCCCGCATGTCCTCTACATGATTACTTGCCCTTGTAACAAAAAATATGTGGGAAAAACACTTTTAGGGTAAACGCACCAAGTATCCAAAGCACTTTTTGAAGTTTCATGGAAGTAAACTGGGAGGCCTGAAAGTAAAGGGGTTCTATGCTCTTAATTTTTCTAACCAAAGAAGTGATTTTGATATTGAGTTGCTTAGGAGGGAAAATATGTGGATACATAGGCTGAATACCCTAACTCCAAATGGTTTGATTACAGAATTAAACCTTCAGGTGTTCCTGGAGCAGTAGATCCACATTCTCTCCCTCTTTGTTTTTTTTTTCTTTTCCCCTTTCATTTTTTGTCTGGTCTGCATCTAATGCTCAAAATTTGATCCATGTTGAGTAGATTGTATTAGTAGAGAGGATGTTATCGCTTTATATATTGTTTATATTGGACTCAACTATGTACATGTTGGATTTCCCAACCTTAATTACCTATTGTCGCTTTAAGGTGACTCAAGACTCATCCATTGGATGGGAGTGGATAGTGTACTTCCGGGTTAAGAGGGGTTTAACCCGGAAGGGTAAAAAGGTTATGTCACTGCTGACAGGTTAGGTACCGCCTCCGAGTCCGGGGTTTGCCGACTGGAGGCAAGAGTTAAAAAGTTTAAACTTAGTTGTCTCAGTGACCAGTGGTGGGGATTTTCCCATAATAATAATGACCCAGTTAATAAGGAGTTTAAAATGGTTTAAAGAGTTATTGAAGAATTTACATTTATTAAATAAAAGGCCGTATGGCCATTTACTACACACCTTGTCTGTCTTTTATTATAAGTGGGCTATGTTGGGCATTAGCATATGTAGTCTATAGCTGGTATTAAGTCCTACATATGTCATGAGTGTACAGCTTGTATAACAGAGTCAATTTGCTGTCCCCTCAAAATATCTCAACACACAGCTATTAATGTCTAAACCACTGGCAACAAAAGTGGGTACACCTCTAAGTGAAAATATCCAAATTTGGCCCAAAGTGTAAATTTTTTGTGTGGCCACCATTATTTTCCAGCACTGCCTTAACCCACTTGGGCATGGAGTTCACCAGAGCTTCACTGGTTGCCACTGGAGTCATTTTCCACTCCTCCATGATGACATGACTGAGCTGGTAGCTGTTAGAGACCTTGCGCTCCTCCACTTTCCGTTTGAGGATGCCCCACAGATGCTCAATAGGGTTTAGGTCTGGAGACATGCTTGGCCAGTCCATCACCTTTACCCTCAGCTTCTTTAGTAGGCAGTGGTCATCTTAGAGGTGTGTTTGGGGTCATTATCATTTGCAATACTGCCCTGCGGTCCAGTCCCCGAAGGGAGGGGGTCAACATGTACAAATACATAAGTGATCCATATCGTAAACTTGGTGTTGCATTATTCACTTTAAGGTCATCACAGAGAACTAGGGGGCACTCTTTACGTCTAGAAGAAAAAAGATTTAATTTCCAAATACGGAAAGGTTTCTTCAAAGTAAGAGCTGTGAAAATGTGGAATAAACTCCATCCAGAGGTGGTTCTGGCAAGCTCAGTCAATTGCTGGATTATTTCCTAAATGTACACAATATAACTGAGTACTAACATTTATAGGTAAAGTTGATCTAGGGATAAAGCGATTGCCTCTCGGGGGGATCAGGAAGGAATGTTTTCCCCTGCTGTAGTAAATTGGAGCATGCTTGGTTTTTTGCCTTTCTCTGGATCAACTGTGGGTATAGGTTTGTGTATATGGAATTGTATTTTGTTTTTATTTTTTGGTTGAACTTGATGGACTTGTGTCTTTTGTAACTATGCTCTGCTTCAGTATGTCACAGTACATGTTGGCATTCATGGTTCCCTCAATGAACTGTAGCTCCCCAGTGCCGGCAGCACTCATGCAGCACCAGACCATGACACTCCCACCACCATGCTTGACTGTAGGCAAGACACACTTGTCTTTGTACTCCTCACCTGGTTGCCGCCACACATGCTTGACACCATCCCATCAGACCACAGGACATGGTTCCAGTAATCCATGTCCTTAGTCTGCTTGTCTGCAGCAAACTGTGAGCTTTAAAGCATCTTTAAAAGAGGCTTCCTTCTGGGACGACAGCCATGCAGACCAATTTGATGCAGTGTGCGGCATATGGTCTGAGCACTGACAGGCTGACCCCCCACCCCTTCAACCTCTGCAGAAATGCTGGCAGCACTCATATGTCTAATTCTGAAATCCAACCTTTGGATATGACGCTGAGCATGTGCACTCAACTTCTTTGGTCGACCATGGCGAGGCCTGTTCTGAGTGGAACCTGTCCTGTTAAACCTCTGTATGGTCTTGGCCACCGGGCTACAGCTCAGTCTCAGGGTCTTGGCAATCTACTTATAGCCTAACGTTTTGTTTGTTTTAGAGAAAAAAACTGACTTTACAATCACTTTAAGGCAGTTAGGTTTAGGCTTGTATTCCACTTGGAAAGCAGCACAGTGATGAACCAATTTTTCTGTCACCCTACTTTCTTCTCCTATCAGCATGTTCTCTGTCAGCACGGCTCTTACTCTTCCTTAGTGTTATTTTTTATTTTTTTAGGCACATTCTGTCTGTGTCAACTATATCTATCACAAAGACAGGGTGAGGGCTTCAGGGTTTATGGCTGAAGTGGAAACAACAAACTGTTTGCTTTCTCAGATCTTAAATTCTGTACTGGGCCCTGAAGCCTGGAGAATTCGTAGAGCTTTGAGTAGGATAAATTCGACATCCCTAGGTCCATATCTCAGACATCCCAAGACTCCTGTGAGGTGCGGGAGCCTCACGCATTTCAGGGGCGGCTCCCGGACACCTGCAAGTGCTGTTCGATATCCCGGCTGCGGGGCTGATTCTGGTTTACAGTCAGGGATGATCGGTGCAGCAGGAGGGACAGCTGTGAACCCTGATCTCCCTGTATAGCTGACATCTGCTTCTCCTTCTCTCCCTCCCGTGGCTATCAGCTAAAAATCAGCTAAAAATCGGTGATCACAGCTGTCCCTCCTGCTGCACCGATCATCCCCGATTATTCCCTATATCCTCCTCCTCCAGCCCCCCTCCATGTCCTTCTACCCCCCTATTCTTCTCCCTCCACTCTACTCTGGCTCCCCTCCATGTGCTTCACCCCCCCGCGGACTTTTCTGGCTCCCTGTCCTCCTCCTCCATCCTCCACCCTCCCTCGGGATCTGTCAGGATGGAGAGCGGAAGAAGAAGGGATCTGTCATTTACCGGCCCCTGCCTTTTCTGAATTGGACACAGTGAGCGAGATCGCTCCTGTGTCCTGTGAAAACTGAGTAACCTGTGTGTTTACTCTGCTCAGTTTATGAATGGACAGGAGCCGTTGTCTTCTGTCCATTCATCTTCAATGCAGAGAAAATCTGTGTCCTCAGTCTCTTTCTCTGTTTCAAAGGGGAGATGTCAGGGTTCTGTTTAGACCCCTGATATCTCACCAAAACCGCCCCCCCCCCCCCCCCAACAGGGTTGATTAAAAAAAAAATGCAAAAAATATAAAAAAAAATATTTGTAAACAAAATTTATAACAAATTCAATCATTAAAAAACCCACTACCGACACCACCCCCCTGCCCTACCAACACTGTCATTTGCCCCAACCCTCTCCCCCCAAAAAGCATAAAAAAAGAAAAAAATTTAATTGTAAAAAAAAACAATATGTAAAAATAACAACTACTGACACCATCCACTGCCCTACTGACACCATCACCGCCAAATACTCCCCAACACTTCCCCAGAAGCACTGTGAAAAAAATCTTTAACCACTTCAGCCCCGGACCAATTGCCAGCTTAAGGACCAGAGGTCTTTTTTCAATTTCGCACTGCACTATTTTAACTGGTAATTGCGCGGTCATGCAATTTTGTAACCAAACGAAATTTGCGTCCTTTTCTTCCCACAAATAGAGCTTTCTTTTGATGGTATTTGATTGCCTCTGTGATTTTTATTTTTTGCGATATAAACGGAAAAAGAGCGAAAATTTTGAAAAAAAAAAGATTTTCTACTTTTTGTTATAAGAAAAATCGAATAAACTCAATTTTAGTCAAACATTTGGGCCAAAATGTATTCAGCCACATGTCTTTAGTAAAAAAAATGCCAATAGGCGTATATTTATTGGTTTGCGCAAAAGTTATAGCGTCTACAAACTAGAGTACATTTTCTGGAATTTACACCGCTTTTAATTTATGACTGCCTATTTCATTTCTTGAGGTGCTAAAATGGCAGGGAAGTACAAAACCCCCCCAAATGACCCCATTTTGGAAAGTAGACACCCCAAGCTATTTGCTGAGAGGCATGTTGAGCCCATTGAATATTTTTTTTTTTAGTCCCAAGTGATTGAATAAAGACAAAAATAAAAAATAAATTTTTTTTTTTCAAAAAGTTGTCACTAAATGATATATTGCTCACACATGCCATAGTTATATGTGGAATTGCACCCCAAAATACATTTTGCTGCTTCTCCTGAGTATGGGGATACCACATGTGTGGGACTTTTTGGGAGCCTAGCCGCGTACGGGGCCCCGAAACCCAAGCACCGCCTTCAGGATTTCTAAGGGTGCAAATTTTTGATTTCACTCCTCACTCCTCACTACCTATCACAGTTTCGAAGGCCATAAAATGCCAAAATAGCATAAAACCCCCCCAAATGACCATTTTGGAAAGTAGACACCCAAGCTATTTGTTGAGAGGCATGGTGAGTATTTTACAGCTCTCATTTGTTTTTAAAAATGAAGAAAGTAAAGAAAAAAAATTTTTGCAAATAGCTTGGGGTGTCTACTTTCCAAAATGGGGTCATTTTGGGGGGTTTTATGCCATCTGGGCATTCCATGGCCTCCGAAACTGTGATTGGTAGTGAGAAGTGAAATAAAAAAATTACACCCTTAGAAAGCCTGAAGGCGGTGCTTGGTTTTTGGGGTTCCGTACGCAGCTAGGCTCCCAAAAAGTCCCACACATGTGGTATCCCCGTACTCAGGAGAAGCAACAGAATGTATTTTGGGGTGTATTTCTACATATGCCCATGACATGTTTGAGCAATATATCATTTAGTGACAACTTTTTGTAAAAAAAATATATATATATATATATATATATATTTTTTTTTTTTTTTTTTTTTTTCATTATTCAATCTCTTGGGACAAAAAAAAATATATTTAATGGGCTCAACATTGCTCTCAGCAAATAGCCTGGGGTATCTACTTTCCAAAATGGGGTCATTTGGGGGGGGGGGGGTTGAACTGTCCTGGCATTTTATGCACAACATTTAGAAGCCTATGTCACACGTCACCCACTCTTCTAACCACTTGAAGATAAAGCCTTTTCTGACACTTTTTGTTTACATGAAAACATTTTTTTTTTTTGCAAGAAAATTACGTTGAACCCCCAAACACTATATATATATATATTGTTAAAGCAAAGGCCCTACAGATTAAAATGGTGGGTGTTGCATTTTTTTTTCCACACAGTATTTGCGCAGCGATTTTTCAAACGCATTTTTTGTGGAAAAAATACACTTTTTTTTATTTTAATGCACTAAAACACACTATATTGCTCAAATTTTTGATGAAATAAAAAATATGATCTTAGGCCGAGTACATGGATACCAAACACGACATGCTTTAAAATTGCACACAAACACGCAGTGGCGACAAACTACATACATTTTTAAAAGCCTTTAAAAGCCTTTACATGATAACACATTAGATTCACGGAGGAGGTCTACTGCTAAAATTACTGCCCTCGATCTGACCTTCGCGGTGATACCTCACATGCATGGTGCAATTGCTGTTTACATATGACGCCAGACCAACGCTTGTGTACGCCTTTGCGCAAGAGAAGGGGGGGCAGCGTTTTTTTTTTTTCTTCGTTTTTTTTTTTTATTTATTTCGCTTTTTTATTTTATTTTTAAACTGTTCCTTACATTTTTTTTCTTTTGTTATGATTTTTATTGTTATCTCAGGGAATGTAAATATCCCCTATGATAGCAATAGGCAGTGACAGGCAGTGTTGGTCATCTTACTTTAAAAAAGTAATTTAGTTAAGTTACAAATTACTTCTCCCAAAAAGTAATTGCGTTAGTAACTCAGTTACTACATTGGAAAAGTAATTAGTTACGCAGCAAAGTAACTGACTTTTTTTTTTTTTAATATTCTATACGTGTAACTAAGGGGCGGGTCTAGTATTACTGTAACCAAGGTGCTCATTTATTATTGTTATATATCGTGTAACCAAGGGGCTGCTCTATTATTACTCTAACCAAGGGGCACTTCTGTTATAGCGTGTAAGCAAGAGGCGGGTCTATTATTATTATATCGTGTAAGGGGCGGATTTCTACAGAAGAGGGCGAATGTTAAATTAATGGGCAGAGCTCGATATATAACAATAATAATAAATGCGCCCCTTGGTTACAGTAATACTAGACCCGCCCCTTAGTTACACGATAGACGCCCCTTGCAGAGTAGCACGAGCATCAGGAGCGTGCGGCATCGCCTCGTACAATTACATGTTAACTGTGCCTGCGCGGTGTAGAGTTCACTCAGAGCTGTTTAGGTTTGGCAATTTTCGGAAGATCCGTAGTCCTTCGTACTGCGCAATCGCTGCGCCTGCGCAGTACAGGGGGTCCTTATCCGGCGGGGGAACTTTTTTGGCAGGACACCGGAATTACACTACTGCCATCTAGTGACGGTAGATGTAATTGGGATAACTAAGCCAAAGTAATGGGAACTGAGTTACCATGAGGGGAAAAGTAATCAGTTAGATTACTAGTTACCCTCTAAAGTAACTGCGTTACGTAACTCAGTTTATTTATTTATTTATTTATTTTTTTTATTCAATCTTATTTTATTGTAAATTATATAAACTGAGACATTTTTGAACCGTTACATGATTACACACAAATTAGGACAATTAATTGATCTAACAAAGTTCTTATAAATGTCTTTACATGTACCCAACCATACCACACATAACTAACAATACTTCACCAAACTAAACAATACAAATAATAAACCAACACACAACAAAAAAAAAAAAAGAAGAGGGAAAAACCGGAGATAGAAAAGGGAAGCGAAAAAGAAACATAGGCTTAAGCATTGACATTCCCCCTCTCCCTCCCCCCTCCCATCTTCTATGTGTCAAAGCTCCGGCCATTGTTACCACGGTATATACTTTAATTTCTTTCTATTTTCTAGTTTCTCTGTGTTTCTCTATAAATCCTCCAGGGGGCCCATATCCGCAAACTTTCCTCCTGTGTGTCTAATTCATATGCTAAAAGTTTTTCTAATCTTTCTATATTGTCCATTTCTAAAGCCCATTCCGCTATTGATGGGGGCTGATTTGAACGCCAGTGCCTCGGTATAACCAGTCTTGCTGCTGTCAACCAGTGACAGAGAAGACTTTTTTTTATGTTTTTATATGTATCTGGTAAGATAGAGAGAAGGGTAGCTTGAGGTGTATTAGGCATTACCTCCCCTGTGATTGTAGTATATATTTGTGTGACCTTTTCCCAGAAACTGTGAATTAGAGGGCATTCCCACCAGATATGGAGTAGTGAGCCCCTATCTGTATGGCAACGCCAACATATGTCTGATTTGTCTGGATATATACTCTGTAGTGCTACTGGGCTCCAATACCACCTTGAAAGAAGCTTATAGCTTGTTTCCTGTGCTTTAACTGCTGTTGATAGACAATGGGTTAGATTAAACGACTTCTCCCACTCTTCAGCCTCAAATTGAACATTAATCTCCTTCTCCCACTTATTTATAAATTCCGGTGGCTCAGAATAATATTTTGTGATAATCGTCTTATATATCCTTGAGAGAACGTGTTTTGGTTTGGAATCTTGTAACAGGAGACTTTCAACTTGGGTTAGCTCTCTATATAAGGATCTATTAGATTGAATAGAAGACCAGAATGAAGTTAATTGCCAATATTCCAACCTTTGTATACATGACAGTTGTTGCTTGGGAAATAAGTCTTGTAAGGGAGGAATTCTTCCTTGATAAAGAGTCTGGCCCAATCTTGGGTGGGACTCTTTGTTCCATATTAGGAAATGTGTACGATTTACTGCCGGCGGGAAGTTAGGGTTGCCAAATAACGGGGTCATTGGTCCGTCAAAAGAGGACAGTTCTAACTGTACAACCTGTTTTTACCCAAATTTTCAATAAGTGAGATGTAAGGGGGGGCATATTTTTTTGTAGCTCTCGACCGATATCTCTGGTAGATAGATCTAACCAAGGTAGTACCTTAAGATCCAGTTGATTCAACCCCTGCTCTATTGATACCCATTGTTTAATTTTGGAGTGATGGAACCAGTTCACTAGTCTAGTCAAAACTGCCGAGGCATAATAATAATACAAATCAGGTACACCCACTCCTCCTTTGTTTTTGGGGGCTAATAATAGTTTCTTGTGTAATCTATGTTTCTTATATCCCCAGATGAATTTTATAAAAGCTGTTTGTAGATTTGAGAAAAAAGATCTAGGCACAGGGATAGTTTGAAAAAGGTATAAGAAGCGCGGTATTATATCCATTTTTAATATATTAATCCTCCCAAACCATGAGTGTTGTTTAGCATCATATTTTTTCAGGTCTAGTAGAGTACATTGCAAGAGAGGAATATAGTTCATTGAATATAAGTGGGATGGGTCTGAAGGAATCTTAATACCTAAGTATTTCAATGCTGATGAACAAATTTTTAACGAGAAGTTGTTTCTTATAGCTATAATTTGTTTTGATGTAAGTGATATATTAAGGATTTCTGATTTCTGGATATTTACTTTAAAATTACTCAAAATTCCAAAACGCTGGAATTCGGATATTAGAGAAGGTAGTGAGATATGAGGGTTAGTAACATAAAGTAATAGATCGTCAGCAAATAAGGCTAGCTTTACTTCTTTTTGCTTAATTTTTATGCCGGTTATGGACGGGTTCTGTCTAATTGCTGTTGCCAAGTATTCCATCACTAAAACATAAAGTAAAGGGGAAAGTGGGCATCCCTGGCGTGTGCCATTTTGTATGTTAAACCTCGCTGTCAGTGATCCATTAATCTTTATCCTTGCCGCTGGGCCGGTATAGAGCGCCATAATTTTATTCAATATATTTACCCCCAGACCTGTTTGTATTAATGCTTGTTTGAGAAAGGGCCATCCTACCCGGTCGAATGCCTTTTCTGCATCGACTGAGAAAAAGCATACTGGTATTTTAGCTGTTTTGGCATGGTTCATTAATAAAAGTTTTAATCGTGTTGTCACGTGCTTCTCTTTCTTGGACAAATCCTACCTGGTCTGTATGTACTAGACCAGGGAGGAGAGGTTGAAGGCGAAGCGCTATCAATTTGGCATAGATTTTTATATCTACCCCAATCAGAGATATCGGTCGATAGCTAGAGCATAGTGTTGGGTCCTTGTCTGGTTTTGGGATCAAGGTTATATGCGATTCCAAAGACTGAATTGGGAATTGGTTATTGAGGGAGATTGAATTAAATACTTGAAGCATAAATGGGGATAACTGTTCTAAATAGGTTTTATAAAATTTTGGGGTGAAACCGTCCGGGCCTGGACTTTTATCTGTTGGTATGTTAGTAATTACATCTAGTAGTTCCTTTTGAGAGAAGGGTGAGTCCAGAAGGATCTTATTATCATCATCTATTATTGGTATTGCGTTTTCTCGTACGTAGCTTTCAATATCATTCTCTTTTAGAGAGGATGGTGGGGGCAAATTATATAAAGCCGAAAAGTATTCCTTAAAAGTTTGTTGAAGGGTTAGTGGATCCGATGTAAGCTCTCCCGATGGATTTTTTTATGCATGGTATAAAAGTTTGGGAGAGTCGTGGATGCAATTTATTAGCTAACAATCTCCCACATTTGTTCTCGTATCTATACATGCCCATGGCCCTCCTTTGTTGGTATAAGCTATGGTAGGTGTCAAAAATCTGTAATAAAGATGACCTTGTGTGTGTTATGTCAGCTAATAATTCTGCCGAGGGATGAGTTTTGTGTTGAGTTTCTAGCAAACTGAGTTTTGACAAAGTTATTTCAATTTTTTTGGACTTCTCTTTCTTTAGGCGCGAACCGTGTTGAATAAACACCCCCCGGAGTACCGCTTTGAGAGCTTCCCATTTTATAGGGAGTGCAGTTTCATCTTGTTCATGGTCTGTAAAAAAATTGTCGATTGCAGCCAAAATTGCCCTATGGCAAGTTTGGTCTGTCATAAGTTTATCATTCAGGCGCCAGGACTAGTTTGTCCCCTGCGTCTGGGGGGGGGGGGGGGTTATTGTTAAGAATACTGGAGAATGGTCGGACCAGATAAATGATCCTATTTCCATTTGCGGGTGCCATTCTAGTACTTGTTAAGAAGTAATCTAACCTGCTATATGTTTTATGAGCTAGGGAGAAATAAGTATAATTACGATCTTTGGGATTTAGGAACCGCCATAGGTCAAGTAGCCTATGTTCAAAAAGTTTTTTCTTAAGTGCTCTCAAGCGGGAGTGCGAAGTATTTGATCTTTGAGCTGATGTATCTAGTGTAGGATCAAGAGCGAGATTAAAACCCCCCCCTACAAGGACAGTACCTTCTGCAAAATCAGCTAGAAGGTTAAGATACCTCGAAATTATTATAGTTTGGGCTTGGTTTGGAATATAGAGGTTTGCAATTGTGAAAATTTTGTTCCATATTTTGATCTTTAAGAAAAGATATCTACCGCTTGGGTCCGCTTTGTGATTCAAGTAATGTATCGGCAAATGTTTGTGACAGGCAATGGATACCCCTCTTGCTTTGGAGCCCAACATTGTACTATGGAACCATTGAGAATAATGTTTACGTGAACATACCGGAATGCTATCTGTGCGGAAATGAGTCTCCTGGAGTAGTATAATGTCTACCTTTGCTTTATGCATACTATAGAGAATTTGACCTCTCTTTGATTTGTTATTCAATCCTTTAGCATTAAAGGTACAGAGCTTCAACACAACTGGAGAGGAGAAATTTGCTGCCATGATAGAAAAAGGGCGGACTGAAGATGAGAGGGAGGAAGAAGGGGGGAGAAGAGGAGAGAGCGGGAGAGAGAGAAAAAAAACAAACAAAAAAAAACCCCACACACAAACAAGTTTTGAGAGGATCCCTCTCGCAGATCCCTGAGCTGCTCTGGGAAATGCTCACTAATAATTCTTTGGGGAAACGGGAAGAAAAAAGGAGAGAATTTTTTTTTAATAAACAAAAAAAAAAAACGGTCCCCTAAGATTTTGGAATTTTATCCAAAAAAGAAAAAACACCAAGCCCTACCAGAGGGCTAGGGTACCTATTAAGGGGAATAACTTGGCGGGCACGAAGGGTGCCTCTCTGCAGTGAATCCGGACTATCATACATTTATAATTAAGTTGATGATTTATATAATCGGATACATCTTTCTCCGACTCCCCCAACCTTAACCCCCTCCCTCCCCCTCCCCCCTCTCCCCCACCTTCATCTCGAGCATATCATAGACCGTATTCCTCCTGGTGCACTAATTATGAAATAAAAATACAGAAGAGGTAAAGAAAAGAGAAAAAGGAGGGAAGAATTAGCGATCATAAATGCACATACAATTAATCTGCACTATAATCACTTCTATATTCAACACTATAAACTGTAGGCTATTAATCATAAACCTTGATCCTTCTACCATGTATCCATGACTCCAATTGATACCACCCCTCGTATATTCCATGCGATGAAGTCGCAAAAGGAATTGCTCTGTATATTTTAATTTCCAAAGGTTTGTAATCGCACTGGTATTTCGGATCTGAAGTTGATGGTTCTATTTTAATATTAACTCATATAAGGGGAGGGAGGAAGATAGAGTGGAGAGAGAGAACAAAGTAGGGGAGAAGGAGTAAGAAAGGAGGACAAGAAAAAATGAAAGGGAGATAGAGAGGGAGAAAAAAGATAGATAGAGAGAGAGAAAGAAAAAGAAAGAGAAGGGCGGGGCCTCTCCAACAGTACTCTCCGGCCAAGTCATTCTGTTGACAATTATTATTCCTTTGTTTTTATTAGCCGATTAGTCTTTGCTATTGTCTGGCTGTTTTGTTGCTTCGCCCCCCCGACGTTCAATCCTTCTAAACGGTGTATATGTCTGGGGCCAGATTATTGGCGGTAGGTCTGGTAGTCCCATAGCAGATTGTATTATCGGAAAGTCTGATGGGTCACGTAAGTTATACCACCTGTCCTCTTTTTTAATTTGCAATTGAAAAGGGAAATTCCAACGATAAACAATTTTGCGATCTTGCAACATTTTAAGTAATGGCCTTAACGCCTTCCTCTTCTCCAATGTAAATGGGCATAAATCATGTAATAATTGAATGAATTTTCCTTGACTTTAATCTGACCCTTCTCTCTAGATTTTCTCATAATTTCCTCCTTGTCTCTAAAAAAATGAACACGGCAAATGATGTCCCTCGGTTTTTCTGGATCTGTGTTGCGTGGTCCTAGAGACCGGTGGACTCTGTCTAGCTCTACAGTTGTTTCTTCTGGTCTCGCCAATAATGATGTAAAAATGTTATTAACTGTTAGAGTTAGATCTTCTGTCCCAACTGTCTCAGGCAATCCCCTGATCCTAATATTGTTTCGTCTATTCCGATTATCTTGATTCTCCATTAGCTGAAACAGTGTATATATTTGTGATTCTTGAGCATCTATACGTTTTTCCTGAAGATGCACCTGGTCTGCTAGCGTATCTACAGAATGTTCCACCTCTGCTATTTTCAGCCCAGTAGCCTGTAGTTCTGAGTTTACAGTGTGAAGCTCTTTATGAAAACCGTGTTCTAAACGTTGTACAAAAGCCTCCATCTCATTGCGAGTTGGTAAGGCTCTAAGGAAGTCCCATAAGCCACCCGCCTCCGGTCCTGTTTCTTTGTTCATACTGTCACCTGTTACCACCCCTATAGTGTCTATACACCCCCCTCAATGGTGTTAATGGGTGATGGGTGGTATATTACAGAATCTTGCCCCTTCACATTCCCATTTCTATTTATTGTACCTGATACAGACGGCTCTGTAGTTTCTGTATGTTCTGTATGGTCCATGTCATCTGTGAGTTCGTGGGGTTCAGGGTGTGTAATCCAGTCAGAGGATCCAAAAGAATTCAGTCCGGCAATCTGAGCGCCTCTGGGAACCATACCAGCTGACCTTTCCTCCTTGGTGTCAGCATTCTCGATGACCCCTCTCCCCCCTATTTCAATTGCCGTTAGCATCATCTCTGGCAGCAACGGCAACGCTGACAGCGGAGGTAGTAGAGAAAATTGCTCTAAAGGCTGTAGCAGGGGTGGGGGCAGTAGGGATGGTGGCAATGGTAACGATGTTACAGATAGTTCCGACCTTGATGGCGATTCAGTTGTAGTTCCAAATGAAAGTACAGATGTATGTACTGATGCAGTTATGGATGCCGGTGCGATTGTAAGCACAGGTACGGGTGACAATACAGGTGTAAGTATCGATGCAGATGCTAACAATGAAGAAACAGGAAAAGCAGGAGATGCTGGAGATACTGGAGGTACTGATAGCACTGATGGATGTACTCTTTTCAATGTTTCTGGTGATACAGTGAGTGGGGGTATAAGAGATTGTGGCTCAGAAATTGCTATAATAGAATTTTCACCGCTCACTAATCGCTGTGCTGGACTCGCTGGGCTACCCCTACCATTAACAAGATGTGGAGGGACACAGATAGCATTACCTCTACCTCTAGAGACTCCTGGATTCAATTCCGTCACTGTCACGGTCTTGGAAGTGTGAGAACGAGTCCATCCTCCAATTGGAAAAAACTCTGCTATCCCTTGCTGGCCTTTCTCTGCACGGGCAGAGGGGGCTATGGTCTGGCTGCCGGGAGAAGGACCAAGCGTTGATGGCGTTGCTGGCGCTGAAGGCGCCGATACTATCCACGCTGCTGCTCCTCTTATCCTCCGTCCCATGGAAGATCCTGGGACCAGTGTAAGAAACTACAATCAGATGACATTCAGGTATGGTCAATTATAATCCAACGGGGAGACCGGCGGGACCATCGGGACCAACAGGGGAACAACGGGGACCACAGGGAGACCAACGAGAGACCAGCAGGAAGATCCCACAAATTGCACAGGGAGTCACACAGTCACACAGTCGAATAATCAGGTAGTCCAACCGTTAAGCTCCGTGGGTAATGATTAATAGGGCGGCAGGAAAAGCAGTGAGGCCGGGAGTAAGAATACCGAATATACTGTATATGCCGAACCAATGATCCAGGTCCAGGTCCAGGTCCAATGATCCAGGTATCCAAGTGTATCCAAGTGCTGATTAAAGATGACTGGCTACACAAATCCTGCTGCTGCTGCTTTTGGGACAGACGATCTTGCGGTCAGCTTTCCAGGATGAAGATAGAGTTGTGAGTGTGATCAGGTATCGGTGGCCAGCGTCGGTATCAGGTGGACATCATAGCCTCATCAGAGCCTCATCACGATCCACAGCTGAGTCCGTATCACTGCGGGAGCCTAGAGCCTGACTAACACGCTCTCTCCTTCATGATCCACCTGTTCCCCTCTAGAAATTAATGCAATTAATGCAGTCCAGTACTTAGATACTTTGCTCAAGTCCACAACTATCACTTTGCTCAAGTCCACAACTATCTTTGCTCAAGTCCACAACTATCAGTTTATTTTAACTCAGTTACTTACATCACTGGTGACAGGTACTCTTTTTTTTTTTGAAAAAATTGGGGTCTATTAGACCCTAGATCTTTCCTCTGCCCTCAAAGCATCTGACCACACCAAGATTGGTGTGATAAAATGCTTTCCCAATTTCCCAATGGCGTGGTTTATATCCGGGAGGGGGGACATTCCCTCCCACTGCTTGTAAAAGCAGTCTAGAGGCTAATTACCCGCTAGAATTGCTTTTACATGAAAGCCAATCACTGGCTGAAAAGAATGATACCAAGATGATACCTAAACCTGCAGGCATCATTCTGGTATAACCATTCAAAGTCCAGCAACATACTGGACATATATTGTAATCTTTTTTTTTTCATGCAGCCTCTTGGCTGAACGAAAAAAAAAGAGATTGATTGGTGGGTATGCCCACCATTAGAATACCTCCCTTCATCCACCCACTTCTAATGATGGGCATACATGCACCATGTATATATGCCGATGCATGGGGGCATCCTCCCGCAAAAGTTATGCCGTGTACACACGGTCGGAATTTCGACCGTATGTACGAGGCATTAGGAGCCAATCGCTCCCCCCCCCTGCTGCCCCCATGCTTCGGCACATATGCCCTTTTTTTTTTAACTGTGGTGGTGAAATCACCTCCTACAGCGTTGGAGTCGTGGCTTTATGTATTGTGGGAGCAAACGCTGTTGCTGTTAAGATAAATAAATCCGCGCTGCAACTGAATGGCGCACCTGAAAACAAAAAAATGCTTAACACTAAAACACAGTAAACAAAGTTACATACCTGAAAAGCAAGCATGATAAAACATAATAAAACATTGCAGAATAGAATGGAGAGAGAGAGAGAGAGAGAGAGAGAGAGAGAGAGAGAGAGAAGAGAGAGAGAGAGAGAGAGATTCACAGGTAAAAAAGCTCCTGACTGTTAGTGACTGAATCAAAACGCTACCACAAAAAAAATGTTAGCGATCGCAGGGATCAGGCCTGACTCTGCGAACGCTGCAGTTATGTGTGCTTAGTGTTTTGTAAGTGACAGTGATCGATCGATACTGCACTTGGGTGGGCTGGGCAGGGCGGAGGGGGAAAACGCAGGTGCTAGCAGGTATCTGGGCGGATCCCGCTAACAATGCATTTTTTTTGGAACCCTAAACTGCTGGGACGCTAGTATAGATCTGATCTGATCAGATATTGATCTGTTCAGATACTGTGCCACTAAGGGAGGTGTATGCTTTGCGCGTGGGTGTTTGCGGTACTGGCACTAACCTGGGGCGACGCAGACCTTATTTGACCCTAAAACCTAATTGATATCACCCGCCGGGCGATCAGGGGGTTAAACCGTTATTGGGTAATAAATGGCGGTGCCCTGACAGTATAAAAAACAAGCTAACTAACCAGCGTCACCCGTAACAGTAATACGGTGATCACCTGGCGGTTAACCGAAAAAAAAAAACTGGCTACCTAGCGGCACCAGTGACACTAATGCAGCGATCAGAAAAACAATCGCTTAGTGACACTGGCAAAAGGGGGTGAAAGGGTTAACTAGGGGCAATCAGGGGGTTAAACCTTTATTAGGTAATATATGGGGGTACCTGACGCTATATAAAAACCTGACGGGGAACCTAAATAACGAAATAACTAACTGGCTAACCAGCGTCACCAGTGACACTTATACGGTGATCCCTGGTGAAAGGGTTAACTCTAGGGGCAATCAGGGGGTTAAAACCTTTATTTAGGTTGTAATATGGGGGTACCTGACCTATAAACCTATTTATGAACTTATATAAACATGGCGGTTAACCTAAAAAAAAAAAAACTGGTTACCTAGCGACACCAGTGACACTAATGCAGCGATCAGAAAAACGATTGCTTAGTGACACTGGCAAAAGGGGGTGAAAGGGTTAATTAGGGGCAATCAGGGGGTTAAACCTTTATTGGGGGGGGGGGTAGGGGGCTACCTTAGACCTAAAGGGGCCTAAAACTAACTGCCCTGACAGTTATTACAGTCACACTGACACTAAATGCAGTGATCAGTAAATAAATGATCACTGCAATTAGTGACACTGTGACTGGGGGGGCAGGGGGTGATCTGGGGGGTGATCAGGGGGTGACAGGGGGGTGGAATATGTGCCTATGTGTACTGGTGTCAGTGTAGTGTTGTGCACTAACCTTTACACGTTCACAGCTCGGCGTCTCCGGTCAGATAGACCGGCGCACCGAGCGTGACATCACTTCCGCCTTCCTGTCTATACAATAGACAGGAAGGGGAAGCTTTTCATTCGCCAGGAGCGATCGCGAGGGGGTGGCCAGAAACCACTGGCCGTCCCCTCGTCCCGGATCGCTCCTGAAGCGATGCCGACCGTCCCCGCCGGCGGAGGGGGTTCCGATCGGACACCCCACCCGCCGGAAGAATGTCACGTACAGGTACGTGATTTTGCCTGTACGTGCCATTCTGCCGACGTATATCTACATGGGGCGGTCGGCAAGTGGTTAAAAAAAAGATTTAAAGAAAATAATAAACAACAAAATTGTAAAAAATAATAGAAAATAATAAAAACAAAAAACTACTGACACACTGCTCTACTGACACTGCCCACTACCCCCACCCCCAATCATTGTGAAAAACAAAAAATAAAATGTAAAAAATAATTAAAAAAATAAAAATAAAGAACTACTAACACCACCCTGCACATACTACTCACCGCTGTACACTCCACACTCCTCACATGCACATTATACCCACCTACATTCACTCTGCACTCCTCTGCTGCACAAACTACCCACCGCCATACACTCCGCACTGTACATTACCTATTTAACATTACTACATTCTGCACTATGTTAGTCATCCCAGACTATAAAACCACACCCCATTTAAAGTGGTTGTAAACCCTTTTGTGTGAGTCTTACCTATAGGTAGTGGAAATATCTCCTAAACGTGCGCCATTCAGGAGATATTTCACTTGTAGTCCAGTCCGCCGATGTCGGCATGGGTGCATGCGCTGTGAAGAAACAGATCACCGTGCCGTTTCTTCCCCCGGCGTGTGTCATGACTGACGGCTCCTGCGCTCATGCGCGGGAGTGGCCTCACGCGGCTCCGGCCAGTCACAGACTGCTTGTATGGGAATGCACGGAACACCTGTGCACCTCTGTGTGGGTAAACAGGGCACAGATCAAATCACCTGTGTGAATCAGGCTTTGGGGCTGTGGGGGGGGTGAGCGTTACTGGAGGTGGAGAGGGGATTGGGGCTGCTGGGTAAGATCAAAGCTGGGTGGATATGGGCATGAGAAGACGGGTTTATACTGGCTAGCTATTTTTGGCTGTATTTTGTACAGTGGCTTGGGCATCACGTACTGCACACTCTACATCTCTTACTCTTGATCCCTGCACTCTCTACATTACCTACCCCTGCATTCTGTGCATCATGTACTTCTTTAGTTATCAGAACATAAAATAAAAAATAAAGACATTAAGAAATGTATAACAGGATTCACACCATTACAGTTACATAGTATAGCGAATGCATTTTTGATAAATACATTAAGTCAGTATAATAATCTTGAATAAGCCTTTAAATTCATATCTTTAAATTCAGTTTCTGGCTAGTATTTTTTTTTTTTTTTTCAACATTCAATTTTTTATTTAGTTATCAGAACATAAAATAACAAATAAAGACATTAAGTATAAAATGACTCCCACCATAACAGTTACATAGTATAGCGAATGCATTTTTGATAAATACATTAAGTCAGTATAATAATCGGGCATCATGTACTTCTGATCCCTGCATTCTCTGCATTGTCCTTTACTCTGTGTGTTACTTTAATGTCCCCCCACTTATCCATTTGGTCACATCCACCCTTTGAGGTAGCACGGGGGGGGGGGGGGGTTCGTGGTTGAGTTCCTGCACCTATTCTCTGAGAAAAAAAGCCCTGATAATAAGTATTTGTATGCTTGTTATCACATTGTGTGATTTATTATCGCAGCAGTTAGCTGCTTTTTGTATTGTGGTTTATCACGGGTTGGATTGCACACCAATTTGCATTCCAGTAGCATCACGCTAGGTTGTTACTACAATCACTCAGATCATTTGAACATTTTCACTTTCATTGGGCTTGTTTTTTGTATTATCTGCACAGTTGTTACACTAGGAACTCACTTGTTATAAGTCAGGGGTTTAACCACCTCAATACAGTGCATTTTCAACCCCTTCCTGCCCAAGCCATTTTTCAGCTTTCAGTGCTGTCGCAGTTTGAATGACAATTGCGCGGTCATGCAACACTGTACCCAGATGAAATTGTTATCATTTTGTCCCCACAAATAGAGCTTTCTTTTGGTGTTATTTGATCACCTCTGCAGTTTTTATTGTTTGTGCTATAAACAAAAGAAGAGTGACAAGTTTAAAAAAAAAACAATATTTTTTACTTTTTGCTATACTAAATATCCCAAAAAAATATATAAAAAACATTTTTTTCCCTCAGTTTAGGCCGATACGTATTCTTCTACATATTTTTGGTAAAAAAATCGCAATAAGCGTATATTGATTGGTTTGCACAAAAGTTATAGCGCTTACAAAATAGAGGATAGAGTTATAGCATTTTTATTATTATTTTTTTTTAACTAGTAATGTCGGCGATCTGCGATTTTTTATCGTGACTGTGATATTGCGGCAAACATATCGGCACTGAAGGGGTTTATATGTTCCCTAGGAGTGATTCTAACTGTAGGGGGAGGGGACTCACAAGGGGAGGAGACCGATCAGTGTTTCTCTGTACAGAGAACACACCATCGGCTCCTCTCCTCTGACAGGACCGTGGATCTGTGTGTTTACATACTCAGATCCACGGTCCTGCTGTGTTACCGGGCAATCGCAGGTGCCCAGCAGACAGAGAAAAGGGGAGCAAAATAGTGTGGGGTTGAGAGACAATGAGAGGGATGAGTGAGGAGTGGAGAGAGAGGAAAGAGAAAGGGGCAAAGAGACAAAGAGAGGGATGAGTAAGGAGTGGAGAGAGAGAGGAAAGAGAAAGCGGGGAGGAGCGAGAGGTGGGGAGAGAGAGAGAGATAGTGGGGGAGAGAGAGGGGGTGAGAGGGGGAGAGAGAGGGGGAGAGAGATGAGGACCCAGATAGGGGGAGAGAGGAGAGAGAGGGGAGTGAGAGGGATGAGGATGAAGAGGAAGGGGGTGAGAGTAGAGAGGTGAGGAGGGGGAGAGGAAGATTGGAGAGAGAGAGGGGAAGAGGAGGAGAGGGGGATAGAGAGGAAGGCAGAGAGAGGAGGGGGAAGAGAGGAGAGGGGGGGAGAGGAGAGGGGGGAAGAGAGGAGAGGGAAGAAGAGATGAGAGGGGGGAGGGGGGACAGAGGGGGAAGAGAGGATTTACTGAGTAAAAAGTCATAAAAGTCTCGGAAGACCGCCGCTATTTAAGTACTATTCTGCCCTTATCAAAAAATAAATAAACATTTAATTTGCGGTCGGCGCTCTTTCACCCGGTAGTGGTAGCACTTCACACGGAATTGCTGGCCAAACCGGATGTTGAGGCAGCCCTCAGGCTGCTTCCTGTCCATCCGCAGAGTTTTCATTTGCTAGGTTGCCCCTGGCAAGGCTCATATTTTGTTGATTGCTGCCTGCCGATGGGCTGTTCCTTTTTATCTTGTGCCCTGTTTGAAATTTCAGCTTATTCTTAGAGTGGGCTGGTAGATATGTGTCTGGAATTAATTTGGTCATCCATTATCTGGCTGTTTTTCTGTGCTTTGGACTGCCGGATTCGAGGACTTGTGCGATTTTGCTGGGCCTGTCCATGGAACTAGTTTATCTTAGGAATTACTGTTGATTCAGTGGCCATGGAATGCAGATTACCCATGTAAAAGGTAGGAAGTTAGGACAGCCTGTGACTATGGGAAGATTCCATTGCAGGGGTTGCAGTCGCTGTTTGGTAAGTTGAGCTTAGTTTGTAGAATTGTTCTCATGGGCATGATTTTCTGCCATCAGTTGTCATTGGTGACATCAGGAATTTGTGCCCCTGGGCACTATGTTCGGCCTACCATGGAGTTCTGGGCTGATCTTCAGATTTGGGATCTCTTTTTGGAGTGCTTTAATGGCTGCCTTTTGTGTCTGGCTGGTCCTGTTAGCAATCCGGACTTGATCCTACGGATGCAGAAGGTTCGGCCAGTTATGGTGCATATTTTCTAAGGCAATGGACTGCTGAGCCGTGGCCCAAGAGATGCCAATCGACTGGCTTTCCTTTGGGACCATTAGTCCTGGGTAGAGATCTGGGGTGAGGCCACTTGGAACTGAGTAGTGAGTTTTCACTATGATAACATAGATGTGGTGTCAGCAATCTATAATATATCGGCCTTTTCCCCTCTGTTGATGCGACTACCTGTTTTGCTTTGCCAGAGATTTAATGATTTAATTTATGCTGTGCATATTCCTGGAATTTCAAAGTGGCAGATGCTTTGTCTTGTTTTCAGTTTCATGTGTTGACATCAGAGGTGGGGCAACATGGGTTGCATCGTCCTCGTCCTCGGTGGCTGTGGATGATCACTTTGAGTCACCGCTGGCTTGATTCAGGATTCATTTAGTGCTGAAACTTGGGAGGCCTATTCCAAGGCTTGGATGCCTGGAATGGTGCTCATTGCTAGATGTGGTATGTGCGGTAGAATTTGGATTAATGTTCCCTCATTGGTACTCTATTTTTTTATGGTGAAAAGATAGTGTAGCGCTAGTGAAATTTGGTAAAGCTACCAAAAAGTGTACTCCAAACACAATATAAATATTTAAATAAATGAACAATATATAAAGGCAAACATTAACTGTGCATAACACAATAAGCCCAATGTGTGCATTGAGTCAAATTCCAAGTGAAAAACTCAAATGGATGTTAGAAAAACAGTCCATATGAACAAAAAGTGAATGGAGAAAACTTCTTCCTGTTATGAGACACCAAACCGGAACAAGGAAAAATAAGTTGTCTGTAGTCACTCTGAAACAGAACCTTCACAGATAAGAAGATGGACACTCTTACCGACTAAGGCCGCGTACACACGAAGGGACAATCCCGCGGGATTATCCTCTGGACTGAAGTCCAGCGGATAATCCCCTCGTGTGTGGGCGCCGGCGGACTTTTTGGCGCCAAAGTACGGCGGACTAAAGTTTCAGGTTTTGTTTTCAAATTATCCGCTGGACTTGGAAGTCCAGCGGACAATCCCGCCGTTAGTGGGCAAGTCCGCGTGACTTCAGGTTACGTAGCTAGCGTAGGCAGTAAATGCCGCCGCGCTAGCTCCGCAAGCTGGCATGGATTTAAAGGGAATCCCCACGCCGAAAAAAACGGCGTGGGGGTTCCCCCCAAATCCATGTCAGACCCTCATCCGAGCACGCAGCCTGGCAGGCCAGGAAAGGGGTGGGGACGAACGAGCGCCCCCCCCTCCTGAGCCGTACCAGGCCGCGTGCCCTCAACATGGGGGGTGCCCTGGGGAAAGGGGGGCCGTGCGGCCCCCCCACCCCAAAGCACCTTGTCCCCATGTTGATGAGGACAAGGGCCTCTTCCCGACAACCCTGGCCGTTGGTTGTCGGGGTCTGCGGGCGGGGGCTTATCGGAATCTGGGAGCCCCCTTTAATAAGGGGGCCCCCAGATACCGGCCCCCCACCCTATGTGAATGAGTATGGGGTACGATGTACCCCTACCCATTCACCTAAGGTGTAAAATGTAAAGTAAAAAAAAACACCCACACTTTTGAAAAAATACTTTATTGCACTGCTCCGGGGGTCTTCTTCCGTCTTGGGGGTCTTCTCGCCGGACTCCCCCGCCATTTACCAAGCTCTTTTACCGAGCGAGGGGAGTCCGGCTACCTTCTTCGTCGTCGCCGCCGTCTGGGGGTCTCGATCCGCCTTCGGGGGTCTTCTTCCGTCTTGGGGGTCTTCTCGCCGGACTCCTCCCCTCTCTTCTGCTCTTTTACCTAGCTCTTTCACGAGGGGAGGAGTCCGGCTACCTTCTTCGGCGTCGCCGCCGTCGTCTGGGGGTCTCGATCCGCCTTCGGGGGTCTTCCGGGGGTCTCTTCTGTTCTTGCGGCGGTCGTCGTCTTCCGCGCCGCCGGCGCCTTGTCCTTCTTCTTCTTGTCCTTCTTGTTCTTCTTCTTCTTCCGATGTTGACCCGTCGCTGTCTCTGCCCGGAATGCCTGTGCCGATCTGCGCTCGGACTTATATAGGGACATGGGGGACAGGGTCACATGTTCATGTCACATGGTGACCCCGCCCCCCTTGCGATGTCACAGTCCCAGCATCCTCCGGGATGGGGATTCCCTTTAAATCCATGCCAGCTTGCGGAGCTAGCGCGGCGGCATTTACTGCCTACGCTAGCTACGTAACCTGAAGTTACGTTCGAAATGAACGGACTGCTCCGTGTGTGGGCAAGTCCGTTCATTTTCAAAAGTCCCGCGGACTTTTGGCCGGCGGATTGTCCGCTGGACAAGTCCGTGCGTGTGTGGGCAAGTCCACACCCTCGGAAAGTCCAGCGGACCTAGCCGGAAAGTCCAGCGGATTGTCCGCTGGACTTAGGTCCGCCGGGAAAAGTCCGTACGTGTGTACGAGGCATAAGATGGACACACATGTCGTACGTCAGTGAGTCAGTAAGGCTTCAAATCCTAGATGGTCCGGTTCAGGTGCTGTGTATGGGCGATGGGCAGATGGTTCAGGTGCGGGGTTCCCGATTCCCTGTCTGCGAACTCCACAGCCACTGTACACTCAGGATGAGTGTGCCAGGAAACAATTCCGCATAAGCTTCAGTAGGAAAAGAATATGGAAAAGAAAAGAGGGCTCAAGATGGTGCAGGTCAAACCAATAGGTTTATTAAGGTATGTCACACAAAAAATGACAAAAAATGTAAAGGAATCACAAATATAAAATATAAAAAGCAATGTGGGTTGCAGTAAATGCTATCCCGATGCGTTTAGACTCTAAGGGTCTTCAACTGGGACATACTGTGTCCCCTCACATTGCTACTACATAAATAAACTTTTCAAACACCGAGAGCCGCCTCAGAAAAGGGCAACAGGAAATGGACATGGAAATGGAAATGGACAAAAGAACATGCCCTCCAAGCCTCAGCTTCACTTAGGCTATGGAAAGCAAGGTGGCCCAAATGTATCCTATATTTATAGACTAAATACCATATTACAAGCTTTTAATAACAAAAATGGATGTAGTGGTAAGATGAATGGGGAAAGATTAGCAGTTTAAGATAGTATGCCCCGGTTGAAGACACTTAGAGTCGAAACGCGTTGGACTAGCATTTACTGCACCCCACATTGCTTTTTATATTATTTTATATTTTGTGATCACTTTTAATTTTTGTCATTTTTTGTATGACATACCTTAATAAACCTATTGGTTTGACCTGCACCATCTGGAGCCCTCTTTTCTATTCCATATTCTTTTCCTACTGGAGCTTATGAGGAACTGTTTATAACACATTTATAACATCTCTATTGGTTTTAAGGATCACAGCGTGTCACTCCATTTTAGACGAAAACACAACAGGGATCCCTCGGGACTTCTGTTCTGGGTCATTGAAAAATTGTGCCCTACATGGAGAGGTTCCAATATGGTGAGAGAGATATCTAAATGTGAAACAAAATGGATATACCTCGCCAGCACTTTCCAACCTTCAGGTTTAAACGTAGCACTTGATCTTAATTGCTTCATTAGTGATTATTGATCGAGTTCGAGCCATAAAATTTAGTAGAGCAATTGGGGATAGAATTCTTCGAATTTTTTGTATGTGAGTGCAGATAATGAGATCGTGGTACATTTAACAATCTCCTTATCAGCACGATTTTATACTTGTGATGCAGCAGTTGTCTCTTTTCAGATGCTTTTTAGCTTTTATGGTATTCATTAGTTAATTTTTGATGTTTTATCGACATATGTGTATATGTCTATGTACACATATATGTCATGGTTCTCCACATGTCCTCCTCTCGGTTTTTGAAAAAGTTCTTATGATCGGAGGTTCAATATGATGGGGTTTTTTTGTACTTTATTTAGTACTATTGTTTAGATTTGTTTTGTTTCCTTTATTAATTGCTGTTTGAATGTCTGTGTTTGGCATCTTCTGATACAATTTAGGCAGCAATTAGTGTATTATGCTTTAGGGCTGTCAGTGGGCAGTTTCTTTGATTTACCAAATAGCACACATTTTATTTATAATGTCACGAGTGTGATATGCAAGTAGGGAGCGTCTTATTGTTTTTTTTAATTAGTTGAGCCGGGCACTAGATTTTTTATGTCATTTTATTATACATTAATTAGGGATTGATAAGCACTGGGATCGGGTTAAATGGGGTCCGGAGCGCAGCCATATACAGCCATCATTCGGCTACAGCGGCCTCTGTACTGGGTTGTTACTTTAGGTTAACAAGCTTTTTTTTGTGAAGCTGCAGACGAAGGTGACACCCATTCAGGAATGCTATTGTTGATGTGCAATTTGATGATAACGGATCAGTCTGTTTATACTGTTAATGTGAACATTATTGGGTGTCATTCTGATCGCATTTTGGCTTATAAATGTATTAAGCAAGGTGTGCATTATGTTAGAATGAACACACTAGGAGATGGAGGATGTGCTGACGTAACGAACAGCATGGGGGCAGGGGCCTGATCTCATCAGCCGGCTCTGTGCAGGTGCGAACGAGAGGGAGGATGGTGGAGAGGCACGGAGGGTGAGAGACTCTGTGCAGGACCCTGCTACCCCCCCAGGAGGCAAATTAACGCCGCGAGAAGATGTGCCACCCCCCCGCTTATACGGAGCTACAGACACGGCTGTAAAAAGAAAGCAAAGCGGCGCGGGACGAGACCATTGCGGTATCAGGGTCGCCGGGTCGTCCCACCAACTCCGGTCCCCGCACGCTCTCTGGTTCTCCCACTGGTTCACAGAACATCCAAGAGGTATATCCCTGAGTAGGTAAAAAGGAACGCAGGGGGTCTTCATACTCAGGTAAGCAGAAGTCTGCAAATTGAGTGGATTTAACAGCCTGAACAGCACCAATACAGATGAGCAGAAATATGAGGTAAAGAAATGATTCGTTTTTAATAAGCACTAATCATGAGCATCAAACAGCTTAAGCCCAGGTCTTACATTTACACACCGAAACTTGATTAATGTTTCTGTATAAAAGTCATAAGGGCCCAAACCGTCCTTCTCTTTCTATTTAGTGTTGCCTCTCTGCATTTTGGAGAGGTCTTTCCAAGTTTTTTTTCTTTTCATGCGATTTTTTCATTGCAAGGTTTGTACATCTGAAGTCGCAGCAGCTCCACTAACAAGCTCAGCTTAAAAAGCACAAACTGAGAGCATTATACGGTGTAAGCTCAGATAACGACGTCTAAAACACCTATAATCATTTTGATGACGCCGATGTGGCTTGTAAAGTTAAAAAAAGGAAAAGGTGAGATTGGACCAACGGAAATTGAATTACTTGAATGGTGATATTACTGGACAAGGCCCAAACTGTTCTTCTCTTTATATATATATATATATATATATATATGCCACTTCTCAGTAAACTGGAGAGGTATTTTCAATTTTTTCTTTTATGCGATTTTCTGCAGTAAGGGTGTGAGTGCACTTGAAGTCGCATCGGACCTCACTGACAAACTCAGCTTAAAAAAAGCATAAATTGAGATCACCAAACAGAGCAAGTTCAGGTTGTGAACCTTAAAATATTTACAATCTTTTTGTCGAAGCCGAGGAGGCTTGTAAAGATAAAAAAGGGAAAGGAGAGATTGGACTTATAGAAGCCTAATTACTTGACTGTGATATTGTTGGGACTTAGGCCGCAGGTGTAAGGAATCACCTATTGGCAAGAATAAAAGCTGGATTTCCTTTACATAGAGGAAGGACCCATGGTAAAAAAGAAGGGGTTCTGTCCCCAAATTAAACAGGACATTTATGCTCTAACCTCTCTATATGTGCAACCTTTCTGCAAACTGGAGATGTTCTTTCAATTTTTTTCTTTTATGCGACTCCCTGCGGTATGGTGTGAGCTTATTAGAAGTCGCAGTGGCTTCACTGATAAGCTCAGTTTGAAGACGCAGACATCAACTTAAATTGAGGTGAAAGGACTAAATTGCAATTGAACATAACTATAATTGATTACTGATCTAACCAGCACCTCAAAAAACACAACAGGATATGAGATTAAAGGTGAGCAGGAACCTAGAGGTACAATCATGCTTCAAAATTTTCTGAATATTGACTCCCAAAAAGGATAGAACAGATATGCAATTTCACCTCAACTATTCAGTGGAGACATAAGCGACTTACTAAAATCCATTGTGATCAGTACATTTAGCTTTCGGATGTGACATAAGTTCCCAGTTAAACGAAGAAGTTAAGGAGGAGCACCCAGTCTCAAAGCCTCTTCCCAACAAAACTTTGATACAGAAGAAAAAGATAAGATCAACAAACTGGGGAAAAGGATAAGAGGGGGAAGGAGGGGTATAATGAACAAAACCACCAAGAAATGGGCATCTAAAACCCCCGAAAGGAACAACGAGTACAATAAAACAATACATGAAGCAGGGAATAAGTCCCCAAACCTCTGGTCTAGAACAAACACAGCAAGTAACAAAGGAAAGGAAGAAAGGAAAAGACAAGAAAGGGAGGGAAGAGGATTACTCACCGCCTCACACAGAGTCAATACAAAGTACAATCAGAAAGTAAAAAAAAATAACGATGGCAGAAATTTAATTTTATGACCTATAACGTAAAGGGACTAAACTCACCAGGTAAAAGATATAAAATTCTAGAAGAAATTAGTAAATATGGCATCGACGTGGTATATTTACAAGACACTCACCTCTCACATATATCAAATGTAAAACTTTTCTCAAATTTTTTTTTAACATGGTATTATGGAGATACAATAACCAATAGAGCAAGAGGGGTGGCAATAGGCTTTGCCAAAGATCAACATTTCAAACTTGAAGATAGGAGGGCAGACCCAGAAGGTAGGTTCCTTTTTTTGAATGGTACCCTAGGTGGAACAGGTTATACCTTAGCCAATATATACGCACCGAACATAAATCCCATAACATTTTTAAAGGAGACCCTAGTAAAACTAATGGACTTCAGGAAAGGACACGTTATTCTAATGGGGGATTTGAATTTCTGTTTGGATCCGAAGCTTGATAGTACGTCCAGAGTGCTGGGGAAAAAGCGTGCAGTTAAAATCAATAAAACAAAAACTATTTACAAGCCAATTGGTGGACATATGGAGGATCCAACACACCAAAGTTCATGATTACACGTTTTTCTCCCCAGTACATGGGACGTACTCCAGGCTTGACCACATTTTCTTGGATCATAGGCTCTTGGACAGAGTAGTTAAAACCAATATTGAGATTATTTCATTATCTGACCACGCCCCAGTAACTATGAAATTACTCCAAATTATAGACCAATCTCGCTCTTAAATGCGGACACTAAACTATATGCCAAAGTTTTGGCCAATAGAATGAAGGGACACATGGGTACACTGATCCATCCGGACCAGGTGGGGTTTGTGACAGGGAGAGAGGGAAGGGACAACGGCGTACGAACGCTACTGGTTCTCCAAAAGATGAAAGAGGGTGGGTCCCCAGTTCTATTCCTGTCAATAGATGCGGAAAAGGCATTTGACAGGGTAGACTGGGGACTCACGTTTCAGACACTGGCCCATATGGGATTTGGTCCTAAGATAATTCCAAAAATTAGGACATTATACCATCATCCGTTTGCAAATATAAAAATAAATGGTGGATTGTCTACCTCCTTTGAGATTAGGAACGGGACGAGACATCTTGTCCCTTGAACCCCTGTTGGCCGTAATTCGTAACAACTTAGATATAAAAGGTTTTGAGGCTGGAGGCGAAGAACATTAAAAATAAAATTAGCAGCCTTTGCGGACGATATTTTGTTCTATATTAGAAACCCACGTATCTCACTGCCCAATATAATGAAAAATTTTCGACAATATGGAGAAATTTCAAATCTTAAAGTAAATCTAACAAAATCCTTCATACTAAACATAAATTTAAGTTAACAAGAACAACAAAACCTCCAAGGGGAATTTAAATTCCCATGGAAGAAGGAAATAGATTACCTAGGAATAAAGCTTTCAAATTCGATGAAAAAAATATACAAAATTAATTATTTACCATTATTAGACGACATTAAAAGAACAAGTAAAGACTTTAGTAACAAACCACTTTCATGGGTCGGACGTATAAATGCTACGAAAATTATATTACTTCCCAAGATAACCTACAAATTTCAAATGTTGCCCATCCCACTTCCCCAGAGGTACCTTAGGATACTAAAAGCTCTATTAATGAATTTTATATGGAAAAATAAAAAACATTCAATCTCCCTCCAAGCACTAAAGCGAGATAAGAATCAGGGGGGTCTCGAAGTCCCAGATTTACAAAAATATTACCAGGCGATAGTACTGTCAAGAATACCCGAGTGGGTCAAAGGAACAAGCAACAAAAGATGGGTGAATCTGGAAAAGGCACTTAGTAATACACAGTTAGGAAAAATTATTTGGAACCCATCCACTTATAGGGCATTAGGAGAAAACACACATATGCTGACTTTAAACACGTTAAAAAATTGGGATAAAATATACAAACAGACGAAAGGAACCTATAACTCACCACTGATTGCACTAAAAGAAAATGAATATTTTGCACCGGGAAAAAAAACACTTGGGGGGGGGGGGGGGATGGATTAAAAAAGAAAATGCACAATTGAAGGACATATTACAGAAGGGAAAAATTTTAACACTTCACAAATTACAAAGGAAAAAGGATTTGTTAACGATAGATGGGTGGCGATACCTCCAGCTGTGTATTTTCGTCAGCAGCTTACCCCAACCGATTAGAATAGAGGACGAACTGACTCAATTGGAAAAAATCTTTACAGTAAATAACACTAAAAAAATTATTTCTAAAATATATAAGCTATTGGTGGAAGTGGACGGGCGGGAGGTGCCGCCATTTATAAAAAGATGGGAGAGGGAGTTAAGTTTACAGATTGACACGTTCACTGTAAGGAAAATTCTGAAATTAACCCATAGTTCGGCAGTAGACTCTAGGACTGCAGAAATTAATTATAAATGTATAACAGCATGGTATGCAACCCCCGATAAAACAAGCAAATATCAACAAGGAAATTCCCCAGATTGTTGGAGAGGTTGTAAGGAGAAAGGTACAATGGCCCATTTATGGTGGAATTGCCACAAAATTTAAAAATATTGGGCAGAAATTATATCATACATCGGGGAAATTACCCAAATAGACCTGAAAAATGACCCATGGATAATCCTGATGCATGCTACAACACAAGGACTGGAACACTATAAAAGAACACTTGTCCCCCATCTATTAAATGCCGCAAAAACTTATCCCGAAGAGATGGCGGGAACCTGAAAGCCCCTCTATCTGGGAATGGATAGACGAGGTTGAGAAAACATACATTATGGAAAGCCTGAAATATAATATATAAGAAAAAAATGAGGGCATCAAAGAAAAGTGGGAGAGGTGGAGAAAATTTAAAGAAACCTGGAGTTACGTAGAGGCCTTAAGGCAATAAAGCTATAAAGACTGTGTATATAGAAAGTACTGTGTGAGGCGTTGAGGTGTGGGTTGTGGGGAGGTGGGGGGGAGGAGGGGAGAAAAAGGGGAAAATATATAAATTGGTTACTTTAATAAAATAAATAGAGTTAATACTTGAGGTGGGCTACGCCCTTTTATCAGAAATGAGAAAAATGCAAATATCAATTTCTTAATACATCCATAGATATAAAAACAAACAAAACGATAAGCAAAGGAAATAGGATGTAAGGAGAAAAAAGGTTACAGTGATGTGAAAACGAGAAGGGACAGAGATGGACGTATATGTTGATTTAGGTCTCTCATATAAGTTTAACTGAAGTAGCCCAAAAAAAAAACAATGAACAAACTATAAAATGAATGGGGATCGGGGACTAATGTCCCGCTTTCATCCCCAGATAGCTTTGTGTGATCGGATTATTAGATTTAGGATCTATAGCGTTGCAGTATTAAATTAGTCAAATTATCATGATTAAATTGTCATTGGCAATGTATATAGAGAGTTTTTCCTGAATATTACTTTAATGTTAAGATTTTATTAGATACCCTGGTGCTTTACAAAGTGGTTCAAGCTTAATCTTTTATTGATATTTGGAATATGTATGTACGTGACATTATTTGGATTAACATCGTACTATGTGGTGAGGGTGACTGCAGTCGGAACATGCAGGCTTGAGTGTCAGTGCGTGTCCAGTTCAGCCATCCTTCACACTGTGTACGAATTCAGTATCATTTTGTTGTTTGTTTTCTGTTCTATTTAGTTAGAATGTATTAATATGCTCAGACAGTGAGAGTTGGATCGTTCTGTGGTGGGAACCATGGGTGTTCGATTATTTGGCAATGAAGAGGTTAACACTTAACTCTGTGAGGTTATACATTTTTTTAAAGTTCTGCCGTGTGGGTCACGCCTATTGATAAAGACGGATTCACCAAACGCGTCTAGGTGTACCACATGGCTTGCTACACATGTCATCGGCTCTGGTTTCTCCCCCGGAACCACCACGGACGATTACAGCACTCTGACGGGTGGTGAGATTAACAGAACCGAATGTCCCCAGTGCCAAAAAGGTTGGGGACCACTGGCATACAGTATATAGAACATGCTACAGCAAAAATGAAATTTCTATAAAAAAAAAGGCAGTCAAATCACATTTAAAATGACTTGTGTTTGCAAAAAATGGCCTCCCAGTCCATACCAGGCCATTTGGGTCTGGCATTGATTAAAAAAACAAATGTGTGCGGTCCCCCCCATAATCTATACCAGACCCTTATCTGAGTAAGCAGTCTGGCAGGTCAGAAAAGGGGGGACAAGCGAGTGCCCCCCATCCTGAACCATACCAGGCCACATGCCCTCAACATGGGTGGGTGGGTGCTTAAGCACCTTGTGGACAAGGGCCTCTTCCCCACAACGAAGGTTGTGGGGGTCTGCGGGCAGGGGGCTATTAGAATCTGGAAGCCCCCTGTAGTTATAGTAAGTTGTGCCGTGTGGGTCACGCCTATTAATAAAGACGGATTCACGAAACGCGTCTAGGTGTACCACACGGCTTGCTACACAGGTCATCGGCTCTGGTTTCTCCCCAGGAACCACCAGGGACGATTACAGCTCTCTGACGGGTGGTGAGATTAACAGAACCGAATGTACCGCGCTACCATTTTATTGGATACTTTTTAAAAAATATTTGTTTGTAAGTTTAATGTATTAAGGGAAGGGGGTCTTTTAGAGAAATAAAAGCTTTACAGTTTTACACTATGAGGCTTCCCTCTCCCTTTCTTTGCCCGAGTATCATGAAAAACTTTCAGCTGATCGGATCCTGGTGAATCAGAGGACGCAGGTGTCTGTTTTCATTTTGACCGATCGTTTTCTGAGGGTTGGACGGATGTTCGTTTGGCAGTGGTCTCAGCTACCTCATATACCTAAAGAGGTACATTACATTAGTATATTTTTCTAAATCGCCGGATAAGTGATCTGTTGAGAACTTCTGTGTTGTAACAAACTACATCTGATGGCAGAGGACAAACCACATCTGGTGGCAGGCGACAATCCACATCTGGTGGCAGGTGGCAATCCACATCTGGTGGCAGGTGACAATCCACATCTGGTGGCAGGTGGCAATCCACATCTGGTGGCAGGTGACAAGCCACAATACACATCTGGTAGCAGGCGACATGGTAAGCAACAATCCACATCTGGTGACAGGCGACTGCAAGTGACAATCCACATCTAGTGGCAGGTGACTTGGCAAGTGACAAACCTCATCTGGTGGCAGGTGATGTGGCAAGTGACAATCCACATCTAGTGGCAGGTGACGTGGCAAGTGACAATTCACATCTGATGGCAAGTGACAAACCTCATCTGGTGGTAGGTGACGTGGCAAGTGGCAATCCACATCTGGTGGCAGGTGATGTGGCAAGTGACAATCCACATCTAGTGGCAGGTGACGTGGCAAGTGACAAACCTCATCTGGTGGCAGGTGATGTGGCAAGTGACAATCCACATCTAGTGGCAGGTGACGTGGCAAGTGACAATTCACATCTGATGGCGAGTGACAAACCTCATCTGGTGGTAGGTGACGTGGCAAGTGGCAATCCACATCTGGTGGCAGGTGATGTGGCAAGTGACAATCCACATCTAGTGGCAGGTGACGTGGCAAGTGACAATTCACATCTGATGGCAAGTGACAAACCTCATCTGGTGGTAGGTGACGTGGCAAGTGGCAATCCACATCTGGTGGCAGGTGATGTGGCAAGTGACAATCCACATCTAGTGGCAGGTGACGTGGCAAGTGACAATTCACATCTGATGGCAAGTGACAAACCTCATCTGGTGGTAGGTGACGTGGCAAGTGGCAATCCACATCTGGTGGCAGGCGACACGGCAAGTGACAATCCACATCTGGTGGCAGGTTATGTGGGAAGTGACAAACCTCATCTGGTGGCAGGTGACGTGGCAAGTGGCAATCCACATCTGGTGGCAGGCGACACGGCAAGTGACAATCCACATCTGGTAGCAGGTGATGTGGCAAGTGACAGACCTCATCTGGTGGCAGGTGACATGGCAAGTGAGAAACCGTATCTGGTGGCAGGCGACGGTGGCAAGTGTCAATCTGCATCTGGTGGCAGGTGACGTGACAATCCACATCTGGTGGCAGGTGATGTGGTAAGTGACACTTTGCATCTGGTGGCAGATTATGGTGAGTTGAACTGTTTCATTTTATATCACAATGTAATAATAGAAATAATGCGCTTCAATCATCCTGACATCATATCAACCATGGTACCGTGATGATGATTTCCCTGACAAATTGCCCATGAAAAAGCCGTGTAAATTCCCCCCCCCCCCCTCCGAGCCTTGGCACAATTTTACTTCACGATGCCGGTCCCCGGTGCCAAAAAGGTTGGGGACCACTGCCATACAGTTTATAGAACATGCTACAGCAAAAATGACTATTTCTATAGAAAAAAAGCGAGTCAAATCACATAAATCACAAATTTTAAATGTCCATACCAGGACATTTGGGTCTGGCATGGATTACAAAAACAAAAACAAAAAAAAAATGTGTGCGGTCCCCCCATAATCTATACCAGACCTTTATCTGAGTAAGCAGCCTGGCAGGTCAGGAAAGGGGGGGTGGGTGCTTAAGAACCTTGTGGACAAGGGCCTCTTCCCCACAACAATGGTTGTGGGGGTCTGCGGGCAGGGGGCTTATCAGAATCTGGAAGCCCCCCTATAACAAGAGGGTCCCCAGATCCCGGCCCCCCATGTGAATGAGTATGGAGTACATATTCCCAATTTACCATTTACCAAAAAGTGTCAAAGTAATAAAACACACAATTTTTGACAATTCCTTTATTAAAAAAACTGTGTCCCCTGATGTAAATTCATCATCGATAACGCCCCCGCCGCACCCAAAAAATAAAAAAATTAAAACGCTCCCACGACATGAAGGCTGGCCGTTTGACAGTTGTTATATAGGTAAGGGACAGGGACACCTGACTTGGTCACCTGGTGGCACCACCCCTTCTGATGTCACTGTCCCAGTGACACCTACCTTGGAGGTGAGCCTAACGTGCAGAGGGAGACCTCTCGTACAGCCCTGGCTCCGGAGTCACTGGAGTTGAGACAGTGACCGTAGGAGCACAGTAAGGTATGCGTGCCTGCAGGGTTCTCTTGGCTGGAGATGATCTCAGCTGAACAATAGACGGCTTAGGTACTGCGGATGCAGGATACAGGATGCAGGTGCACTTGCGGATGCACGTCAGCGGGTGCAGGTCAGCGGATGCAGGAGTGCTGAGGGGCAGCGAATGCAGATGCACTAAGATGCAAGACAGCAGGCAGGGGAAAGGTCAGACAAGCCAGGTCATTCACAGCGGAACAGTCAGCAGAGACGGCAGGCAAGGGATAGTCAGAGTTCAGGCCGGGTTGGTAACAGAGGATCAGGCAGACAAGTAAACAGAGCAAGGTTAAGGGAGGCAAGGTTCAGGACTGGAGACAGCAGTGAGGTCAGGAAGCCAGGTCAGTATTATATCAGATGCAGGCTCGGGATCAGGTCACAGGGTAAAGCTGCAGATCAAACAGCAAAGAACTAGTGCAGCTGAAGCCCCTTTTAAAGGCCCCTGGGCGCCAAGGAACAGTTACTGTGGGCGCATGCGTGATCCCCACATGTGCATTGGCGCACAGCTGTTCACAGCTGGATGCCTATTGCGCCTGTGTGATACTGTGTGCCTTAGACTAGCTGCAGCACTAGGAGCAGTGTGTTCATGACACCCAGCATGCACGATCCCTAGACGTCAGAAGGGGCAGTGCCACCAGATGACATAGCCAGGTGGCCCCGCCACTTACTTAGCCTGCAGTAGAGGGCCAGCCTTCATGTCGGTGGAGTGATTGATGATGGAATTACATCAGGGGCCACTGTTTTTTTATTTTTTAATAAAGGAATTGTCAAAAAATGTCTCTATTACTTTTTGACACATGTTTGGTGAATGGGTAGGGGTACTATGTACCCCATACTCATTCACATGGGGGAGCTGGGATCTGGGGGCCCCCTTCTTAAAGGGGGCTTCCGGATTCCAATAAGCCGCCTGCCCGCAGACCCCCACAACCACCAGCCATGGTTGTGGGGATGAGGCTCTTGTCCCCATTAACATGGGGACAAAGTGCTTTGGGGTGGAGGGGGCAGAACTGCCCTGCCCCGCCCCAAAGAACCCACCCCCCAATGTTAAGGACATGTGCCCTGGTATGGTTCAGGGGGGGGGCACTTGCTCATTTCCCCCTTTCCTGACCTGCCAGGCTGCATGCCCAGGTAAGGGTCTGGTATGGATTTTGGGGTGGGACCCCACGCTGTTTTTATTTTACTGGCAATTTTTTTCTCTAGCGGGGAAACCCATTGACAGCTGATGACTTATCAATTGTTAAGGACGCTGCAGACTGCTTCCCGACCCGCTCCTTAACAACCAGCTTATAGTGCTCCCTGATTGGACAAAGCTTTGCCCAATCTGGGAGCAAAATGCACTGTGCAGTGCATTGCGGGGCATTCAGCAGGTGTTTTCCCGAACGGGGGAACTGTACACCCAACTCTACTCAGCAGGGAGATCGCTGTACTGACATTGGATTGTTAGTACAGGATCTCCTCACACAGCTGTCAGCTATTGGTCATATCAGCTGTTTCACACCCCTACCCTTAATCATGCATTAGCTGCAAGAAAACATTCGGGAGGCTTTCAAGGGGACCTTTCCATATGTGAGTGTTTCTCATATGTCAATATAACACAGACTGGACCAAGTGCACGGCGTCGAGCCCTATAGTAAACTGAACTTTCATTGCTGTGGTGTCAACTACAGAGGCATCTATTTGTTATTCATGTACAGTATATCGTGATCTATATACCACCTGCATCTGATAAGCATACATCTTACAGGCATGCATTTTGCTTTGGACTGACCAGACTATCCAGAATATGTGGACTGCCCTTACATTTGGCATCACACATGCGGTCTGCTATTTAGGACATTTCAATAGGGGGTTCTATGCATTGACCTAATTGGTACCTTTAAATTTGTGTTGTCAGAGTCTTCCTACTCCCACGGGTCTCTTCATCCATCTCCATCCCCTCTGTACTCTACTCCAAGAATTCTATTCCAACTCCACGTGCCAGACTACTTACAGTTGATTGTAAAATACATTTTAATGTTTCATTGTCCATACTTTTATACAATTTTATTGTGCTTAAGAATATCTGCATGGAGCCTGAATTTTAGAGAAAAATTATTCGGTCAGCGTAATTATACTTAATAATTTATTTTCATATTAGAGGCAGTGTCATACATTGATCTATTAAACGACAGTGTACTGGTAATTGCACCGCAAGCATTTGTCAAAGTCAGCCTTTACACTTGGATTACATGAGCCTGGCTCATTGTGGCTTTTTTTCTAGGGGTGTTGAAAATAATCGGTGCATCGATGCATCACGATTCTGCCCTTCCCGATTCGCCATCGATGCGGTATCCAGCGTAATCGATTATGCATGATGTCATTCCAGCTTCTCCCTATCCCCCGCACAGCAGTGTCTTTGCTGGTGATGACAAGCCACCGACTGGCTGGCTGCGCCTGGTGCCGTTTCCTGTCATCGGATGATATAGCCTCCGCATGCTGCCCCCACCTACGCTCTCCCCCTCTTCAGGATTTGTACCTGTGGACAGTGACACCGGTCATCTCCCTGATGGGCGAGTTCAGAGCCGCACGGAGCAGTGTGAGCCGCACAGAGCTGTGAGACATAGATCACTGTAGCTGTTATCACATCCGTGGGATAAGGCATATAGTCGGCTTCAATGAGCTGCAAGGAGAGAAGAGGGGGGTTATAGGAGTGCTCTGGAGATGAGAGATCAGCCTGTCATGTTTGATATATGTGAGGGGTGAGTGTATAGAAGTGGCACATCCCCCACATCTGCTACACCTATCCAGTATCAGAATACAGGGATCAGGAATACATTGTGCTCAGAATACAGGGATCAGGAATGCGTTGTGCTCAGAATACAGGGATCAGGAATGCGTTGTGCTCAGAATACAGGGATTAGGAATGCGTTGTGCTTAGAATATAGGGATCAGGAATGCATTGTGCTCAGAATACAGGGATCAGGCATGCGTTGTGCTCAGAATACAGAAATCATAAATGCATTGTGTTCAGGATACATGGATCAGGAATGCATTATGCTCAGAATACAGGGATCGGGGGATGATGTGAAGGCCAGTTTAGGACACTGCTATGGGGGCAGCCCTTCTCAAAGCAGTCCTCTGACCCCTATATATCGCCCCCCCCCACACACACACACATTAGTGTCCTCTGCCCCCCCTTTCCCCCATAGCACTGTCCTACCTGTGTATGTACAGTCACAGTCCTCCACATGGTCATGCTTCAGCGCCCAAGCCCCTGCACATGCAGCCGCTCTCCTATTGCCTCTCAAAGTCCAGGAAGGGAGGAGTCACGCTTTGCTTCCTGAAACTCTGTGTCATTCCCACTGGGCTGCCCTCGGTGCATCCATGGGGGGTTTTACCCACATCTGCTGCCCTGCTGGCCGAACGCACTGATGCTCCTCCACGCCTGCACCACCAGTGCAAGTGACTGCCTGGCTTGGAGATTCCCCCAATAACCTGGCGGCGTGCTGCATGCCCACAGAGAGGGCTCGGCATGCCAGCTGTGGCACGTTTGCCATAGGTTGGCCATCACTGGCCTAGGCAATCTTTATATAGAGCAACAATTATTTTTTTCAGATCCTCAGAGAATTCTTTGCCATGAGGTGCCATGTTGAACTTCCAGTGACCAGTATGAGTGAGTGAGAGTGACAACACCAAATTTAACACACCTGCTCCCCATTCACACCTGAGATCTTGTAACACTAATGAGTCACATGACACCAGGGAGGGAAAATGGCTAATTGGGCCCAATTTGGACATTTTCACTTAGGGGTGTACTCACTTTTGTTGCCAGCAGTTTAGATATTAATGGCTGTGTGTTGAGTTATTTTGAGGAGACAGCAAATCTACACTGTTATACAACTTGTACACTCACTACTACATTGTAGCAAAGTGTAATTTCTTCAGTGTTGTCACATGAAAACATATAATAAACTATTTAAAAAAATGTAAGGGGTTTATTACCTTTTGTGAGAGTTATTCACAATACATATCAATAATAAATGCAATATCTTTAAAGTTTTTTTTTTCATGTTTATGGATTTGAATCATTAAGTATTAAGTTTGAATATTTTAGGGGGTATGCACACTTTTATGTTGGTTTAAGTTTTTTGTGGAAGTCTTGTGTTTTTAAAGGTGCAGCAATCCTTCCCCATTTCAAAAGAACTAAGTGCAGGGTTTTAGTTGGTATATTTTTTACCACTACATTTGTCACTATATGATATCTGCTGACTCTCCAAGTGGAGCCCCAGCCAGGGTCTAAACACCTAACCCCAAAACTATTTTTAAGTATATCCCATAAGAAAGGAGTAGAAATGGTGCATTATTGAGTTGCTCTACCAAATTTTGACATTAAACATCTTTCTTTTTAATGCTATAGGCCTACCACCAGTTATAGGGGCGGCAAAGGGGACCTGTTGTGCGTCATCGTATGACAACCTGTACTTAGGGGGTGGGAAAGGGCCTTATTCTCTGATGACGCCTCATCGATGTATCTGCACCACATACCATTGTGGCGCAGGTACATTGATGACATCTTCATTATGTGGACTGGCTTGCATGATAAGCTATTAGGCTTTATGTCACACCTTTCTGTGAATGAATTTAACCTTAGATTTACTATGCAAGCAAGTCAACAACAGATCGCCTTTCCTGATGTACTTAAATTAGCCAATCCAGATGGCTCATTATTCACCACTCTGTATCATAAGGAAAAGGCAGGTAATGCTATATTACACGCCATGAGTATCCACCCTGCCCCCCTCGTAGGAAGCATCCCTTACAGCCTATACCTTAGGTGGCAGAGGAACTGCACCAGGGAGATGGACTTCAAAATTGAATCTAAAGCACTTACCCTATCAAACTTTTCAAGAAATCCTATCAAAGAGCTACACAATAGAAAAGAGAATCTTTTATTTTCTTCAAAACCACAAAAAACCTCTAGTAGAACTAAAATAACCACAAAGTTTAGTGCCGATCAAAACCAATTCCACCAAATCCTCAGATGTAATTGCCATTTTCTCATGGAAGATGAGGTTATCTCTAAATTTGTCCATAGCCATTATTAACCTTTGGATACTATGGACGGGTATGTGAGAAAAAAACTGTACATTTAGATGTGGGGGTTGTGACCAATGCCTCTGGATTAGTGAAGGGGAATGTTTCACTCTCTCTCGGGGAGGCATTCTTAATTCCAGACACCATGTTGACTGCCAGATTGTTGGGGTAGTAAACCTCATGACCTGCACCTGCGGCGCTTTTTACATTGATAAGATGAAAAGAACCTTTAACCGGCAGGTACAGGGTCATCTTAATTACAGGGTCATACTATATGGATTACTATACACACCCATTGGTGAGCATGTGGGACAAGTACATTGTCATGATATTGATACATAAAAATTATAAATCATGTAAAATACACGCCCCATGGAGCATTCAGATCAAAATTTCTCATACTTTCCCCCCAAAAAAAGTCTCTTGGTCAATAACTAATTAAACCAAGATTCTTAAATTGTCTAAATAAGGAATTACCTCATAAACACGGAATAGACTTTTGAACACAAACATCTGTGTTGACCCAGTTTGGAACTGCAAGTGCAAATAAGGTTTCAAACTTGTTCAACAGTACAGCAGGAGTTCAATGTTGAGAGACTCTCACCTTCCATATCAGCAAATAAAAATATTTGATGAAAGACCCAAGCTTGAGAAAAGATTACACTTCATGCGAGAAACCAAACAAGTGTTGCCAGACCCCAGAAGACAATTGACTATTGGGAATTGTCCTCCCATAAAGACAACCAGTGTTTATTCAGCTTTGAATCAAGTCAGTAAAGGAAAAAGTGTTAATTGTATACCAAAGGAACTAAGTTTCAATCTGAAATAAAAATCCCAATATATATGGAAACAAAATATATATATATTACGGATGATAAAAGGCAAGATGAAGAGGTCAAACTATGAGACACCACATCCCAAATAAGGAAAATTCAGAACACAGGGCTAAGAGGTAACAAACCTCGGGACTTTTAATGGTGTCAAATGTACAGGTCAAAACACCAAAAATAGTAAAAATACACAAATTTTATTACCAAAATGGTAAAAACATGAGAAAGAGAACGCAATAATACATCCATAGCAAAGGATAGATAAATGATTCAAACATGTGTATATAAGGCACTACCACTCGACATGTTTCACTCGTTAGAGTTTCTTCAGAAGATTGATGGTGTGACTCTTTTATATGCTGAAATAACAAAACATAGTTATGAATGCCTATAGAGTAAATGCATCATAGCGAAGGAAGACATATTGGCTTAGTGATAAAAGGGAACTAAGCAGCATTTGTAAACAGCAACAAAAATGTCAGGATTACAAGGACATAGAAACAAATGATCAAAAATGGAAACAGGTCTCACCACAATTGCTTGAATTGCAAAGACTGATGTAAGTAAGAAAAAACGATTGAAAGATAGAGACAACCATTCAGCCAAGCGGAGCCGTCCAAAATGCTTGCAGAGAGCAGCAATACTAATAATAAATCTATAAAAAATATATATAGATGTATGTAAACCTTTTAAAACAGGGCATTTAAATGAGATGGCTAAGCAGGGAGGAATAAAAAAGCATCCCAATTTAGCAATAATTACCTTAATATATAATAAAGGTTGAATCAATATAATGAGGATAAGCAACTTGCTGGTATAGAGTAGGGATGAGCCGAACACCCCCGGGTTCGGTTCGCACCAGAACCTGCGAACGGACCGAAAGTTTGCACGAACATTCGAACCCTATTAATTACAATGGACGCAAACGTTCGAAATCAAAAGTGCTAATTTTAAAGGCTAATATGCATGTTATTGTCATAAAAAGTGTTTGGGGACCTGGGTCCTGCCCCAGGGGACATGTATCAATGCAAAAATGTTTTTTAAAAACTGCCGTTTTTTCAGGAGCAGTGATTTTAATGTTTAATGTGAAACAATAAAAGTGTAATATTCCTTTAAATTTCGTACCTGGGGGGTGTCTATAGTATGCCTGTGAAGGGGCGCATGTTTCCCGTGCTTAGAACTGTCCCTGCACAAAGTGTCATTTTTGCAGGAAAAAAAGCTATTTAAAATCACTCGCGGCTAATGTATTTCCGGCCTCCGTAATACAGAGAACAGTCATTCATTGAAAGTCATTGATAAAAAAAAAAGCGTGGGGGTCCCCCCAAATTCAATTATCAGGCCCTTCAGGTCTGCTATGGATATTAAGGGGAACCCCGCTTCAAATTTAAAAAAAAAATGACGTAGGGGTCCCCCTAAATATCCATACCAGACCCTTCAGGTCTGGGATGGATTTTAAGGGGAACCCCGGCCAAAAAAAAAATGGTGTGGGGTCCCCCTCAAAATCCATACCAGACCCTTATCCGAGCACGCAACTTAACAGGCCGCAGGAAAAGAGGGGGGGACGAGAGCGGCCCCCCTCCCTCCTGAACCGTACCAGGCCACATGCCCCAACATTGGGAGGGTGCTTTGGGGGTCTGTGACCCCTCAAAGCACCATGTCCCCATGTTGATGAGGACAAGGGCCTCTTCCCCACAACCCTGGCCATTGGTTGTGGGGGTCTGCGGGCGGGGGGCTAATCGGAATCTGGAAGCCCCCTTTAACAAGGGGACCCCCAGATCCCCCCCCCCCCTGTGTGAAATGGTAAGGGAGTACAAAAGTACCCCTACCATTTCACCCAAAAAGTGACAAAAATGGTAAAAATTACAGGAGACGGTCTTTGAAAATTCCTTTATCACAGGCACAGCAGATATCACTGACAACGTCACTGACTAACGCCGGAACACATTATTGCTCTCCTCGCCGCTGGCTCTATGATTGGCCAAGCATGCGGGGGTCACAGTGCATGCTTGGCCAATCATCAGCCAGCAATGCACTGTGACTGGCGCAGTGCATTGTGGACCGTTCGCATCACACGAATTTGATGCGAACGGCCCACATAGTTTTGGGCTCGACGAGCGGTCGAACGGCCGATGTTCGATTCGAACATGGGTTCGAATCGAACACCTGGCCCATCCCTAGTATAGAGATAGATGAATGAAGGACATCACAAGCACCAGCATCTGGATAAATCCAAACATTGGTTGACAAATGCACTTGAATAAGAATGTCAACAGTCTAAAGCCCCATACACACGGTCGGATTTTCCGATGGATTCTGTCCTATCGGACAATGTTGTCGTAAATTCCGACCGTGTGTAGGCACCATCGGACAGTTTCCATCGGATTGTCCGACGGACAAAGTTCTATCTCCTGCTGGATAGATTTTTCGACAACAAAGTCCGATCACACCAATTCCGATCGTGTGTAGCGTAGTCCGACGGACAAAGAAATTCTGTGACGGAAGCGCTCGGTCAGGTAAAACTACCGTTCCTAATCGACACAGCACATTCGTCACGCTGCAATGTTAAAATGTCTTTAATGCAGCGCATTCTCTTTTTCTTTACAATGCAAGAAGAATGAGGTGTTTTAGCTGCTCCTATTTACCCTCACTTCTCACAAACTTATTTCTTTATTCGTTTTCAGGATTTCTAGACTAGATGTTTATTTTTCCTCAGATCGTAAAAGAATCTTTGTTATATTTTTTGGATGATTTGTCATTTTTTTTTTTGGAATACATATTTTCAGGATAATTTATTTAGATTTTTGAGGGGGGTTGTGTGTCTCAATTTAGCAAAACAACATTATTAACATTTGTATTTGTTGCTTAAATTTACTAGTTTGTTTGTTGTTGGTGCCCCTTGTTAATTGGACTTTATTATTTGTGAAATGTACCTGCCTACTTACAAATAAACTGTCATTGTAGAAAAGTAAAACACATAGGCAATGGTTATTTCAAATCAAAAATACCTTTATTTAGGTCTCAGCAACAAACCAAAGAGGAACGCAGCGATGGAGAAACTTGGGGAATTTGCAAAGCCTTGGACACCCACGGCAAACATAATTTTTGAAGCTTCTAAAATTGGTGGCCTGAGGAGTACCTATCTAAATAATAAGGGAGTGCTATCTGGTCCTGAAGTCCAAAACATCCGGAACTGCAGCAGATGCCATCTAGGTCCCCAGGCTCTGGTCCTACTAGAGGCTCCATCTTCTCTCAGACCAGACTGAATCCAGGTCGTCACTCTCAGGTCTTCCTTGTACGCTTCCTTCCACGCTGTGGTGCTAGTGGGGTGGCAGAAGGAGGAGGAGGCGGAGCATGGTCCCTATCGCAAAAACATGTGTGAGTGGGGTCATCCCCCCAGCCATACCCTTATTTAGGACCTTGAGAATGACCCCCTCACACATGCTGCGTTGCCCCACCTCCATACCCATTATTTTTGTGGCAACCAAGGAGCCAAAGGCCTCCTCGTAGGTGGGTGTGACATGTAGGGAGGCTGAAGCCTCTCTGATCAGCCGGAGCGCTGACTCTCCCACCTCCCCCACCCTTCTCGCCCTTTTGTAGGGAAGGCGGAGGGGAGGGACTTGGGAGACAGTCAGGCTCCTACGCCTACCCCCCTCTTGGCTGCCACTACCCACCTCTTGGCTGCCACTAACCCCTGCCTCCTCCTGACTGCCACATTCCACAGCCACCTCCTGGCTGAGGTCTTCCTGTGTATGAAAAAGGAATTTGTTCATCAAACACACACAATTTTCATCTAGTGACTGTTGCAAAATGTTTACAAATAGAAAACCATACAATTCTCAGCCCAGCAGTTTATATTCTTGCCCCAAATGTCTCCAACACTACTGTCTGTTGATATGTCAAACACGTTTAGGAACTAAGCAAATGGGGATCCTGAATTAAGTGAACATCATTCATTATTCCCAAAAATGGTTACAAAACTACTATACCTGCCACAAGCTGGGCTCCTCCACATCTTCCAGACTGGAAGGCCCAGGTTGCTCCTCGGAAGTCTCATCAGGGGGGGCGTGCATGGAAGGACGCGTGCAAGGAAGAGTCGAGAGTGACTTCCTGACATCAGCCTAGTCTTTGAGAAAATGGAGCCTCTCATAGTACCAGAGCGTGGGGACATAGACCTCATCTGCTGCAACTCCAGATGCTTGGGGCTTCAGGACCTTATTGCGCTCCCTGAAATAGGTACTCCTCAGGCTGCCAATATTTAGTCTTAACTTCTCCACGGTTGCCGTGGGGATCGTTGGCTTTACAAATTCCACAAGTTTCTTCATGGCTGCGTACCTCTTTGGTTTGTTGCTGTAATCTCTGTGTTTAGCCTGCCATAATAGGGGCATTTCCCTATACTTATCAATGAAGAGGGGGAGAAAACTCACGTCGTTGAATCCCTCCATAATCTCTGCAAGACACAACACCACACAAAAACACTATAAATAATGTCAGGCTAAACTCTCCTAATCTTCTCCATAAATAAGCCTCAAGGTCTAATCAGTCTAGGCTAGTTATGTACCAAGTTCAAATTGTACCTTCGTTCTAGCGATCGTCTCGTGCGTGAGCTTTCTCTCCCCTCGTCTCACAGATCGTGGCTACGACACAGGCGTGTGACGTTTTATATACAGTGCGCATACGTCAAACTCCGCCCGCCCCTGATGATCTTTCTCGTCTATTTCCCACCCCTTCTCTTTACGGCGCAGTGGGGAGAGCACATGGCAGGGACACAGCAGGTGCGCCCCAAATATTACACCAACGAGGAGGAGGACGAGGAAAGGCCGGAGGCAGAAACGTCCCGATCCCGGAGCCTGAAATTCAAGGCCTCCAATATGTCATTTGGAGAAATGTTGGAGATGGTGGACATATTAAAGAGGAGCGACTATGATGGGAAGTATGGGCCTTACCTCAACCCCAATATCCGAAAGGCCAAGATCATGTCTAAAGTTGTGAGGAGGCTGTACAATCATTTTGGGGTACAACGATCCAAGGAGCAACTGAGGAAACGCTGGTCAGACCTGAAACTGAGGGAGCCCGATCAGTACAGAAAGATCAAGCGAGTTCTTCAAAAAAGTAAGTAGTTTGTGTTTTGTGTTTGATTTTTTGCTTGCATACTGCTCCATGTGTTTGTATTTTTTCAATGTTGTACATTAGAAAATGGCCACTTTCATGTTCGTCTGTGCATTCGATCGTACTCAACCTCGATCTTTCTGCCACTGTCATGTTCGTGTGTGTCCATTCGATCGTACTCAACCTCGATCGTTCGGCCACTTATAATACGAGGTTTGGTGAAGTTTTTAGTGAAAGGAAGTTGGTTCTTAATAGAGATGTCATCAAGAATGTCAAGCTAATTTATTCAATGTAAAGGAGAGGTCACTCAGTAGCTGTTTACCCATCTGGACTCTAGAGCACTAGTGCTGGGACACCCAAACCCCCTTTTTATTATGCTTTTCCAGACATGTGCTCCAGTGGATACTAGAGGGGTGTCTCCATCAGACAAACTTCTACCAAAAAGCTAGTAAGTTTAGCACCTTTACAAAGTGACTACATTCATGTTGTTGTCATTTGTAACTGGCCAACCAAAAATATTGTCCCTCACTTTCAAGCAATGTTTGACATTTCCTATTTCTGCCCTCAATAGATTGTGGTGCTAAATCTTCCTTTTGTACATTCTCATAGGGGAGCGAAAACTCGGGATGTTTGAGGAAACCAGAAAACCTACACCTCCCAAAGAAGGGGAAAGACCAGAAGCAGAGGAGGAGGAGGAGGAGGAGGAGGAAGGAGAGATCATAGAAGTTGGAGAACTTGTCACCACAACAGGTGAGTGTGGGAGAACACAGCTACTGGTAAGCTAATCAATGTATGCCTGCCTCATTTCCAAGAGACATATATTTTTTTTGTTGTTTTTTTTTAGGTGACGTGGATGTTGTGGAAGAAGAATCGCACTTTACCACTGAAAGTGCCCACGTACTCATCGGGGAGATAATGGTCTGCAATCGAGATCTAGATGAGATAAAGCAAAACATCAATGATGTTCAACAAAAATTAAAGAACATCATTGATGTTTTAGGGAAAATCTGAAAACGCACCAAGTAATTAATAACACACATTTGTGGCTGTTTGTGACCACATTTGCAACTTAAGAAATGTGTGAAATTTGGAACATGCACACATTGTGTCCACATGTGCTAGCTCCCATCATGGTGGATGAATGAAAATGTTTTTTTGGGGGTGCAACCACTTTAGTAACTACTAAAGTGTGTGTGTGGTGAAGGGGTTGCACCCCCAAAACACGTCCATTGATCCCCATGATGGGAAATGGCACTTTTGAACATTCTAGGCATGTGTTTTACCATCTAATGTCCATTTTCAGACCCAAATTGTGTGCATGTTCTAAATTTCCAGTTTCCAGGGGTGACACCCCATGTGATGAAGGCAAGATCAAACACACTTTGAACATATAGTCATGTCTGATCTTGTCTTCACTTTAGAAAGTTGAACTTTGCAAGATCCTATGTTCTGTTTTGCTCCATGCCTGGTTTTAACAAATGCGGAATGTTTGTAAACAATGTTGGAAAGAACCAAGATCTTGTCAGTTTTGCCAAGAAGTTTGGAAACGCACTTGTGAATGTGTTGCAAGTAAACTTTTTTTAATTTTCTAAATGTGTAGCTTCCTTATTGAAAAACACAAAAGCATTATGTATGTCAAATGTAAAGGATTTGGGGGGCAATGGGTGTTATTTACTAAAGGCAATTCCAGTTTGCACTGCAAGTGTATTTTCCAGGGCACTTTTGCACTGCACTTGTAGAGCATAGTGGATTTGACTTATGTAAATGACACCCACAGTGCTTTGTACGAAAACACGTAGCACACCATTTTTGGGAATACACACATGTCTGACATGGTGATGAAAAGGAGTATTTTGGGTGTCAGTTATGCACTACAAACCTTATCTAGACAAAAGATTAGGTATCACACACACAACATGAGAAGATTCTTTTTGGGAAGAAGAGACTGTTACCTCCTTTTGCCCAGAAAGTGCCTTCTCACTGTTGAAGCTAAAGGACAACAATGTATATCTCAAATAAGCTAGAATATGGAAATGAGAAAAAAATCATAGGTTTGTTTAAAAAATATATTTATAAAAAAATGCCTCTCACACATCGTCAGGCAGAGCAATGGCCCCCCTACCCACAAAGTACTCCATATATTGCTCGCGGACCTCGCAGGCATTTAGAGGGGGCAAGCCTGGACGTGCCGCTTGAAGGGCTGTGAGGTCGGCATTGGAAGTGCCCTCCACATCTGGGCCAATGGGCACCACATAGTTGCTGTTGTGTCTTTTCAAAAAGTTGTGCAATATGCAACAGGCAAGAACTATGTGGTTCAGTTTGTATTCCGCCAAGTTAATAGCCGTCAAAAACAGGCGGAAGCGGCTGGCCAGGATCCCGAAGGTGTTCTCCACCACTCTGCGGGCTCTCGAAAGCCTGTAATTGAAGACCCTCTGGTCTGGGGTGAGGGTCCTCATCGGGAAGGGCCTCATCAGATGGGGAGTCAGCGCAAACGCTTCATCTGCGACAAAGACGAAGGGGAGTCCTTCAGCATTCTCCTCTGGAGGTGGCAAGCACAGACTGCCACTTTGGAGACGCCAGTAGAACTCCGTGTGCGCAATGGCACCACCATCCGAGATCCGGCCGTTCATCCCCACGTCCACATACAAAAAATCGTATGTCGCCGACACCACCGCCAACATCACTACACTATTAAACCCCTTATAATTATAATAGTAGGACCCCGAGTTGGGGGGTGGGACGATGCGGACGTGTTTCCCATCAATTGCACCTCCGCAGTTAGGAAAGTCCCAACGGCTGGCAAAGTGGGAGGCCACAGTCTGCCATTCCTGTGGCGTGGAAGGGAACTGTGGAGTGAAACAAGAAAAAATAATTAGTCACTTTGCACCTAAACATTGCAAGCAGATTAGACACTAAACATCTTGGAACAAGATCAGACTTTTACATTTTAAGATGGAAGATTTGCACCGAAAAGTAGAGGGTCCCCCTAGCAGATTACTCACCCCCCATCAATCCCCCCACTTCTGATGGGCCATTGACAATAACTAGTTGGTTTGGGGGGGGGGGGGGGTTGGACAGGTAACCCTCTGCACTTCATTGATTGCCAAATGGCTCAATAATGTGTGCTAGTTTGGCCAGACCCTCCTTACTTAACACTATTGGCAGCCCACAGGAAAGATAAAAGAACATTCCAAATCCCCCCCCCCACCCCCCCACAAAAAAAAAATTGGGAAAAAATGGGGCTCTGCATGAAGTAAAACACACAGCAAACATTTGTGCATGTTTTAGGGGGTGTTTGGGGGAAAACAATACTATGCAGCAGACAAAATACATTGCTTAAGTGACTAGGCCATAGGTGTCTATTGGGGCAGAAGAGCATGCTGGGGAGGTAAGTGAAGGGAAAAATGCAGGAAGGACAAAAGGGGCACAGCATATTAGAGCATATTGCAAGCATGGTAATTAGGGAAGGAGGTCAAAAATACAAGACATTAGCAAACAGAGCATACATAGAATGGAATAGTAAAGTAGAAATGTTACCTTAATATAGAGCTCCTGCAGGACCTGGATGATGGCAGAACAGGTCTCTGAAATAATGATTCCCAGGGCCTGGGGAGAGATACCTGAGGAGAACTTCAAATCCTGAAGGCTTCTCCCTGTCGCCAAGTACCCGAGGGCTTTCACACTGAAGCGGTGTGCTTGCAGGACGCTCAAAAATGTCCTGCAAGCCGCATCTTTGGCTCGATATAGGAGCGGTATATTTACAATATTGAAAACAATGGGGGAGCGCGCCGACCCCGCCCGCAAAACGCCGCTGCAGCGGCGGTTTGCGGGCGGTATTGACCCTTTTTCGGCCGCTCGCGGGGGGTAAAACCACCCCGCTAGCGGCCGAAACGCGCCGCTAAAACGCCGGTAAAGCGGCGCTAAATATAGCGCAGCTTTACCGCCAGCGCCCCCACCGCTCCAGTGTGAAAGTAGCCAAAGTGCCTGAAAAACGCCCCAGTGTGAAAGGGATCTCAGTGTGAAAGCACTCGGGCTTTCACATTGGGATTGCAGATGAGGCTTCTTTCAAGCGCTTTACAGGCGCTTTTTTTTAATACTAAAGCGCCTGAAAAACACCTGAAAAACGCCCCAGTGTGAAAGGGTGTAGTGAGTAGTGAGTGAGAATGTTTCCTGTGTGTGTGCTGCATGGGGGATGGCTGCCGGAGCTCTGCAATGTGAAGGCTGAGTTGTCCGGGACTCGGTGACCCCCGATCCCCTCTGACGTCATGGGAAAAGCCATAGGGAAGTCCCCGTCAAGTCCCCGTGCATCAGAGGGGGGCGGGGTCACCAGATGGTCCAGCCCTCCGTTATATAAGAACTGTCAGAAGAAGAGAAGCGTCACACAGCGGGAGCCTCCCATTGCACGGAGCGGCCCGAGAACGAAGCGAGGAAGAAGAGACGCAGTGGAGGAAGATGCCGGATGAGAACACCGGAGCAAGAAGCAGAGGATCGGAGGAAGCAGACCCCCACAACCACCGGCCAGGGTTGTGGGGATGAGACCCTTGTCCTCATCAACATGGGGACATGATGCTTTGGGGGGGACCCCAATGCACCCTCTCAATGTTGAGGGCATGTGGTCTGGTACAGTTCAATAAGGGGGGGCGCTCTCTTGTCCCCCACTCTTTTCCTGCGGCCTGCCAGGTTGCGTGCTTGGAAAAAGGATCTGGTATGGATTTTTGGGGAACTCCACGCCCTTTTTTCAAAATTTGGCATGGAGTTCCCCTTAAAATCCATACCAGGCCTGAAGGGCCTGGTAATTGAATTTGGGGGAACCCCACGCTTTTTTTATTTTTTTTTTATCAATGACTTTCAATGACTGTGTTCTCTGTATTACGGGAGCTGACAATTCATTATAGCCGCGAGTGCTTTTAAATGACTTTTTCGTGCAGAAATTACACTTTACAGGCATACTATACACACCCCCCAGGTACGAAATTTAAAGGAATATTACACTTTTATTGTTTCACTTTAAGCATTATTAAAATCATTGCTCCCGAAAAAACGGTAGTTTTAAAAAAAATTTTTGCATTTATACATGTCCCCTGGGGCAGGACCCAGGTCCCCAAACACTTTTTATGACAGTTACTTTTTAAAAATCAATGACTTTCAATGACTGTTCTCTGTATTACGGGGACGGGAGCCAACAATTCGTTATAGCCGCGAGTGCTTTTAAATGACTTCAACCTCAAAAGTTCGGGTCCCCATTGACTTCAATGTGGTTCGGGTTCGGGGTCAAGTTCAGGTCCAGTTTGGTCCCGAACTCAAACTTTTTTGCAAAGTTCGGCTGAACCCGCCGAACCCAAACATCCAGGTGTCCGCTCAACTATAGTTAAGAGGTGGCAGATGACACAGCAGTGTAAAATTGGTCAGCAGCAGAACAATTTTAAATATCATGGCTAGGCCAAAATTTACTAGATGCAAAGAGCACAGGTTGCGGCTTTACTACAAGAATTAAGATACTGCAGAGCATAGGCATCGCCAGGGTGTGGCTATCGAGGCTGGAGCCCCAAATGTGGGGCCCATAGCCCGGAGTCTCAGCGGGTCGCGGCTGCGCTGGGCGGCATTGGAGATGGAGGAGAGACAAGCGGGTGGATGAGCAGAGATGACATCATCTCTCTCCGCCCGCCCGTCACCACTCTTCTGCCCTCACAGCCGGGCCACTTCAACGTGGGAGCGATGTGCGGTGGTGAGCAGAGAGATTACATCATCTCTCACTGCCCGCCCCGCATCTCCGCTCTCCTGCCCTCACTAAATAGACCAGTGCTGCCAGCCTGCCACCAATGCAGCGACAATGCACATTTGGTGGCACTGGTTGGCATGGCAAGTGACGATCTGCAAATGGAGGCAAGTGACAATCTGAAAATGGTGGCAGGTGACGTGGCAAGGGACAATTTGCAAATGGTGGCAAGTGACGTGGCAAGTGACACTCTGCAAATGGTGGCAGGTGACAATCTGCAAATGGTAGCAAGTGAAGTGGCAAGTGACAATCTGCAAATAGTGGCCGGTGATGTGGCAAGTGACAATCTGCAAATGGAGGCAGGTGACAATCTGCAAATGGTGGCAAGTGACGTAGCAAGTGACAATCTGCAAATGGTGGCAAGTGACAATCTGCAAATGGTGGCAAGTGACAATCTGCAAATGGTGGCAGGTGACGTGGCAAGTGACAATCTGCAAATGGTGGCAAGTGACAATCTGCAAATGGTGGCAAGTGACAATCTGCAAATTGTGGCAGGTGACGTGGCAAGTGACAATCTGCAAATGGTGGCAGGTGACGCGGCAAGTGACAATATGCAAATGGTGACAGATGATGTGGCAAGTGACAATCCACATCTAGTGGCAGGTGACGGTGGAATTTTGTTTCATGGGTGGTCGTTTGGGGTTTTCATTTCTTTTGTTATTTTTTTAAAGTTGATAAGGCCTTTTGTTTGCACGTATTTGCCAATGGGAATTTAGCACTGCTATATCCTCTGCAGTATCTTAATTTCTGTAGTAAAACCCAAGCCTGCGTTCCTTGTCTCAGTAAATATGGGCTTAGCCTTGCTCATTAAAATTGTTCTGCTGCTGGCCAATTTTACACTAGTGTATCATCTGTGACCTCTTAACCAGTTGCTGACTGGGCCATAGCCGAATGATGACTACAGCACGGTCGGATAACTCTGGGAGGCCGTCATATGATGTCCTCCCAGAATCACTCTCTCCCGTGCACCCCCTGGGGTGCACACCTGGGAATGACCGTGACCGTCGGGTCTTCCAGACACGGTGCGCCACGGACCAGGGTAAAGGGCCAATGACATTGGCCCTTTACCATGTGATCGCTCCATTGTCAACAAACCAGAACATGTCTGGTTTAGCTCCTCCCCTCTCCTCGCACCAATCGGTACAGCGGGCAAGGAGAGGAGGGAGCCTGTGCAGCAGTGCTGTGTGTTGGTTCCCATAGCACTGATCTGTGCCTAGCCATGGCTCATCCATCCATCCTCATTTATGCTCATCCATCCTCGTCCATGGCTCATCCATCCTCGTCTATGGCTCATTCATCCCCATCCATGGCTCATCCATGCCATATCCATGCCACATCAGTACTCATACATGCCACATCAGTGATCATCCATGCCTCATCAGTACACATCCGTGTCACAACCATGCCACACCCGTGCTCATCCATGCCACATCCATGTCACATCAGTGCTCATCCATACCACATCCATGCAACATCAGTGTTCATCCGTGCCACTGGGATCTGTCAATGTAAACAAACAGATTCCCATTCTGTCAGGGGAGAATAGACAGATCTGCTATTCCTAGTGATTAGGAACAGCGATTTGTCTCCTTCTCCAGTCCCTGCACTGCCCCCACAGTTAGAAACACCTCCCTAGTGAATACAGGGGTCAAGTCCTGGGGAAAAAGTGTGGGAACTCCCACCCAAGATCCACTCATCCACCAAAAAAAAAAAAAATTATACGCTCCTATGCACGAATGCTTCAAAAGTGGTATTTTTCATCCAATTTTCGTATTGTGTGTATGAAGCTTAACTGTTCGTACATAAAAAAAAAACAATCCTCAATAAACATAAATACGGTAATTCTCTGAATAATCAGCATTCATTCAATTGTGCTTCTATGTAAATGTGAACATCATGTTCTGATCTTTATTGGGGAATTTTATTTTGTATATAGAGTGTTTATGTGGTGAGTTTACACTTTTCATTGAACAGAGTTTGGATAACACAGGGTTAAACGGAAAGGTCATAAATTAACTGCACATTATCTGGACAGAATGCTTGGGGACATAGTGATGTGTTCCTGCTTAGGAGATGTATGTTAGCTTGGGGGGCTGCAAACTCTGCAGGGCTCCAACACACACTTGCTGCTATTCCAACCCTTCACATATTTCCACATAAACTTCCCTCCTGGCATTAAACTTTGCCAGGTATTGTGCTCAGCTTACCACCCCAAACTGATGTTCCTCCCTCAGCTTACCTCTCTCCCTATATGTCCTGTGAGCAGAATAGCTGTGCCCCTCCTCTGGGTTCTCTCATCATATGGCACTGAAGATAGAGGAGGGGGGATTCAGCGGGACACACAGAGCAAGTATGCAGGAGACTGGGGGGGGGGGGGGGGGTTTGAGGAAACAGAAAATCAGGAGGGGCCGGCGGGGAGGAGCGTATCACGAGAGGTCTGACTAAATACAATCTCTTAGCAGCAGGGACCTGATCTACCTGTCAGACAGCTGTGATTGACAGGTAGATCGAAGCGGAAGCTGTCATGGGGCCTCCTACTGGCAATGCCTGAATGGTCAGGCACCTACTATTGCGAGCTGTGTCGACAGCTGCTGGTGTAGCACCTGCCACACAGCTCGCATACTTCAAAGTCTTGCAGGACACGGCTGCTAACGGGAACTGAGTTCCTGTTGTGGAAAAAGTATAGGAACTCCGTTCCCATGCGTTCCCGCAGGACTTGAGCCCTGCACTTAATCCCTTGATCGCCCCCTAAAACTGTTTACCTGAAAATGAAGGCAACATAAAATAAAGCATAAAATAAAAACAAATATACCCCAAAAATACCAACAACTAAAACAAAAGTCCCCCCCCCCTTTTTTTTTAAAGGGAAGCCTTGCAGCAAAATATAAATAAAACATTGCCATGGATCACTTAGCTCAAATCAACCACAAAAAAAAAATCAAAGACAATAGTACAAACAAACATATTGGCAGCAAAGGGGTTAATAACCCAAAGAGCTAGCAATCAGAATTCCAGTTAAAATACAGTTTCCTGACAGTAATCTCCAGTCTAGTATGGTGTGATAGTGATATTCAAAACTAGTCAAGCCTTGAATCAAGGCAATAAAGCACACTGAAAATAGAAAAATATATATAAATACAAGGTCCTCTGTAGGGATGAGCCGAACACCCCCGGGTTCGGTTCGAACCAGAACCTTCGAACGGACTGAAAGTTTGCGCAAATTTTCGAACCCTATACGTTATAATGGACGCGAACGTTCGAAATCAAAAGTGCTAATTACAACGGCCAATATGCATGTTAATGTCATAAAACAGGTTTGGGGACCCGGGTCCTGCCCCAGGGGACATATATCAATGCAAAAAAAACTTTTAAAAACTAACGTTTTTTCGGGAGCAGTCATTTTAATGATGCATAAAGTGAAAAAAAAAAAGTGAAATTTTCCTTTAAATATGGTACCTGGGGGGTGTCTAAAGTATGCCTGTGAAGTGGCATGTGTTTCCCGTGTTTAGAACTGTCCTTGCACAAAATGACATTTGTAAAGGAAAAAAAGAAGCCATTTAAAAACACTTGCGGTTTTAATGGCATGTCGTGTCCTGGCCGCCATATGGCTGAAAATCCTTGAGAAAAATGGCATGGCTACCCCATCACCCCCCCCCCCCCACCCCAGCCCCTTTGGGTCTTGTATGGATATTAAGGGGGACCCCGCACCCAAAATAAAACCCTATACCTACAACCCTATATACTCTGAACAGCAGTATATAGGTGGTGCAAACAAGGCACGGACTGTAGGTTTGTTCTTAAGTAGAATCTGAACAGGTACATTATGAAGTGTAGCTCCATCCCAAAAAAAATCTATTTTTAAGCTTTTTGGAGAACATAGGGAGGGGTTATCACCCCTGTAACATTTGCTGTCTTTGCACATCTGTTCAGAACATGTCCGTCCGTCCCAATGACAAATGTTTTTGGAAAAGTGGGGTTTGAATTGAAACAAGGATTGGTGATAAAGCATCAGTAGAGAGGAGATACCTTTTTCCCAAATTAAATCTAACAGCATAGAATTTCCCTTCCTAGGGGTAGATTTCCTCTCACTTCCTGTTTTCTCTTTCCGTTTGCAAGTAGGAGTTGTTTGTAAGTTGGATGTTTGAAAGTAGGGGCCTGGTGTATATACTCTGCAGAAATTTGCCCTATTAGATGTTGGTGTAGCCACAAGACTGGTGGGCACAGGAATGGGCCCTGCTGTGAGTTAATAGATCAAGATTTGTACTTGCATGCACATGTTGAACCGGGCAGAACAATTGGGCCTTTGGTGGTGGTGGTGGTGGTGGTGGTGGACGGTGTTGCCACAAGACTGTAAGCTCTCACAGTTACTCTTGGTGGGCGCAGGAATGGGCCCTGCTGTGAGTTATTAGATCAAGATTTGTAATTGCATGCACCTGTTGAACAGGGCAGAAAAATTGGGCCTTTGGTGGTGGTGGTGGTGGACGGTGTTGCCACAAGACTGTAAGCCCTCACAGTTACTCTTGGTGGGCGCAGGAATGGGCCCTGCTGTGAGTTATTAGATCAAGATTTGTAATTGCATGCACCTGTTAAACAGGGGCTGAAAAATTGTGCCTTAGACATTGGTGCTGGTGCCACAACACTGCAAACCCCTCACAGATACTGTACTTGGAGCACAGCAGTCACACGTGTTGCGAAGCATTTTTTTTTTAAATTTTAATTACACGCCCCTGTTAAACAGGGGCTGAAAAATTGTGCCTTAGGCACTGGTGCTGGTGCCACAACACTGCAACCCCTCACAGATACTGTACTTGGAGCACAGCAGTCACACATGTTGCGAAGCATTTTTTTTAAAAATTGTCAGTACATGCCCCTGTTATACAGGGGCTGAAAAATTGTGCCTTAGACATTATAAATGATTCTGTTATATCCGCTTCAGGTGCCTGGTAGCTGGTGGTGATCCAAGACTGATTCATTTTGATGAAAGTCAGTCGATCAACCGAGTCGGTGGACAGGCACACCCTATGATCGGTGACAAATCCTCCAGCAGCACTGAATGTGCGTTCGGAAAGAACGCTGGAGGCAGGACAGGCCAGTAGCTCAATTGCATACTGTGCAAGCTCTGGCCAGTGATCCATCCTCAGGACCCAGTAAGCCAGAGGATTTTCGGTGGGAAAGGTGTCCAAGTCTGACCTTGCCCCAAGGTATTCCTGCACCATGTATATCAGACGCTGGCGATGGTTGCTGGAACCGATCATACCTTGGGGCTGCGGACTAAAAAATTGTCTGAACGCATCGGTCAGACGTCCACCTTCCCCACCGCTCCTTCTGCTACTGACCGAAGCCTGAGCAACTCGTCGCCCAGGACCAGGAGTTTGTAACCTCCCAGTTTCTGGGAACGCGTTGCACAGACCTTTCTGCAAGGCCTCCCTGAGATGTCTCATCCTCTGCTCCCTCTGCGACGGCAAGATAAGGTCCGCAACCTTACCCTTGTACCGTGGATCAAGGAGAGTGGCCAGCCAGTAATGGTCCCTCTCCTTGATCCGAAGAACACGAGGATCCTTCCGCAGGCTTTGCAGGATCAGGGAGGCCATGCAGCGTAGGTTAGCTGAGGCATTCGGTCCGGAGTCTTCTGGGTCACTGAGGATGACATGATCGCCAGCCACCTCCTCCCAGCCACGTACAAGTCCACTGGTTTGTTGGGACTGTACATCATCCCTAAAAGACTGCTGCTGCTGATGCTGAGTGCCAGGCTCCACCTCCATGCTCACACAATCCTCCTCCTCCTCCTCCTCATCCTCATCCTCTTCCTGTGTGATGGGTGGGACAGAAGGAACACTGTCCGGATAAAGGGGGCCTTGAGAGGCAAGGAAGTCCTCCTCTTCCTGCCTCTGTTCTGCCTCAAGTGCCCTGTCCATTATCCCACGCAGCGTATGCTCCAACAGGTGGACAAGAGGTACAGTGTCACTGATGCATGCACTGTCACTGCTCACCATCCTCGTGGCCTCCTCAAATGGTGAGAGGACAGTGCATGCATCCCTGATCATGCTCCACTGACGTGGGGAAAAAAAACCAAGCTCCCCTGACCCTGTCCTGGTGCCGTAGTCGCAAAGGTACTCATTGATGGCCCTCATTGACGTTGAGTTCCACCTGGTGGGCATGTCACATATTAGGCGGTTCTTGGGCAGGTTCAGCTCCTTTTGCAGCTCAGTCAGCCGAGCACTGGCATTATAAGATCGGCGGAAATGCACACAGACTTTCCTGGCCTGCCTCAGGACATCCTGTAAGTAAGGATGGGCCCGGTGCTCGATGCGAACCCACGTTCGCATCGAGCACCGGCGTTCGCTCGCTCGGCGAGCCCAGAACTATTTTGGCCGCTCGCACCAGGTTGGTGTGTTGCGCGCGGCCCCGCAATGCATTGCGGCCGGCGCGGCCGACGCAGTGCATTGCTGGCTGATGATTGGCCAAGCATGCACTGTGACCCCGCATGCTTGGCCAATCACAGCCCCGGAAACTCGAAGAGCCATAATTGGCTACAGGCAGGACGCCTGTAGCCAATTACAGCTCAGGGGCTGTAGTACACGCCCCCCCCTATAAAACGCCGCCACGCCGTCTGCGCCGGTCACATGCTGTTCCGGCGCAGATTGAGCAGGCAGATTCTGTGACACTCTGCTGCATTTAGATAGTTAGAGAGATTCACTTACAGAGATTGAGTTAGATAGATTCAGTTACAAAGATTGATTGAGAAAGAGGGGCTTGTAGTGTGCTCGTGGCAGGCAGGCAGAGCTCCTATATTTTGTTACCAGAAGCACCTATAGGACTTGTAGTGTGTTCGTGGCAGGCAGGCAGAGCTCCTATATTTTGTTACCAGAAGCACCTATAGGACTTGTAGTGTGTTCGTGGCAGGCAGGCAGAGCTCCTATATTTTGTTACCAGAAGCACCTATAGGACTTGTAGTGTGTTCGTGGCAGGCAGGCAGAGCTCCTATATTTTGTTACCAGAAGCACCTATAGGACTTGTAGTGTGTTCGTGGCAGGCAGGCAGAGCTCCTTCATTTTGTTCCCAGAGGCACCTATAGGACTTGAAGTGTGTTAGTCCCATTACACACACAGAGCTATATTTTCTTCCCAGAAGCACCTATAGGACTTGAAGTGTGTTAGTCCCATTACACACACAGAGCTATATTTTCTTCCCAGAAGCACCTATAGGACTTGAAGTGTGTTAGTCCCATTACACACACAGAGCTATATTTTGTTCCCAGAAGCACCTATAGGACTTGAAGTGTGTTAGTCCTGTTAAGTTGAGCCTTGAAATAAAGGACATCAAGCTGCATTCGTCTTTGGAGTATGTTTACTTCAGAATACGCACTGTACAGAGGATCACATCTTCTAAGGGAGTGTGATACCAAATACAAACTGATACAGAGTTTTATAGTAAAATCATTACATTGAATCAAATGGCGGGCAAACACCCAAGTTACAATGTACGTAATACATTCTTTGTTAATTGGTTAAAGATTACATTTGGTCATTCTGACCCAACTATATCAACAAGTGAAAGGTTAGTTTGACAGAGTTAAGATTGATTATAGCAAGGGAGTAATTATCTTTTGACAGGGGGTTTTCATATCAACAACCAATTCCCAGAATTTTAGTATATTACTGGCAGAACATATCATGTCAAAGGGGAGAGCATAAAGACACAAACAAGACATGTGTTGCAATACAAGGAGAATTACAGAAACATTAAAAAGAATATATTTTCATATTGTAGGGGAACTCTGGCTAACATAAGTAAGACAGATACATATATGCTTTGCTATATTTTCATATCTTCACAGTCCCCCCTAATGTTTCGAATTCTTCTGTATTCTTTTAAACTTCCTCTGTGCCTTTAGGTTGGTCTGTGTCTTTAGGCTGGTCTGTAGGTATTCGGGTTACCATTTCATGAACAGTTCTGGCTCGGGACCTTTTGGGCTCAAAAGAACCAGTATTAGTACAAGCCTTACAGATAGCATTACAAGTACCTGTAGTTATTTTTAAACAACATTTACACAACATAGGTGCACATTTGATTATAAGGATTATAAGTACAATAATACCAACAAAATAGAGTATACCGTGTAGTATGCCTGAAAGCCACCCTCCAATACCAGAAAACCACTTGAGAGGATTAAGCCAGGAGAGCCAGCTCTCCCAACCCTCACCAATCCAGGCAGTCTCAGTGTGCTCTTTTCGGAAGTGGACTTTCAATTTCTGCACTTGTTCTACATGTGAAATGATTGCATCTTCAGCCGAAGTGTCATTTCCAATGTAGTTGCAACAAGTGGTTCCCACTATGGTGCATATTCCTCCCTGGCTGGCAGTAAGATAATCCAACACCAGCCGGTGTTGCAAAATCTCCCTTTTAATCATTTTCAGTTCAGTGGCCATGGTTATAAAGTTTCTATCATAAAGTGCAGTGATATTATCCATAAGATCTGCAAGGTCAATGATGAAACTGAAAGCCTTCTTAATACAACATCTATTTACCCAAGGGATCGAGAATATTGGTTTGATCTCCCTATCATGTGAATCTATACCTGTACTGCTACCCGTGGGCCCAGGGGAAAGTGGTGGTTCATCCGGAACAGTTTCTACCTCTCTGATCCCGCCTTCCCCCTCTTTACCCAGGGCTGCCTCTTGGTCCTCAATGGTTTCCTCATCATCAATGGTTCCCTCATCATCCTGATCAGGGGTATCTACACCTATCGGGATTGTGGGAATTGGGAGATCCCTTTTAAAGATATGGCTGGGAATCTTATGGAGCTGTGTTTCCTTGAACCCCTCATTACTCATATACCAGGTAGCAGGTATAACTCTTCCAAAGTAACAAATTCCCATTGAATTTAAGGGAACCCAGGTATAGGCCTTTTTACCACATATGAAATAATACCCTGGTGGGGCTGAACAGGCGTGTTGAAAGTTATACCCTTGCAAACACATCAATAATTTTAAATTATTCTGCCTAGAATCCTGGCGAAGTGTGTGCGCATATAGCTCCCGATACCTATCAGTGCTCCATACAGTATCCCTTCCCTCAAACCAGTACCTAATGGCAGCACCATCCATACAGTTGGAATTTCCTATGGATCGAGTGGTGTCTTTATATCCTCGTGCATGCTGTTCGGGGGTGTAGGTTCGAGTAAAGTTTATACAAACTGCAGGGACTCTTATTGGTGAATTAGTGAACAGCAACAATGAGATCGACCTGTCAGCCATTGACCTGCTTACATTGTGAAAGTGTGCTCCTTCTTCTATCTCATTCAGGGTACTAGGAACTCCTAATAGTGGCATAGTCTTATGCGAGATAGGTGCATGTGTGCATATCCAACAATCACTGATACCCAACTTTTTTGCTGCCTGCAGATGCATGGATATAAACGAGTTATGAAATGGTTCAGCTAGCTGGGAATGGAAGTTATGTGTTTCTCTTTTCCCTCTTTGTTCAGGACTCACAAGGTTCTCAGACCGTAGGACTTTTTGTGAGATGGTGGCATTCAAGAGGAGGATATCCTGTGTCTTACCCTTTGTTTCTTGATAGGTCCACTCATAAGTCATCACAATAATCCATACCATTGCTCCACCTCCAAGGATGAAACTCCAAAGCTTCACATCCGGTTTAGGCCCCAAAAGATTCATTCTGCTTTCTTTTGGCTTGGGCCCGAGTTAACGGTGGGGATGACCTGGAAGGTAAGGGTAAAGAGTAATTCTTGCCAGCAGCAGACTGACTTACTTCAGGTGGGGCCACAGTTTTCTTACAATGCGAACCATGCACCCAGTACTTATAGTCTTTCAGCTTCACAGCCGTTGGGGACACTAGAATGATCTGAAAAGGTCCTTTCCATCTAGGGGACAAAGTGGTCCGAGGTGTGTGGTTCTTGATGTATACCCAGTCTCCTGACTTTAGTCCATGAGTTCTTTCACTTGTATCCACTGGTTGTCCTGCCTTGGCTCTGGAAAAGGTATCAGAAAACACATTTGCCAACTTGTGCACATAGTCTAACATGGCATCTTGACCATTTATCAAAGTCACTGTTTCTGGTGATGCAGGGGCTGCAGGTAACCTTTTAGGTGGCCGCCCAAAGAGGATATCAAATGGGGATAGTCCATGTTTCTCCTTTGGCGTGGTTCTAATGGTGGCCAGAACTATAGGCAGTGCTTCTACCCATGTACTTTTCCCATTAGCAGTTACTTTGGCCAAGTACCTTTTTAAAGTTTGGTTACTTCGCTCTACCATGCCACTTGCCTGTGGCCTATAGGGGGTATGTAGTTGCTGCTTCATCCCCAATAGTTTAACCACTTCTGCCATTAGTTTGTTGTCAAAATGTGTACCTCTATCTGAAGAGATTATGGATCCTATCCCAAATCTAGGTATCAATTCCCTGGTGAGGCACTTTACCACGGTTCGGGCATCGTTCCGAACACAGGGGTACGCTTCCAACCAACCCGAAAATTGATCTACGCAAGCCAAAAGATACTTAAAACGGCCACAAGGGGGCATATCTGAGAAGTCAATTTGCACTATTTGAAATGGCTCCTCAGTATGTGGAATATGTTTCATAGGGGTTGGTACTGTCTTCCCAATGTTATGTTTCTGGCATACCACACATTCGGTAATTTTATTAGCAGCATATGTCTGAAACCCCGGAGCCCACCAATCCTTGTTCACCATCCTACACATCCCCCCTGTTGAGACATGGCAAGGCCCATGGCTCAAAAGGAATAAGGATGGAAACAAGGTAGGAGGTGCAACCAATTTTTCTTTTAATCGCCACAAACCATCCTCACCACAAATTGCACCCTTTGTGACCCAGGTAGATTTGTGGGGTGAGCTATCTTGCAATGCTAAGATAATGTTCAAGTCAACTTGAAGTTCCATCAATGGGAATGCAGCAACTACTGGTGGCACATAAGAATGTATTGCATTCTTAGCATGCTCATCAGCTAATGCATTGCCCAGTGATATTGTGTCTCCAGCTCCAGTATGAGCTTTACATTTAATGACAGCAACCTGAAGGGGGAGCAGTACTGCAGTTAATAATCTGACGATTAAATCCTTGTGCTGAATTGGTGTACCTGCTGCTGTAAGGTAACCTCGCTCCTGCCACAATTGAGCAAAACTATGCAGTATGCCTACAGCATATGCTGAATCACTATAAATGTTTACAGTGTCACCCTCTGCTAGTTCCAAAGCAACACAGAGAGCTGTTAATTCCGCTGCCTGTGCTGACCTGGAATGCTGCAATACTTCAGCATGCAATAGTTTGTTCTCACCGTTCACCACTGCACAAGCAGCCAATGTCAGCCCATCAGGCCTTCTGAGAGATGAACCATCTACAAAAAGGTCTGCACACTGAGGCAGGCCAGAAATGGGTTCATCCCTCAGATCCGATCTGGGTTTTGTCACTTCATCAATAGAGGTAGTACAGTCATGTGTCAGGTAGACAGAATCATCAACTTCCTCATTGTCATCTTCCGGCAAGAAGGTGGCCGGATTCAAGGACTGGCAGCGCAGGATCTTGAGGTTGGAAGCTGACAGCAAAACCAAGTGATAATGCGTTATTCTTTGAACAGAAAAATGTTTAGTATAGGCACTATTCAACATAGCTTCCAGATCATGTGGACACATCAAGTATAAAGTAGAACCTAAGACAATATCTACAGTTTTTTCCACCAGTAGGGCAGCCGCCGCTACTGATTTCAAACATCCAGGTAGGCCTCTGGCCACAGTATCCAAGGGGTAGCTATAGTACCCCACTGGGCGATGCTGTGCACAGAATTTTTGAGTCAACACTCCATTTGCATGCCCATTTACTTCTGTACAGAACAAGTAAAAATGTTTGCTATAATCTGGTAAGCCTAGACTAGGCACTGATAGCAAAGCCTTTTTTATGTTCCTGAAAGCCTCCTTTACTGCAGGGGACAATTCCTCAGAAGTGAACCTATAAGAGCTTTTTGTATGTCCTTTCAGTAATTCCTGCAAGGGGCCTACCACAGTGGAATATTGAGGTAGAAACTGTCTGCAGTATCCCACTAAACCAAGGAAAGCTCTCAATTGTTTTAGAGTTGTAGGCATTACTTGTTTAGCGATCACCTTTTTTCTTTTATCAGTTAGGTGCTTAATGCCTTGTGAGATGCAATGACCTAAATATTGCACTTTTGTTTTTACCCACTGTATTTTGGAAGCATCTACTCTTTGGCCAATTTTTGCTAAAAAATTTAATAAAGAGATGGAATCTTCAGTGCAAGCCTGTTCACCCGATGAAGCTAGCATTTTGTTCCCAGAAGCACCTATAGGACTTGAAGTGTGTTAGTCCCATCACACACACAGAGCTATATTTTGTTCCCAGAAGCACCTATAGGACTTGAAGTGTGTTAGTGGCATCACACACACAGAGCTATATTTTGTTCCCAGAAGCACCTATAGGACTTGAAGTGTGTTAGTCCCATCACACACACAGAGCTATATTTTGTTCCCAGAAGCACCTATAGGACTTGAAGTGTGTTAGTCCCATCACACACACAGAGCTATATTTTGTTCCCAGGAGCACCTATAGGACTTGAAGTGTGTTAGTCCCATTACACACACAGAGCTATATTTTGTTCCCAGAAGCACCTATAGGACTTGAAGTGTGTTAGTCCCATTACACACACAGAGCTATATTTTCTTCCCAGAAGCACCTATAGGACTTGAAGTGTGTTATTCCCATTACACACACAGAGCTATATTTTCTTCCCAGAAGCACCTATAGGACTTGAAGTGTGTTAGTCCCATTACACACACAGAGCTATATTTTGTTCCCAGAAGCACCTATAGGACTTGAAGTGTGTTAGTCCCATTACACACACAGAGCTATATTTTCTTCCCAGAAGCACCTATAGGACTTGAAGTGTGTTAGTCCCATCACACACACAGAGCTATATTTTGTTCCCAGAAGCACCTATAGGACTTGAAGTGTGTTAGTCCCATCACACACACAGAGCTATATTTTGTTCCCAGAAGCACCTATAGGACTTGAAGTGTGTTAGTCCCATTACACACACAGAGCTATATTTTCTTCCCAGAAGCACCTATAGGACTTGAAGTGTGTTATTCCCATTACACACACAGAGCTATATTTTCTTCCCAGAAGCACCTATAGGACTTGAAGTGTGTTAGTCCCATTACACACACAGAGCTATATTTTGTTCCCAGAAGCACCTATAGGACTTGAAGTGTGTTAGTCCCATTACACACACAGAGCTATATTTTCTTCCCAGAAGCACCTATAGGACTTGAAGTGTGTTAGTCCCATCACACACACAGAGCTATATTTTGTTCCCAGAAGCACCTATAGGACTTGAAGTGTGTTAGTCCCATCACACACACAGAGCTATATTTTGTTCCCAGAAGCACCTATAGGACTTGAAGTGTGTTAGTCCCATTACACACACAGAGCTATATTTTCTTCCCAGAAGCACCTATAGGACTTGAAGTGTGTTATTCCCATTACACACACAGAGCTATATTTTCTTCCCAGAAGCACCTATAGGACTTGAAGTGTGTTAGTCCCATTACACACACAGAGCTATATTTTGTTCCCAGAAGCACCTATAGGACTTGAAGTGTGTTAGTCCCATTACACACACACAGCTATATTTTCTTCCCAGAAGCACCTATAGGACTTGAAGTGTGTTAGTCCCATCACACACACAGAGCTATATTTTGTTCCCAGAAGCACCTATAGGACTTGAAGTGTGTTAGTCCCATCACACACACAGAGCTATATTTTGTTCCCAGAAGCACCTATAGGACTTGAAGTGTGTTAGTCCCATCACACACACAGAGCTATATTTTGTTCCCAGAAGCACCTATAGGACTTGAAGTGTGTTAGTCCCATCACACACACAGAGCTATATTTTCTTCCCAGAAGCACCTATAGGACTTGAAGTGTGTTAGTCCCATTACACACACAGAGCTATATTTTCTTCCCAGAAGCACCTATAGGACTTGAAGTGTGTTAGTCCCATTACACACACAGAGCTATATTTTCTTCCCAGAAGCACCTATAGGACTTGAAGTGTGTTAGTCCCATTACACACACAGAGCTATATTTTGTTCCCAGAAGCACCTATAGGACTTGAAGTGTGTTAGTCCCATTACACACACAGAGCTATATTTTCTTCCCAGAAGCACCTATAGGACTTGAAGTGTGTTATTCCCATTACACACACAGAGCTATATTTTCTTCCCAGAAGCACCTATAGGACTTGAAGTGTGTTAGTCCCATTACACACACAGAGCTATATTTTGTTCCCAGAAGCACCTATAGGACTTGAAGTGTGTTAGTCCCATCACACACACAGAGCTATATTTTGTTCCCAGAAGAACCTATAGGACTTGAAGTGTGTTAGTCCCATCACACACACAGAGCTATATTTTGTTCCCAGAAGCACCTATAGGACTTGAAGTGTGTTAGTCCCATTACACACACAGAGCTATATTTTCTTCCCAGAAGAACCTATAGGACTTGAAGTGTGTTAGTCCCATCACACACACAGAGCTATATTTTGTTCCCAGAAGCACCTATAGGACTTGAAGTGTGTTAGTCCCATTACACACACAGAGCTATATTTTGTTCCCAGAAGCACCTATAGGACTTGAAGTGTGTTAGTCCCATCACACACACAGAGCTATATTTTGTTCCCAGAAGCACCTATAGGACTTGAAGTGTGTTAGTCCCATCACACACACAGAGCTATATTTTCTTCCCAGAAGCACCTATAGGACTTGAAGTGTGTTAGTCCCATCACACAGAGCTCCTCTATTTTCTTTGCAGAAGCACCCACAGGACTTCTAGTGTGTTAGTGGCATCACACAGAGCTCCTATATATTCTTCTCAGCAGCACCCACAGGACTTCTAGTGTGTTAGTGGCATCACACAGAGCTCCTCTATTTTCTTTGCATAAGCACCCACAGGACTTCTAGTGTGTTAGTGGCATCACACAGAGCTCCTCTATTTTCTTTGCAGAAGCACCCACAGGACTTCTAGTGTGTTAGTGGCATCACACAGAGCTCCTCTATTTTCTTTGCAGAAGCACCCACAGGACTTCTAGTGTGTTAGTGGCATCACACAGAGCTCCTCTATTTTCTTTGCATAAGCACCCACAGGACTTCTAGTGTGTTAGTGGCATCACACAGAGCTCCTCTATTTTCTTTGCAGTAGGAACCCACAGGACTTCTAGTGTGTTAGTGGCATCACACAGAGCTCCTCTATTTTCTTTGCAGAAGCACCCATAGGACTTCTAGTGTGTTAGTGGCATCACACAGAGCTCCTATATATTCTTCTCAGCAGCACCCACAGGACTTCTAGTGTGTTAGTGGCATCACACAGAGCTCCTCTATTTTCTTTGCATAAGCACCCACAGGACTTCTAGTGTGTTAGTGGCATCACACAGAGCTCCTCTATTTTCTTTGCAGAAGCACCCACAGGACTTCTAGTGTGTTAGTGGCATCACACAGAGCTCCTCTATTTTCTTTGCAGAAGCACCCACAGGACTTCTAGTGTGTTAGTGGCATCACACAGAGCTCCTCTATTTTCTTTGCATAAGCACCCACAGGACTTCTAGTGTGTTAGTGGCATCACACAGAGCTCCTCTATTTTCTTTGCAGAAGCACCCATAGGACTTCTAGTGTGTTAGTGGCATCACACAGAGCTCCTATATATTCTTCTCAGCAGCACCCACAGGACTTCTAGTGTGTTAGTGGCATCACACAGAGCTCCTCTATTTTCTTTGCATAAGCACCCACAGGACTTCTAGTGTGTTAGTGGCATCACACAGAGCTCCTCTATTTTTTTTGCAGAAGCACCCACAGGACTTCTAGTGTGTTAGTGGCATCACACAGAGCTCCTCTATTTTCTTTGCAGAAGCACCCATAGGACTTCTAGTGTGTTAGTGGCATCACACAGAGCTCCTATATATTCTTCTCAGCAGCACCCACAGGACTTCTAGTGTGTTAGTGGCATCACACAGAGCTCCTATATATTCTTCTCAGCAGCACCCACAGGACTTCTAGTGTGTTAGTGGCATCACACAGAGCTCCTCTATTTTCTTTGCATAAGCACCCACAGGACTTCTAGTGTGTTAGTGGCATCACACAGAGCTCCTCTATTTTCTTTGCATAAGCACCCACAGGACTTCTAGTGTGTTAGTGGCATCACACAGAGCTCCTCTATTTTCTTTGCAGAAGCACCCATAGGACTTCTAGTGTGTTAGTGGCATCACACAGAGCTCCTCTATTTTCTTTGCAGAAGCACCCATAGGACTTCTAGTGTGTTAGTGGCATCACACAGAGCTCCTATATATTCTTCTCAGCAGCACCCACAGGACTTCTAGTGTGTTAGTGGCATCACACAGAGCTCCTCTATTTTCTTTGCTGAAGCACCCACAGGACTTCTAGTGTGTTAGTGGCATCACACAGAGCTCCTCTATTTTCTTTGCAGAAGCACCCACAGGACTTCTAGTGTGTTAGTGGCATCACACAGAGCTCCTCTATTTTCTTTGCAGAAGCACCCATAGGACTTCTAGTGTGTTAGTGGCATCACACAGAGCTCCTATATTTTCTTCTCAGCAGCACCCACAGGACTACCGACTACAATGGCTGGAAGACCGCCAAGGGGAGGCAGAGCGTGCAGAGCCAAGAACACAGGGCAGGCAGGCTCTGTTTCTAGTGGACGTGGCCGTGGACGTGGACGTGGTCGTGCATCGTCATCAGCACGTGGCCATGGGACACGCGCGTCTTTGTTTTCGGCAGCTGGACATGTGGAGCCGCATCATGCTGAAGGCTTGGTAGAATGGATGACCAAGCCCTCCTCATCCTCCTCATCCTCTCTCACCCAGGCTCAGGGTACTGACAGAGCATCATCAGCCACCCCTTCCCTAGACCCACCATGTCCTCCTGAGGAGTCCCCCGAACTCTTTGAGCACAGTGTTGGGTACATGCTCCAGGAGGATGCCCAACGATTCGAAGGCTCGGATGACGATACCCAGCTTGAGGAATCTGGCAGTACAGTTCCACCAGCTGCAGCTTACTGTCAGGTTTGCTCTAGTGGTGAAGAGGGAGGGGATGATGAGGTCACTGACTCCACGTGGGTGCCTCAAGGGAGAGAGGATGAGGAGGAGGACGAGGAGGAGGAGGATGCGGCGTCACATGTCCAACGAGGCAGGATGCCCCCTGGAGGCCAGGTAGAGGCCAGCACAGCAACTGTACAACACCGCAGAGCTCCGCCTGTGCAGGGCGCTGCCTCTGCACGTTATCAGAAAAGTTCTTTGGTGTGGGCCTTTTTTGAGACGAGTGCAGCAGATCGCACCACTGCTATTTGCAATATTTGTCTCAAGCGTATCTCGCGTGGCCAAAACATCAGCCGCTTGGGCACGACAAGCATGACCAGACATATGGCGACCTGCCATGCAGCTCGTTGGCAGGCACACATAAAAGACCCACACCAAAGAACTAAGCGGACCTCTCCTTGCTCCTCCTCAGCTGGGATCTCCATCCCCACTACACCTTCAGTCCTCTCTGAAAGCTGCTCTGAGAGGACTGAAGGTGTAGAATTCGGTGTGTCACAACCAAGTACTTGCAGTACACCGACGTCCGAATGCAGCAGGCAAATTTCCCTGCCCCAGCTGCTGGACCGTAGAAAGAAGTACACTCCCAGCCATCCACATGCCCAGCGGTTGAATGCTAGCCTTGCTAAATTGCTAGCACTTCAACTGCTGCCTTTTCAGTTGGTAGACTCGGCCCCCTTCCGTGAGTTTGTTCAATGTGCGGTTCCTCAGTGGCAGGTTCCCAAACGCCACTTTTTCTCGCGGAAGGCGATTCCGTCTCTCTACCGGCATGTGGAGGGCAATGTCCATGCCTCGCTGGACAGGGCGGTCAGCGGTAAGGTGCATATTACCGCTGACTCATGGTCCAGCAGGCATGGACAGGGACGGTACCTTTCTTTCACGGCCCATTGGGTCACTCTATTGGCAGCTGGGAGGGATGCAGGACAAGGTGCAGTAGTGTTGGAGGTTGTTCCGCCACCACGCCTCCAAAACGCGACTACTGCTACTGGTTGTGACACACCTCTCTCCTCCACCCCCTCCTCTTCTTCTTCCTCCAGTGCTCTGTCCTTGGAACCAGCGGTGCTCCGTAGGCGTACAAGGGGCTACGCAAGTACGCAGGCAAAAAGATGCCATGCCGTGCTTGCGCTGGTGTGTTTGGGGGACAGGAGCCACACTGGGCCAGAGGTTCTGGCAGCTCTGCAGGGGCAGGCCGAGAGGTGGTTGACGCCACGTCAGCTTAAGCCAGGAATGGTCGTTTCTGACAATGGCACCAACCTCCTCTCCGCCCTGCGACAGGGGCAGCTCACCCATGTGCCCTGCATGGCTCACGTCCTCAACCTGGTGGTGCAGCGGTTCTTGGGCAGGTTCCCAGGCTTACAGGATGTCCTGAGGCAGGCCAGGAAAGTCTGTGTGCATTTCCGCCGATCTTATAATGCCAGTGCTCGGCTGACTGAGCTGCAAAAGGAGCTGAACCTGCCCAAGAACCGCCTAATATCTGACATGCCCACCAGGTGGAACTCAACGTTGGCCATGCTGCAGCGACTGCACACGCAGCAGAGGGCCATCAATGAGTACCTTTGCGACTACGGCACCAGGACAGGGTCAGGGGAGCTTGGTTTTTTTTCCCCACGTCAGTGGAGCATGATCAGGGATGCATGCACTGTCCTCTCACCATTTGAGGAGGCCACGAGGATGGTGAGCAGTGACAGTGCATGCATCAGTGACACTGTCCCTCTTGTCCACCTGTTGGAGCATACGCTGCGTGGGATAATGGACAGGGCACTTGAGGCAGAACAGAGGCAGGAAGAGGAGGACTTCCTTGCCTCTCAAGGCCCCCTTTATCCGGACAGTGTTCCTTCTGTCCCACCCATCACACAGGAAGAGGATGAGGAGGAGGAGGAGGAGGAGGAGGAGGATTGTGTGAGCATGGAGGTGGAGCCTGGCACTCAGCATCAGCAGCAGCAGTCTTTTAGGGATGATGTACAGTCCCAACAAGCCAGTGGACTTGTACGTGGCTGGGAGGAGGTGGCTGGCGATCATGTCATCCTCAGTGACCCAGAAGACTCCGGACCGAATGCCTCAGCTAACCTACGCTGCATGGCCTCCCTGATCCTGCAAAGCCTGCGGAAGGATCCTCGTGTTCTTCGGATCAAGGAGAGGGACCATTACTGGCTGGCCACTCTCCTTGATCCGCGGTACAAGGGTAAGGTTGCGGACCTTATCTTGCCGTCGCAGAGGGAGCAGAGGATGAGACATCTCAGGGAGGCCTTGCAGAAAGGTCTGTGCAACGCGTTCCCAGAAACTGGGAGGCTACAAACTCCTGGTCCTGGGCGACGAGTTGCTGAGGCTTCGGTCAGTGGCAGAAGGAGCGGTGGGGAAGGTGGACGTCTGACCGATGCGTTCAGACAATTTTTTAGTCCGCAGCCCCAAGGTATGATCGGTTCCAGCAACCATCGCCAGCGTCTGATATACATGGTGCAGGAATACCTTGGGGCAAGGTCAGACTTGGACACCTTTCCCACCGAAAATCCTCTGGCTTACTGGGTCCTGAGGATGGATCACTGGCCAGAGCTTGCACAGTATGCAATTGAGCTACTGGCCTGTCCTGCCTCCAGCGTTCTTTCCGAACGCACATTCAGTGCTGCTGGAGGATTTGTGACTGATCATAGGGTGCGCCTGTCCACCGCCTCGGTTGATCGACTGACATTCATCAAAATGAATCAGTCTTGGATCACCACCAGCTACCAGGCACCTGAGGCGGATATAACCGAATAATTTTTAATGTCACATCCCTTCAAGACTGCCTATGCTGATGCTGAGTGACTGTCCTCTTATGTTCACTGACTATCCTCTTCCTCCTCCTCAATGATCCATGCCACCACACCAGTGCCTAAGGCACAATTTTTCAGCCCCTGTTTAACAGGGGCGTGTACTTACAATTTTTTAAAAAAATGCTTCGCAACACGTGTGACTGCTGTGCTCCAAGTACAGTCTCTGTGAGGGCCGGGTTGCAGTGTTGTGGCACCAGCACCAGTGCCTAAGGCACAATTTTTCAGCCCCTGTTTAACAGGGGCGTGTACTTACAATTTTTTAAAAAAATGCTTCGCAACACGTGTGACTGCTGTGCTCCAAGTACAGTCTCTGTGAGGGCCGTGTTGCAGTGTTGTGGCACCAGCACCAGTGCCTAAGGCACAATTTTTCAGCCCTGTTTAACAGGGGCGTGTACTTACAATTTTTAAAAAAAATGCTTCGCAACACGTGTGACTGCTGTGCTCCAAGTACAGTCTCTGTGAGGGCCGGGTTGCAGTGTTGTGGCACCAGCACCAGTGCCTAAGGCACAATTTTTCAGCCCCTGTTTAACAGGGGCGTGTACTTACAATTTTTTAAAAAAATGCTTCGCAACACGTGTGACTGCTGTGCTCCAAGTACAGTATCTGTGAGGGCCGGGTTGCAGTGTTGTGGCACCAGCACCAGTGCCTAAGGCACAATTTTTCAGCCCCTGTTTAACAGGGGCGTGTACTTACAATTTTTTAAAAAAATGCTTCGCAACACGTGTGACTGCTGTGCTCCAAGTACAGTCTCTGTGAGGGGTTGCAGTGTTGTGGCACCAGCACCAGTGCCTAAGGCACAATTTTTCAGCCCCTGTTTAACAGGGGCGGGTAATTACAAATCTTGATCTAATAGTTCACAGCAGGGCCCATTCCTGCGCCCACCAAGAGTAACTATGAGGGCCTGCAGTCTTGTGGCAACACCGTCCACCACCACCGCCAAAGGCCCAATTTTTCTGCCCTGTTCATCAGGTGCTTGCAATTACAAATCTTGATCTAATAACTTACAGCAGGGCCCATTCCTGCGCCCACCAAGAGTAACTATGAGGGCCTACAGTCTTGTGGCAACACCGTCCACCACCACCGCCAAAGGCCCAATTTTTCTGCCCTGTTCATCAGGTGCTTGCAATTACAAATCTTGATCTAATAACTCACAGCAGGGCCCATTCCTGCGCCCACCAAGAGTAACTGTGAGAGCTTACAGTCTTGTGGCAAAACCGTCCACCACCACCACCACCACCCCCAATTTTTCTGCCCTGTTCAACAGGTGCATGCAATTACAAATCTTGATCTATTAACTTAAAATTCTATCCTGTTAGACTTAATTTGGGAAAAAGGTATCTCCTCTCTACTGATACTTTATCACCAATCCTTGTTTCAATTAAAACCCCACTTTTCCAAAAACATTTGTCATTGGGACGGAAAGTGAGGTGACATGTTCTGAACAGATGTGCAAAGACAGCAAATGTTACAGGGGTGATAACCCCTCCCTATGTTCTCCAAAAAGCTTAAAAATAGATTTTTTTGGGATGGAGCTACACTTCATAATGTACCTGTTCAGATTCTACTTAAGATCAAACCTAAAGCCGCAAGTGGTTTTAAATGGCTTCTTTTTTTCCTTTACAAATGTCATTTTGTGCAAGGACAGTTCTAAACACGGGAAACACATGCCACTTCACAGGCATACTTTAGACACCCCCCAGGTACCATATTTAAAGGAAAATTTCACTTTTTTTTTTTCACTTTATGCATCATTAAAATGACTGCTCCCGAAAAAACGTTAGTTTTTAAAAGTTCTTTTTGCATTGATATATGTCCCCTGGGGCAGGACCCGGGTCCCCAAACCTGTTTTATGACATTAACATGCATATTGGCCGTTGTAATTAGCACTTTTGATTTCGAACGTTCGCGTCCATTATAACGTATAGGGTTCGAAAATTCGCGCGAACTTTCGGTCCGTTCGAAGGTTCTGGTTCGAACCGAACCCGGGGGTGTTCGGCTCATCCCTACCTGTAAGCCTGGGAATCTGCCCAAGAACCGCTGCACCACCAGGTTGAGGACGTGAGCCATACAGGGCACATGGGTGAGCTGCCCCTGTCGCAGGGCGGAGAGGAGGTTGGTGCCATTGTCAGAAACGACCATTCCTGGCTTAAGCTGGCGTGGCGTCAACCACCTCTCGGCCTGCCCCTGCAGAGCTGCCAGAACCTCTGGCCCAGTGTGGCTCCTGTCCCCCAAACACACCAGCGCAAGCACGGCATGGCATCTTTTTGCCTGCGTACTTGCGTAGCCCCTTGTACGCCTACGGAGCACCGCTGGTTCCGAGGACAGAGCACTGGAGGAAGAAGAAGAGGAGGGGGTGGAGGAGAGAGGTGTGTCACAACCAGTAGCAGTAGTAGCGTTTTGGAGGCGTGGTGGCGGAACAACCTCCAACACTACTGCACCTTGTCCTGCATCCCTCCCAGCTGCCAATAGAGTGACCCAATGGGCCGTGAAGGAAAGGTAACGTCCCTGTCCATGCCTGCTGGACCATGAGTCAGCGGTAATATGCACCTTACCGCTGACCGCCCTGTCCAGCGAGGCATGGACATTGCCTTCCACATGCCGGTAGAGAGACGGAATTGCCTTCGGTGAGAAAAAGTGGCGTTTGGGAACCTGCCACTGAGAAACCGCACATTGAACAAACTCACGGAAGGGGGCCGAGTCTACCAACTGAAAAGGCAGCAGTTGAAGTGCTAGCAATTTAGCCAAGCTAGCATTCAACCGCTGGGCATGTGGATGGCTGGGAGTGTACTTCTTTCGACGGTCCAGCAGCTGGGGCAGGGAAATTTGCCTGCTACTATCGGACGTCGGTGTACTGCAATTACTTGGTTGTGACACACCTAATTCTACACCTTCAGTCCTCTCACAGCAGCTTTCAGAGAGGACTGAAGATGTAGTGGGGATGGAGATCCCAGCTGATGAGGAGCAAGGAGAGGTCCGCTTAGTTCTTTGGTGTGGGTCTTTTATGTGTGCCTGCCAACGAGCTGCATGGCAGGTCGACATATGTCTGGTCATGCTTGTGGTGCCCAAGCGGCTGATGTTTTGGCCACGCGAGATACGCTTGAGACAAATATTGCAAATAGCAGTGGTGCGATCTGATGCACTCGTCTCAAAAAAGGCCCACACCAAAGAACTTTTCTGATAACGTGCAGAGGCAGCGCCCTGCACAGGCGGAGCTCTGCGGTGTTGTACAGTTGCTGTGCTGGCCTCTAGCTGGCCTCCAGGGGGCATCCTGCCTCGTTGGACATGTGACGCCGCATCCTCCTCCTCCTCGTCCTCCTCCTCATCCTCTCTCCCTCCAGGCACCCACGTGGCGTCAGTGACCTCATCATCCCCTCCCTCTTCACCACTAGAGCAAACCTGGCAGTAAGCTGCAGCTGGTGGAACAGTACTGCCAGATTGCTGTCCTTCAGCATCCCCTCTCTCTGCGCGCACACTACTGACTTCCTCAAGCTGGGTATCATCATCCGAGCCTTCGAATCGTTGGGCATCCTCCGGGAGCATGTACCCAACACTGTGCTCAAAGAGTTCGGGGGACTCCTCAGGAGGACATGGTGGGTCTAGGGAAGGGGTGGCTGATGATGCCATTGAGTACGCGTTGGCAGCTGCTCTGCCAGTACCCTGAGCCTGGGTGAGAGAGGATGAGGAGGATGAGGAGGGCTTGGTCATCCATTCTACCAAGCCTTCAGCATGATGCGGCTCCACATGTCCAGCTGCCGAAAACAAAGACGCGCGTGTCCCATGGTCACGTGCTGATGACGATGCACGACCACGACCACGTCCACGGCCACTAGAAACAGAGCCTGCCTGCCCTGTGTTCTTGGCTCTGCACGCTCTGCCTCCCCTTGGCGGTCTTCCAGCCATTGTAGTCGGTAGTCCTGTGGGTGCTGCTGAGAAGAAAATATAGGAGCTCTGTGTGATGCCACTAACACACTAAAAGTCCTATGGGTGCTTCTGCAAAGAAAATATAGGAGCTCTGTGTGATGCCACTAACACACTAGAAGTCCTGTGGGTGCTGCTGAGAAGAAAATATAGGAGCTCTGTGTGATGCCACTAACACACTAGAAGTCCTATGGGTGCTTCTGCAAAGAAAATATAGGAGCTCTGTGTGATGCCACTAACACACTAGAAGTCCTGTGGGTGCTGCTGAGAAGAAAATATAGGAGCTCTGTGTGATGCCACTAACACACTAGAAGTCCTATGGGTGCTTCTGCAAAGAAAATATAGGAGCTCTGTGTGATGCCACTAACACACTAGAAGTCCTGTGGGTGCTGCTGAGAAGAAAATATAGGAGCTCTGTGTGATGCCACTAACACACTAGAAGTCCTATGGGTGCTTCTGCAAAGAAAATATAGGAGCTCTGTGTGATGCCACTAACACACTAGAAGTCCTGTGGGTGCTTCTGCAAAGAAAATATAGGAGCTCTGTGTGATGCCACTAACACACTAGAAGTCCTATGGGTGCTTCTGCAAAGAAAATATAGGAGCTCTGTGTGATGCCACTAACACACAATTGAAGTCCTATGGGTGCTTCTGGGAAGAAAATATAGGAGCTCTGTGTGATGGGACTAACACACTACAAGTCCTATGGGTGCTTCTGGGAAGAAAATATAGGAGCTCTGTGTGATGCCACTAACACACTAGAAATCCTGTGGGTGCTGCTGAGAAGAAAATATAGGAGCTCTGTGTGATGCCACTAACACACTAGAAGTCCTATGGGTGCTTCTGCAAAGAAAATATAGGAGCTCGGTGTGATGCCACTAACACACAATTGAAGTCCTATGGGTGCTTCTGGGAAGAAAATATAGGAGCTCTGTGTGATGGGACTAACACACTACAAGTCCTATGGGTGCTTCTGGGAAGAAAATATAGGAGCTCTGTGTGATGGGACTAACACACTACAAGTCCTATGGGTGCTTCTGGGAAGAAAATATAGGAGCTCTGTGTGATGGCACTAACACACAATTGAAGTCCTATGGGTGCTTCTGGGAAGAAAATATAGGAGCTCTGTGTGATGGGACTAACACAGTACAAGTCCTATGGGTGCTTCTGGGAAGAAAATATAGGAGCTCTGTGCGATGCCACTAACACACAATTGAAGTCCTATGGGTGCTTCTGGGAAGAAAATATAGGAGCTCTGTGTGATTCCACTAACACACAATTGAAGTCCTATGGGTGCTTCTGGGAAGAAAATATAGGAGCTCTGTGTGATGGGACTAACACACTACAAGTCCTATGGGTGCTTCTGGGAAGAAAATATAGGAGCTCTGTGTGATGGCACTAACACACAATTGAAGTCCTATGGGTGCTTCTGGGAAAAAAATATAGGAGCTCTGTGTGATGGGACTAACACACTACAAGTCCTATGGGTGCTTCTGGGAAGAAAATATAGGAACTCTGTGTGATGGGACTAACACACTACAAGTCCTATGGGTGCTTCTGGGAAGAAAATATAGGAACTCTGTGTGATGCCACTAACACAGTACAAGTCCTATGGGTGCTTCTGGGAAGAAAATATAGGAGCTCTGTGTGATGGGACTAACACACTACAAGTCCTATGGGTGCTTCTGGGAAGAAAATATAGGAACTCTGTGTGATGCCACTAACACAGTACAAGTCCTATGGGTGTTTCTGGGAAGAAAATATAGGAACTCTGTGTGATGCCACTAACACACTAGAAGTCCTATGGGTGCTTCTGGGAAGAAAATATAGGAACTCTGTGTGATGCCACTAACACAGTACAAGTCCTATGGGTGCTTCTGGGAAGAAAATATAGGAACTCTGTGTGATGCCACTAACACAGTACAAGTCCTATGGGTGCTTCTGGGAAGAAAATATAGGAGCTCTGTGTGATGGGACTAACACACTAGAACTCCTATGGGTGCTTCTGCAAAGAAAATATAGGAGCTCTGTGTGATGCCACTAACACACTAGAAGTCCTGTGGGTGCTGCTGAAAATATAGGAGCTCTGTGTGATGGGACTAACACACTACAAGTCCTATGGGTGCTTCTGGGAAGAAAATATAGGAGCTCTGTGTGATGGGACTAACACACTACAAGTCCTATGGGTGCTTCTGGGAAGAAAATATAGGAACTCTGTGTGATGGGACTAACACACTACAAGTCCTATGGGTGCTTCTGGGAAGAAAATATAGGAGCTCTGTGTGATGGGACTAACACACTACAAGTCCTATGGGTGCTTCTGGGAAGAAAATATAGGAGCTCTGTGTGATGGCACTAACACACAATTGAAGTCCTATGGGTGCTTCTGGGAAGAAAATATAGGAGCTCTGTGTGATGGGACTAACACACTACAAGTCCTATGGGTGCTTCTGGGAAGAAAATATAGGAACTCTGTGTGATGCCACTAACACAGTACAAGTCCTATGGGTGCTTCTGGGAAGAAAATATAGGAGCTCTGTGTGATGGGACTAACACACACTACAAGTCCTATGGGTACTTCTGGGAAGAAAATATAGGAACTCTGTGTGATGCCACTAACACAGTACAAGTCATATGGGTGCTTCTGGGAAGAAAATATAGGAACTCTGTGTGATGCCACTAACACAGTACAAGTCCTATGGGTGCTTCTGGGAAGACAATATAGGAACTCTGTGTGATGCCACTAACACAGTACAAGTCCTATGGGTGCTTCTGGGAAGAAAATATAGGAACTCTGTGTGATGCCACTAACACAGTACAAGTCCTATGGGTGCTTCTGGGAAGAAAATATAGGAACTCTGTGTGATGGGACTAACACACTACAAGTCCTATGGGTGCTTCTGGGAAGAAAATATAGGAACTCTGTGTGATGCCACTAACACAGTACAAGTCCTATGGGTGCTTCTGGGAAGAAAATATAGGAACTCTGTGTGATGCCACTAACACAGTACAAGTCCTATGGGTGCTTCTGGGAAGAAAATATAGGAACTCTGTGTGATACCACTAACACAGTACAAGTCCTATGGGTGCTTCTGGGAAGAAAATATAGGAACTCTGTGTGATGCCACTAACACAGTACAAGTCCTATGGGTGCTTCTGGGAAGAAAATATAGGAACTCTGTGTGATGCCACTAACACAGTAGAAGTCCTATGGGTGCTTCTGGGAAGAAAATATAGGAACTCTGTGTGATGCCACTAACACAGTACAAGTCCTATGGGTGCTTCTGGGAAGAAAATATAGGAACTCTGTGTGATGCCACTAACACAGTACAAGTCCTATGGGTGCTTCTGGGAAGACAATATAGGAACTCTGTGTGATGCCACTAACACAGTACAAGTCCTATGGGTGCTTCTGGGAAGAAAATATAGGAGCTCTGTGTGATGGGACTAACACACTACAAGTCCTATGGGTGCTTCTGGGAAGAAAATATAGGAACTCTGTGTGATGCCACTAACACAGTACAAGTCCTATGGGTGCTTCTGGGAAGACAATATAGGAACTCTGTGTGATGCCACTAACACAGTACAAGTCCTATGGGTGCTTCTGGGAAGAAAATATAGGAGCTCTGTGTGATGGGACTAACACACTACAAGTCCTATGGGTGCTTCTGGGAAGAAAATATAGGAACTCTGTGTGATGCCACTAACACACTAGAAGTCCTATGGGTGCTTCTGGGAAGAAAATATAGGAGCTCTGTGTGATGGGACTAACACAGTACAAGTCCTATGGGTGCTTCTGGGAAGAAAATATAGGAACTCTGTGTGATGCCACTAACACACTAGAAGTCCTATGGGTGCTTCTGGGAAGAAAATATAGGAACTCTGCGTGATGCCACTAACACAGTACAAGTCCTATGGGTGCTTCTGGGAAGAAAATATAGGAACTCTGTGTGATGCCACTAACACACTAGAAGTCCTATGGGTGCTTCTGGGAAGAAAATATAGGAACTCTGTGTGATGCCACTAACACAGTACAAGTCCTATGGGTGCTTCTGGGAAGAAAATATAGGAACTCTGTGTGATGCCACTAACACAGTACAAGTCCTATGGGTGCTTCTGGGAAGAAAATATAGGAACTCTGTGTGATGCCACTAACACAGTACAAGTCCTATGGGTGCTTCTGGGAAGAAAATATAGGAACTCTGTGTGATGCCACTAACACAGTACAAGTCCTATGGGTGCTTCTGGGAAGAAAATATAGGAGCTCTGTTTGCTGCCACTAACACACTAGAAGTCCTATGGGTGCTTTTGGGGTGCAGTGCTGTACTAACAGCACTGCGGTTGGTACTACTGAAATACTGTACTAACAGTAAGACACGTACCAGACTAACCCCCAGCAGCAGCTAAAAACACACTAACCAGCAGCAGCAATGGACGATCAATGACAGGTAGCAATGGTTTAGCAAATAAATAGCCAATGGTTTAGCAAAGTAGAGCAAATCTTTCTATATGAATCTAGCAAAGAGTGACACAGAATCAGCCTGATCTCTCCTAAAGCCAGAACTCATGTGACCGGCGCCGACGGCGTGGCGGCCTTTTAAATGAGGGGGCGTGTACTAAAGCCCCTGAGCTGTAATTGGCTACAGGCGTCCTGCCTGTAGCCAATTATGGCTCTCCGAGTTTCCGGCGCTGTGATTGGCCAAGCATGCGGGGTCACAGTGCATGCTTGGCCAATCATCAGCCAGCAATGCACTGCGCCGGCCGCGCCGGCCGCAATGCATTGCGGGGCCGCTCGCATCACACAAATGTGATGCGAGCGGCCAAAATAGTTCTGGGCTCGCCGAGCGAGCGAACACCCGGTGCTCGATGCGAACATGGGTTCGCATCGAGCACCGGGCCCATCCCTAGTCCTCTGTATTGTGTACGTTCATTAAAGCATTATCTGAAATGCCTTTACACATTGTGGTTCTTTCCCTGCATATAAAACTCCCAGAGGAGAGCATGTTTTTTGACATTTGTACTTTACCCTAATCAGCCCTAATTAACAATTTCTTCCCCTTTCTTTCAAATAGTATTTATCCATAGTTTTTTATTTTATTTAAATTGTATTAATCATTAAAGTTTATGCCATAATGTGGTGCATACTAGCACATTATAACATACTTTTAAATAAAGCCCTTCAGCGGCATGCTGTCACTGCTGCTGGGGCTTTCATCTTCACCCAGTTTTATGTACACAGAGCTGAGCAGCTCTGTATACATTTCCAGCACAATATCTGTGTGCTGGGATGAATGACTTCCATGCATGCATTGAAATGACATATTCTGCACTCGCCATTCAAGACAGCTGAAGATTGGCACTCGTAAAATGCTGGGAAGAAGATGCTGGTGCTGGCAAGGGACTACGCAAGCACCAAATGTCACATCTACCCCAACGCAGGTCAGACACTATAGCTGGCTACTTTGTTCTTCACCTATAGCAGCACCCTTTCCCATAAGGCAAACATGCCTACTGATACTCGGTTGCCTCTTTTACACAATGTTATAGTGCCTGGCCACCACGCCAGGGCAGGCACGAACTGTGCAAAGCAAACAGGTATTTGCGGTTGGCAGACAGACAGCATGGTTCTATAACAGTCCAGGTAAAAGGCAGGCTGAGTTCATGGAATAGTCCGAAATCCAGTCCAAGGTCATGCACAGGGAAATCTAATCGAGCAGAGCAGGGCAGACAGACGGGGGCTTGATCAGGAATACACACGTATCACTCTCTATCACAAGCATGAGACTGAAGGTTTGGCTTGCTTATAACAGGTGTAGTTTCCACCCAGAGACTGACCACTTCAATCACCTTGCAGGTGGACAAAGACAGGAAGAATGCAATAGCCAAAACCTGGATGCTGGAATGAGGAGCAGAAGCGCTAGACGCTCCTGACACCAGACCATTAGTGCCTCTAGTTCCACTTAATGAAAAAGTTATTGCAGAGTAAACAGGCCCAAATGTAAAAACTTATTAGGCCCATAGAGGGTGTACAGGTGTGAGAGGGGAAATGGTAAACTGGCCATTTTTATTGCTGTCATTGGCAGCATCTCCACACCTCAGCACAGTGTCATCATAACTCCCAAGTTTTTGAGATGTAAAGGAGGGACACCTATTAGCAAAAGTATGTAGACACACCCCCCAGCCAAGATTAGTTAAACCCACAAGTGCTTTTTTTTTTTTACCACTACTATACCACTACTATTTCTTTATATTGGCTTTTGAAATTTACAAATGCAGCAATTTAGAAATTGGATGAAAGGTTTAGCATTGTGAAAGACTTTTTGAATGATAAAAATGTGCATTATATATACAACTATATAGATCAGATCAAAGTTAGAGACAGATAAGGATGAAAGAGGGACAGAGGGACTTTGTTCTAAATCAGGGACAGTTGGGTGCTATGGTGTCAAAAACAGCTGCACACTGGAGACAAGCCCCATTAGTCACTATTGGTCCTTATCTAATTTTCATAAATAGGAACCTAAGTGTTATTTTAATTCACATTGTGCATATCAGTGACATGCAGAAAGGCATGGTTTTCGAAAACAACTTCTGCAAACATTTTACGCAGTAACTGATCTTTAACCATATTTAAACATTATCACACTGTAGGTATAATAAAGCTACAGTAAAACCTTGGTTTGAGTGCATTTTGCAAGACAAGCGAAAATGTTTTAATAAAAATTTTGACTTGATATACAAGTAGCGTCAGGTCACAACTGAGTATAAAATAGAAGAGAGGCGCCTCTAAGTGTAGCTATATAGTTCCATGTAATGAAGGTACAACATTTAGCAACATATTGCTACACAGGCGCTTCTCTTCTCTTTTATACTCAGTATCTTCTGCTGGATTTTGCTTCTAATCCCTTTGTGGAGGCTTCCATTTGTGGATGGACATTTTATGGTTACACAACCTGGTCACATTGCTATAATCTTTTTATATGGACTATAAACTGAAGGACCTATGAATAAATGGTTGTGGAACGAATCATTTGAGTTTCCATTATTTCTTATGGGGAAATTTGCTTTGATATACAAGTGCTTTGGATTACAAGCATGTTTCTGGAATGAATTATGCTTGCAATCCAAGGTTTTACTGTAGTTCTAAGATGGTATTATTGTAAGGAATAGACCACAAGAACACATAAAGTAGCGTGAACAAGCAACTTGAAATGTCAGTTGACATGTCTTTACAGAGATGAACAAAGGGTTTGTTGAACTGGTTATAAAAACGTGTCACAAAGCAACCTGAAATATCTGTAGCTAGCAACTAAACCAATAGCAAAAATGAATAGAAATTCTTATCTAAATGTTTTTTTTTTTTTAAATCAAGTGATACTGGTTGTAGTCTGTGCATATTAAAGACCCATGGAAATATAGTGATTCAAAAGTTTCTCCTCCAGATGAACTTTGTTGCCAAACTGTGTAGTTCACTTTTTGAATTGAAGGAGTTTCCCTTAGCTGCCCAGAACAGTATTTGGTAAACACATTACATTTATGGGACTCAGGTTCAGTGGTGGCTCATGCTAAACTTTTTGATGGTGCGGGAAACAACACCCCCCCCCCCCCCCCCCAGGTCCACACTCACCCAGGTCATGGTGCTGTGGCTTCCTCCTGAACAACCGTTAGTTTATTGCTCAAACAACAAACAAAAAAAAACTCAGAAAGAGAGGGTTAGGCCACAGGACACCCCAGAACAAGTAAGCAGACTTGCAGCCTCCTTAGACAAAAATAGAAAGGTAGACAGCAAACGCTTTCCCAGTCTCTTTCACAGTTCCCTGTCTATGTCAGAGGGGCTTCTGGTACTCCATCTCAGGTACTCTTTATCTCCAATATGCGAACAAACAGACCCTCAAGTTGTGGAGCCTATAGAACATGGCTAGGCCATAGGCACCAGTCCTAACCAAAGCAACTGGTCCTTACACACCAACCCCAGGCCAGGGTCTGGGTAGGAGGAACCTGAGCACTTGACCTCCCTGAATATTTATATACTTTCCCAGCATGCACCCGTGACCCAGAAAACTTCTACTGATTGGCTGAGAGAAGTATGCATATTAATAAACCAGATTTACTGCAGCTCATCATACTAATGCCATTGGCACCAGTGACATCTACTGACAAAAGGGAGGAACTACAGTTATACCAGGTTTAGGAGAAAAGCCAAATGGTCACAAAGACTACAAATCAGCCAGGTTATTAACTACAACTCAGCAAAGCTAAATTTACTGGTAGCCCCTGTTTAGGACATATTCCGATGTCAAAGGAAAGTAGGAATGATGTGTCTTTCACCTGCTGCATTAGGTTCCTTGGCCAACCACATCTATTTGGGCAAATAAACTATTTTAGCTTTTACTGACTACTAAATGTTAGGAAGATATAGAAAAAACTTTTCAATGTATATCTCTATATACTGTCTCTCCCTCTCTCTGTATACTGCATCTCCCCCTCTCTTTCTGTATCAGTGGCGGTGTGTCCATTAAGGGTGCACAGACGCCACCCCCTCTCTCCAGCCACCCCCCTCTATGACTAATGGATAGATTCATGTATTGCATGAATCTATCCATGGCCGTCGCCGCCACCCCCTATTCAGGCATCCGGCGCCAGAATTCCAGCGGCAGGGGTATTAGACTCTAATAGGCTTAAAAAAAGGTAAACCCGGAGCGCAAAGCATTGTGCTCGGAGTCCATCCAGGTGTGTTAGGAAAACGAATATTCATTCGCTGTTCTAACACTGTACCACCTCTCCACCAATCAGGTGCGCTGCGTTTGGACGCCTATCAGGAAGAGGGGAGGAGATGCATGGAGGACACAAGAGCCGCTGTCTGACCCACTGCAAGGTCCCATAGCGGGCGGGGGTGGTTTACAGTGGCAGCATTTGATGGGTCACAGTGGCAGCATTTGATGGGGCACAGTGGCTGAATTTGATGGACACAGTCGCAGCATTTGATGGGGCACAGTGGCTGTATTTGATGGGGCACAGTGACTGAATTTGATGGGCACAGTCGCAGCATTTGATGGGGCAAAGTGGCAGCATTTGATGGGGGACAGTGGCTGCGTTTCATGGGCACAGTGAGGCGGCAATTGATGGTATATTTCTTTTTTATTATACATACATACACACAGTGTGTGTGTGTGTATATATATATAAAATATTTTTTGCATTCTCTATCACTGTATTTATTCCTAGCTACATCATTTTTTGCTTGCTACAACGTAAAATAAATAAATTCAACATACTATGGAAAACCATTGTGTGTGAGCTGAATGTAGAATTTAACAATCCTGACTCTGGCAACCCAGAAAGGATACAAAAAAAAAAAAAAACACTTCTGTTTTCTGAAATGCTACAAGTTAAAAACACATCTGTAATCTAGACCAGTCCCAGAATAAACCCAATAAAACCAATATTTGTAGAAACAATATATGCATTTATTGTACCTTTTCAAGTACAGTGGAACCTCGGATTACGAGCATAATCCGTTCCAGGAGTATGCTCATAATCCAAAGTACTCACATATCAAAGCAAGTTTTCCCATTGAAGTCAATGGAAATGAAAATAATTTGTTCCGCATTGACTTCAATGGGATGCAATACCGCATGCGGCCAGAGGCAGGGGGGCGCCGGAGAGCCTCGGAAACAGCCAAGAAGGTCCAGGGACACTTTGGCTGACCTCAGCAAACCTCTGAAAGACTTCCTACCCGAGATTTGCCGAGGTCAGCCGTGCTGTACTCTGTCCTTTCCGTGCATTTCCGAACATGACGTTCGGCCCCCCCACCTCAGGCCAAAAGTGGTACTGCACACTGCTTTGGCCTGAATCATGCTCGTTTTGCGAGACAACACTCGCAAACCGAGTTACGATTTTTAAAAATACAGTTCTTTTTTGCGAAACGTTCGTTAACCACGTTACTCACAATCCGAGGTTTCACTGTATTGTGTAATTGGGTTGCACAGTGTCACTCATGATCCATGTCTCCCCAGATTAGGATTATTACTGAAGATCTTCCCTGGATCTTTGGATTGTTGCTTGGCTTATTTGGGTATTGGTCTGGGTTGCATTTGGGAAAGTAGGATGTATTTTTAGCCTGTAGTGTTTTTTAATAGTTCTTTGGTTTCCATAGGTGGTTAGCTTTACTGTTTCTGCATTTTGTGACATTTGTTTTACAAATAAAACATACTGTATATATTAATTTTATATAGTAGTGCATATGCTTTTTGCAATGTATTTAGTTGTGTCACGGACCCCTGTCCTCAACAGGACCATGTCTACTCTATAAGCTTCATTTGTCAGGTACCAGCATGGTCCAAGGTCCCTTAGCTCTCACATTCACTTGTCGAGACAGCAGTTTAGACCCCTTTCACACTGTGGCGTTTTGCAGGCGCTATAGTGTTAAAAATAGCGCCTGCAAACTGCCCTTAAACAGCTGCTCCATTCACTCCAGTGTGAAAGTCCGAGGGCTTTCACACTGGAGCGGTGCACTGGCAGGGCGTCTGAAAAAGTCATGCCAGCAGCTTCTTTGGAGCGGTGAAGGAGCGGTGAACTCACCACTTCTCCATCGCTCCTCCCCATTGAAATCAATGGGGCAGCGCTGCTATACCGCCAGCAAAATGCCGATGCGGCAGCATTTTGCCGGCAGATTTAACCCCTTTTAACCCCCCTGGTCGCTAGCGGGGGGGTTAAAACCGTTAATGCCGGCAGCTCTTATGAAGCACCAGACCATCCCACCACCATGCTTGACTGTAGGCAAGACACACTTGTCTTTGTACTCCTCACCTGGTTGCCGCCACACACGCTTGACACCATCTAAACCAAATAAGTTTATCTTGGTCTCATCAGACCACAGGACATGGTTCCAGTAATCCACGTGCTTAATCTGCTTGTCTTCAGCAAACTGTTTGCGGGCTTTCTTTTGCATTATCTTTAGAAGAGGCTTTCTTCTGGGATGACAGCCATGCAGACCAATTTGATGCAGTGTGCGGCGTATGGTCTGAGCACTGACAGGCTGACCCCTCACCCCTTCAACCTCTACAGCAATGCTGGCAGCACTCATATGTCTATTTCCCAAAGACACCCTCTGGATATGACGATGAGCACGTGCACCCAACTTCTTTGGTTGCCCATGGCGAGGCCTGTTCTGAGTGTAACCTGTCCTGTTAAACCGCTGTATGGTCTTGGCCACCGTTCTGCAGCTCAGTTTCAGGGTCTTGGCAATCTTCTCCTAGCCCATCTTTATGTAGAGCAACAATTCTTTTTTTCAGATCCTCAGAGAGTTCTTTGCCATGAGATACCATGTTGAACTTCCAGTGACCAGTATGCAAGAGCGAGAGCCAAATTTAACACACCTGCTCCCCATTTACACCTGAGACCACTAACGAGTCACATGACATTGGGGAGGTAAAATGGCTAATTGGGCCCAATTTGGAAATTTTTTCACAGGGTTGTACTTACTTGTTGCCAGTGGTTTAGACATTAATAGCTGTGTGTTGAGTTTTGAGGCAAATTTTACAAATTTACACTGTCATACAAGCTGTACACTCACTACTTTACATTGTAGCAAAGTGTCATTTGGAGAGGGGGTGCAATGACCAGAGGTGTGTCTCGTTTAGGGACTTTCTGGATTTATGAACTCCAGTCCCACTCCCCGTTCGGCATGAACGTGGAGTGGGACATTAATTCTTTTATTAATGAATCTTAAGGACATGTATTGTTGTTTTTTTGTTTTTTATTTAAACAAAATCTTTCTTCCACCGTTTAATCCTTGGAAGAAAATCATGTCCATTCATATATAGTTGGTTATCATCATTATTTCAATTTCAATATCATTCATATTATATTGAGGTTTTATCATGTAATAATTACTGTAACTTCATTATTTACATTAGTCATTTGACCCATGTCCCTTTAAGAGGATCCACCTCCAATTTATGTCTAATTTTAAGATATAAGTCCTTTTGATTGGCATATTGTTATTGGTGAAGGCCTTTGACGACTTTGTTGTCATTATCTATTCTAATTTTGTTATACATGTATCAGTGTGATAATATCATTTATTTTTGTATATGGCACTGCTGTTTTTTTTAAGCAATGGCCATATGTTGGTTTACATATGTAGCATTTACCTAAATTCTGTGTACATAAACTTTCGCCATCATGTTAGATGGATGGCCATATTCTATTAACTCCGTTCCCAATTGCATCTGGTTAGCAGCCTAACTGAGTACCGTCATTCAAATATTGTTGGTTCTTTTGTTTTGCTGCTTCTAATGTTAATTTTCACTGAGCTGACTGTGCCGACCGCTGTTGCAACGCAAGCTTTGATATTAAATCGAGGCTTGGAACGCACAGGGTTCCTCTATCTGCAGGAACCGGAAGTGCGGCGACCGCTGGAATGCACTCTGCTACATGAAACCGAGACGTGGAACGTACGCCGGTCGGCCATGTTGGCCGAAACCGGAAGTGATAGATGGTGACACAGGGAGCTGGATTCTCGTCATTGGGGCCTGGTTGTCTAGAAATATAAGTTGGGCTGCAATGGAGGTACACCCCAGACGGGTCTATTGAGACGAAACGCGTCGGGTGGACTCCATTGCCGCCATTTTTTTAATAACAAGCGCTTGAAAACACTGCATAAATGTAAGTGTGATATCTTTCTTTTTAATAAAAATACAAAGATTACTCTATGTGGTTCTATTCTTCTTTCCTCCATTTACACATTGGAAATTGAAGTTATCCACTCCGGTACGGAGACTGGTCGTTCCAATCCTTGGCGATGTAATTCCAAAAGTTTGGGGACGCCATTTCAGATGATCCAGCCTGCTTGTCTACAGATATCATAAAGCGTTTGTGATATTAGATTATTCCTTTAGGCGCAGGTTATAAGGTTGTTTGTTGTTTGTGAATGTACGTTCGCTTGAGTCCAAACCATCTGGTAAGCTCTCATCCATACCGGTGGTGGTGCTGTCACAGTGGTAGTCATATACCCTTAGATTTGGTGGTCATAACGATTGTTCAACTCTGACTGCACCGGGGACTTTTTCACTTGCACTTTCAACAACTTCAGTCACTGTTTTTATTTCCATTTTTTTCTTCATGATTGGACACTTATACGATTGTAACACTTTTTGTTATTAGATATGTGATAATCATTTATTTTGACGAGTCACATTTGCCTATGTTTATGCTTAGATATATAGCGTTATCACTGTTTCATGTATATGTATTCATTTACTTGTATATGTCTTCCTTTTTTTTGGCACTAATGTTTGTTAGGCCATCTATATAGAGGCTTAGAGCTACACATTTCATTTTTTCCTTCGCTGTATAAATGCCAATGCTCCCAAAAATGTGTCAAAAGTGTCCGATGTGTCCGCCATAATGTCTCAGTCCTGATAAAAATTGCAGATCCTCATCATTACTAGTAAAAAAAAATGCCATAAATCTATCCCCTATTTTGTAGACGCTATAACTTTTGCGCAAACCAATCAATATACGCTTATTGCGATTTTACCAAAAATATGTAGAAGAATATATATCGGCCTAAACAGAGGGAAAAACATTTTCTTTATATTTTTGGGGGATATTTATTATAGAAAAAGTTAAAAATATTGAATTTTTTTTCAAAATTTATGCTCTTTTTTTGTTTATAGCGCAAAAAATAAAAACCGCAGAGGCAATCAAATACCACCAAAAGAAAGCTCTATTTGTGGGAAAAAAAGGACGTTAATTTTGTTTGGGTACAACGTCGCACGACCGCGCAATTGTCAGTTAAAACGATGCAGTGGCCCAGTCATTCAGCAGCCAAATCTTCCGGGGGTGAAGTAGTTAAAGAGCTTGACTTGTAGTTTTGTTTGCTTTTTTTGGTTTTGACAGGGGTGCAGTTTCAGTGCTTGCCATAGGCCCCATTTTTACTAGATACGCCTCTGCAGCCCCTTGAATATCATTGAAGTCGGATTAAAGTAGGATCCTTATCCTAACCATCCGACTTGTGACATATGACATGGTGATTACAGCAGCAGTAAAAGGAATTTATGTCACACTGGGATTGTTTTGATTGGTCAAAGAACAAGTTGTACTAGCACAAAGTTGGATCAAAGTAGTATCCTGATCATTCAAGTCGGATGAATGTAGGACCAATGTAGTATCAGTGTGAACCCAGCCTATGTCACGTACCTGGTGGTGCGAGCCCGAGATTGCAGGGAGAGGCCTCCCTTGCGTCTCCCACTTCTGGTCCCCTGGTGTGGGGACAGGAGAGCCAGAAGTGAGGAGGAGCACGGGTGCCTGGGAGGATCTACAGACCGGTAGGGATACAGACTGATGAGCAGGAAACAGGTTAGCAGAGCTGGCAGGATCTTTAGCAAGCAGGCTCACAGGTAAACTGGATAGCAGAGCTGGCAGGAACTTTGGCAAGCAGGCTCACAGGTAAACCGGATAGCAGAGCTGGCAGGATCTTTGGCAAGCAGGCTCACAGGTAAACTGGATAGCAGAGCTGGCAGGATCTTTGGCAAGCAGGCTCACAGGTAAACCGGATAGCAGAGCTGGCAGGATCTTTGGCAAGCAGGCTCACAGGTAAACTGGATAGCAGAGCTGGCAGGATCTTTGGCAAGCAGGCTCACAGGTAAACTGGATAGCAGAGCTGGCAGGATCTTTGGCAAGCAGACTCACAGGTAAACTGGATAGCAGAGCTGGCAGGATCTTTGGCAAGCAGGCTCACAGGTAAACTGGATAGCAGAGCTGAAAGGACCTTTGGCAAGCAGGCTCACAGGTAAACTGGATAGCAGAGCTGACAGGACCTTTGGCAAGCAGGCTCACAGGTAAACTGGATAGCAGAGCTGACAGGACCTTTGGCAAGCAGGCTCACAGGTAAACTGGATAGCAGAGCTGACAGGACCTTTGGCAAGCAGGCTCACAGGTAAACTGGATAGCAGAGCTGACAGGAACTGGACAACGGCTTGGCAAGCAGGTTCACAGGTAAACTGGATAGCAGAGCTGACAGGAACTGGACAACGGCTTGGCAAGCAGGTTCACAGGTAAACTGGATAGCAGAGCCGACAGGAACTGGACAACGGCTTGGCGAGCAGGTTCACAGGTAAACTGGATAGCAGAGCTGACAGGAACTGGACAACGGCTTGGCAAGCAGGTTCACAGGTAAACTGGATAGCAGGGCTGACAGGAACTGGAAGCAGGAAACAGAACCACTGAATGGGCTGGAGACAGACAGGTGATCAGGTTCGTTTACAGGAATCAGACTGCAGACAGGACAGAGACCTTGCAGGGAACCAGAGTTCATCAAGGAAGCCAGGTAATGAAATCCAACTGGAAGCAAGGTACAGTGGGTCAGGCAGGAGGATGGTCAAACAAGCCGGGGTCGGGTACAGGCAGAAAGCTGGATAGTCTATGGCAAGCCGGGTCAGAGGAACAGATATAACGGGATCAGATTTACTACACCACAACGCTGTAGAGCAGACAGCAAAGACCGTCTGCACAGGTCAGGCTTAAATAGGCTGGCTGGTGTTAACTAGGGCGCGCGCCCGTCTCCCTGTGCGCGGTTGTACACGTGCACGCGCCCGGGCGCGCATGCGCAGTGGAATCTGAGGGCCGGGACGGCCCGGGTTTGAGTTTCTGGCAGGATCTTCATGACATTGCCCCCCTCCTAGGGGCAACCTCCGGGTGCCCCTCTGGGCAAATCTCTCAGGATGTGCTCTCTTAAAGGCTTGAACTAGACTCTTAGCGTGGATATTACACTCGGGCTCCCAGGAATTCTCTTCAGGACCATATCCCTTCCATTTGATCAAGAACTGATTCTGATTTCTCCTTCTTCTAACATTTAGTATGGCCTCCACCTCATATTCTTCCTCGCCATCTATCAGGACTGGATCCGGGGGTACAGTCCTTCTTTTGGGAAAGGGGTTGGAAGTGGAGGGTTTCAGCAGGGAAACATGAAAGACCGGATGGACCTTAAGGGAGTCAGGGAGTTCCAACTCGTAGGCTACTTCATTAATTTTTCGTTTGACTGGGAAGGGACCTAAAAACGTAGGGCCCAGTTTCTTCGAGGGACAAGCCATCCTCAGATTCAGGGTAGAGAGCCATACTGTGTCACCTGGTGCCAAAACCAATTCTCCACGCCTCTTTCGGTCAAAGACTGTTTTGTTATGTTCCTGGGTCCGGGCCATGGTGTCCTGCAGGAGTCGGTTATTGGAAGCAAAGAAGTCAATCTTTTTCTGAACTGCGGGCACAGTACATTCGGGAAGAGAATTGGGCAGGAACGAAGGATGAAAGCCATAGTTGGCGAAGAAGGGCGTCTGTTGGGTGGCCGAGTGGATAGCATTGTTATATGCAAATTCGGCAACAGGTAACAGGGAGATCCAATCGTCCTGGGAGAAGGAAGAAAAGCACCGTAGGTATTGCTCCAGGGTCTGATTGGTTCTTTCGGTTTGCCCATTGGTTTGAGGGTGATAAGCGGATGAAAACGATAGTTCAATGTTGAGGGCCTTGCAGAGCGTTTTCCAGAACCGAGAGGTAAATTGTACCCCACGGTCGGACACTATGTTGGCCGGTACCCCATGAAGTCTGATGACTTCTCGGATGAACACCTGTGCGGTTTCTGAGGCAGAAGGGGTGCCCTTCATAGGAACAAAGTGTGCCATTTTTGACAGGCGATCAACTATCACGAAGATCGTAGTGTGGTCCTCTGCTGGGGGTAGTTCCACGATGAAGTCTATGGACAGCATCTTCCAGGGACGATCAGGGACTGGCAATGGCTTGAGTAGGCCCCAGGCTTTGGTTCTGTAACTCTTGCTCCGTATACACACAGTGCATGTTTCCACAAATTTCCTGCAGTCTTCTCTTAGCTGAGGCCACCAGAAGGTACGTTGTACCAATTCAGTGGTTTTGGTGACACCGAAGTGTCCGGCAAGTCTATGATCATGGCACAATTCCAGGACGGTTACCTGCAGACCCTCGGGAATGAAAATCTTATCCCCATGCCACAATAGCCCATCCTTGGCCCGCAACCCAGGACCGGGAGTGGGTATGAGGCCACTGGAGGCCCGCCTGAGCCGGGACAGCAAGTCTTCCTGTAGCAGGAGGAAATTTCCAGGGGCAAGGATAGTGTCTGGAGGGGAACCATCCTGGGATTTGTGGTACATACGAGACAGAGCGTCCGGTTTCGCGTTCTTGGAACCCGGACGATAGGTCACGTGAAAAGTAAAACGAGAGAAAAATAAGGCCCAACGGGCCTGTCTAGGTTTCAACCTCTTGGCAGTCTTCAAGTACTCTAGGTTCTTGTGATCCGTGAAGATCAAGATTGGATGGGTAGCCCCCTCTAGCAGGTAGCGCCATTCCTCGAGGGCGGTCTTTATAGCCAGTAATTCCTGATCTCCCACATCGTAGTTCTTCTCGGCTGGGGATAGTTTCCGTGAGAAGAATGCCACGGGGTGTAGCAGGGCCTTAATGCCCTGTCTCTGGGACAGAATTGCCCCTACAGCTATCTCCGAGGCATCCACTTCTAAGACAAAGGGTAGAGAAGGATCCGGATGCTTCAGGATAGGAGCTGAGGTAAAGAGCCCTTTGAGGGCCTCGAAGGCCCCCTGGGCCTCAGGAGACCAATGAAAACGGGTACCTTGTTTGGTGAGTTGAGTAATGGGTGCCACTATGGCCGAGAATCCCTTAATAAATTTGCGATAAAAATTGGCGAAGCCAATGAATCGCTGGATACCCTTTTTATCTGTGGGAACAGGCCAGTCCAGGATGGCTGTGATCTTCTGGGGGTCCATCCGGATGCCCCTACTGGAGATGATCAAGCCCAGGAAGGGTATGCTTTCTACCTCAAAGAGGCATTTTTCGGCCTTGGCATAGAGGCCGTGTTGCCGGAGGCGGCCCAGAACACTTTTGACATGTCCACGATGCAACTCTAGGGAGGAAGAGAAAATTAGTATGTCATCAAGATAAACAACAGCAAAAACATCAAGAAAGTCCCGAAGCACATCGTTAATGAAAGACTGGAAGGTAGCGGGGGCGTTACAAAGTCCGAACGGCATCACCAGGTACTCAAAGTGCCCAAATCGAGACCGAAATGCCGTCTTCCATTCATCCCCATCCTTTATGCGAACTAAATTGTACGCCCCTCTGAGGTCCAGCTTGGAAAAGATGGAGGCTGTGCCAAGCCTCTGAAACAGTTCGGGTACCAGGGGAAGCGGGTAGCGGTTTTTAACCGTGACCTCGTTTAGGGCACGATAGTCCACGCAGGGTCTGAGGGAGTGGTTCTTTTTCTCCACAAAAAATATTCCTGCACCTGCAGGAGATGTGGATGGGCGGATAAAACCTTTTTTCAAGTTATCGTCAATGTAGTCCTTCAATTTCCCCTGCTCCACCTCTGTAAGAGGAAAAACCCTGCCGAAGGGAATCTTGGCCCCGGGAAGGAGTTCAATGGGACAGTCATAGGACCTGTGGGGTGGCAACACATCTGCCCTTTGTTTGCTGAACACGTGCAGGTAGGCGTGGTAGGCTTCAGGGATGGACTGGCGTAGACCTGCCTCGGTTTCTAGGCAGAGCAGAGCGGAGGGTCCTGCGGGGACCATGGAGCCGCAGGACCTTTGGCAGTAGGGGGAAGAAAAGGCCACCTCTCCTGTGGACCAGTTGATGACCGGGTTGTGAGCTTGCAGCCAGGGGATTCCTAGAATGACTGGGAACAAGGGAGAAGAGATTATGTCCAGACGTAAAAGTTCCTGATGTGACTCAGAGATCACTGTGTGCAATGGGGCAGTCTCCTGGGTCACTGGGCCAGATTTAATGGTAGACCCATCTGCCAGATGGACGGATAGGCCCTGTTCCCTTGGACGGAGAGGAATCCGATGCCGGGCAGCAAAAACAGAGTCCATGAAGCAACTACAGGCCCCAGAGTCAATGATAGCGGTGGTCCGCAGGGTCCTTCCTGGGAGCTGGAAGGAGACAGAAAGGGCAAGATGAGCCGAAACCCCGAAGAGATTGGTCAATGCTGCATCCTTTTGTTCCACGAGACGGCGGGCCCAGATTTGGGGATCCCCAGTCAGTAGGGCTACCACAAAGCCCACCTTGGTGGTCTCTAAAGAGAAGGTCCTAGGTTGTAGGGCAAAATGGAGTTCGCAGGAATTGCGGAAAGTTCTGAAGCTACCACGGTCACCTGAAAATTTCTCTGGAGTAGGAACCTTGGGCTCAGGTGGTAGCATCACTATGGTCTGGGCAGGTGCAGGCCCCGTCGGGGGTATTGCCGGGTGAGGAGTTCCTTGGGTACTGGAGGGTCCAGATAAGGCCAGTACCCGTTCCTCCAGTCGGGTATAACCTTGCTGGAGGTTCTTCACCGCCTCGGTCAGTCCCGCCAGGTGTTGGCATAACCCCTCCATGGCGGGGGCTCCCTGCTCGGGCTCAGACATGGCTGTCTGCTACTGTCACGTACCTGGTGGTGCGAGCCCGAGATTGCAGGGAGAGGCCTCCCTTGCGTCTCCCACTTCTGGTCCCCTGGTGTGGGGACAGGAGAGCCAGAAGTGAGGAGGAGCACGGGTGCCTGGCAGGATCAACAGACCGGTAGGGTAGTCAAGTCAGCAGGCGGACACGGTGGAAGTCTGGGTAGCAGGGAAGGCTAGATACAGACTGATGAGCAGGAAACAGGTTAGCAGAGCTGGCAGGATCTTTAGCAAGCAGGCTCACAGGTAAACTGGATAGCAGAGCTGGCAGGATCTTTGGCAAGCAGGCTCACAGGTAAACCGGATAGCAGAGCTGGCAGGATCTTTGGCAAGCAGGCTCACAGGTAAACTGGATAGCAGAGCTGGCAGGATCTTTGGCAAGCAGGCTCACAGGTAAACCGGATAGCAGAGCTGGCAGGATCTTTGGCAAGCAGGCTCACAGGTAAACTGGATAGCAGAGCTGGCAGGATCTTTGGCAAGCAGGCTCACAGGTAAACCGGATAGCAGAGCTGGCAGGATCTTTGGCAAGCAGGCTCACAGGTAAACCGGATAGCAGAGCTGGCAGGATCTTTGGCAAGCAGGCTCACAGGTAAACCGGATAGCAGAGCTGGCAGGATCTTTGGCAAGCAGGCTCACAGGTAAACTGGATAGCAGAGCTGGCAGGATCTTTGGCAAGCAGACTCACAGGTAAACTGGATAGCAGAGCTGGCAGGATCTTTGGCAAGCAGGCTCACAGGTAAACTGGATAGCAGAGCTGACAGGACCTTTGGCAAGCAGGCTCACAGGTAAACTGGATAGCAGAGCTGACAGGACCTTTGGCAAGCAGGCTCACAGGTAAACTGGATAGAAGAGCTGACAGGACCTTTGGCAAGCAGGCTCACAGGTAAACTGGATAGCAGAGCTGACAGGACCTTTGGCAAGCAGGCTCACAGGTAAACTGGATAGCAGAGCTGACAGGAACTGGACAACGGTTTGGCAAGCAGGTTCACAGGTAAACTGGATAGCAGAGCTGACAGGAACTGGACAACGGCTTGGCAAGCAGGTTCACAGGTAAACTGGATAGCAGAGCTGACAGGAACTGGACAACGGCTTGGCAAGCAGGTTCACAGGTAAACTGGATAGCAGAGCCGACAGGAACTGGACAACGGCTTGGCGAGCAGGTTCACAGGTAAACTGGATAGCAGAGCTGACAGGAACTGGACAACGGCTTGGCAAGCAGGTTCACAGGTAAACTGGATAGCAGGGCTGACAGGAACTGGAAGCAGGAAACAGAACCACTGAATGGGCTGGAGACAGACAGGTGATCAGGTTCGTTTACAGGAATCAGACTGCAGACAGGACAGAGACCTTGCAGGGAACCAGAGTTCATCAAGGAAGCCAGGTAATGAAATCCAACTGGAAGCAAGGTACAGTGGGTCAGGCAGGAGGATGGTCAAACAAGCCGGGGTCGGGTACAGGCAGAAAGCTGGATAGTCTATGGCAAGCCGGGTCAGAGGAACAGATATAACGGGATCAGATTTACTACACCACAACGCTGTAGAGCAGACAGCAAAGACCGTCTGCACAGGTCAGGCTTAAATAGGCCGGCTGGTGTTAACTAGGGCGCGCGCCCGTCTCCCTGTGCGCGGTTGTACACGTGCACGCGCCCGGGTGCGCATGCGTATGCGCAGTGGAATCTGAGGGCCGGGACGGCCCGGGTTTGAGTTTCTGGCAGGATCTTCATGACAGCCTAAGGTTTAAGGTTTAAGGTTTGACCTCATATTATATGGTTTTGGTAAATCTGAAGACAAAACTCTGCAGAAAATCTAATAGTGTGTATGGGTCTTAGATCCTAAATGTGTTTAACCTAGATTTAGGGTCCCTCTAGAGTAGGGTGACCAGACATCCTCGGTTTCCAGGGACAGTCCCCGGATTGAGGACACTGTCCCCCGGTTTTGTCCCCGGATTGGTTTTGAACAGGGTCGGGGCAATTTCAAAGACAGTCAGTGCAGAATTAAAAAAAAAAAATCTGAATAACACCCCCCCGCTCTGCCGCTCCTACTAGCTTAGGGGGTGGGGGTGTATTTTTTTCATTATCTGTGGCCCTTTCTGATGATCATGTGCTGGTCGGAGTGGAGAGAATATTTCTTCAGTTTCGGGTGCATGCCCGTTCCGCTCCTGCTCGCATGTTCTTCTGCCTTGGCTTAAGTCCCGGCCAGCCGCCTGCCCATCTCCTTGCCTTCCCTGGCCGAGTGATCTTCCTCCACTTCCCACCCAGTAGTAGCCAGGGCCCGGAGAGTAAGACTTGACAGGCTGTGAGGCGGGGGCGGCGGCTGCGACGGGCAGAGAGTCACTAATTGCCGCCATTTCTAGTAAAAAAAAATATGTCCCCGGATTTCATTTAAAAATTCTGGTCACCTTACTCTAGAGTCAGGTAGTCAGGTACCAGGTGGAGTTTGGATTCAGAAATACTTGGTTCACACATTGGTATTGTTCTGCAAACATTTGCTTTGTTTTGTTACGGTTTACTGCTTTTCTAATTTTTGATTGTTTTGTTGGACATGTGGCCCAAATAAATGTTTCTTCTTCAGCCTAAAGCTGGCCATACATTATACAACTTTCTTGTACAATTTTGCTTTAGAATTACCAAAACAATATAATATGAGGTCAAACCTAAACACTTTCAATTTGTATGCAATCAGACAGGCCCTTGCAATACACAGTTGTAGATAAATTTAAAGGAAATTGAACAAGAAAATTGTATTTTAGTGTGTTAGAGGGTGTGGCATCCCGAATCAGGGAACCTTTAGGGCTAGTTTACACTTGCTTCAAAACAAGGCTTCGGACACGCTTTGTTAAAGCTCTCTGAATGCCAGTCAAAGCTCCTGTCACTAAATAAAATGGTTAGCTTACAGTCCTGTTTACACCTGCTTTTGCTTGGTGCTTCGGTGGGGCTTTGATGGGGCTTCAAGTGAGCTTTGCCATAGACTTCTATGGAGGCTTTGAAGACGCTTTGAAGCACCACTGAAGCTATATGAGGTATAATTTTTGAAGCAAAGCCAAAGCAAAGCAAAAACAGGTGTAAACAGGACTGTAAGCTAACCATTTTATTTAGTGACAGGAGCTTTAACTAGCGTTAAGAGAGCTTTAACCACTTCCTGCCCAGCCTATAGCAAAATGATGGCCGGGCGGTGGTTCAGTTATCCTGACTTGAAGTCATATGAAGTCCAGTAGGATAAGCCACAATCACACGCGGCGATCGGTGGTGTGGCGTGTCAGTCTGACACACCACATCACTGATCTCGGTAAAGAGCCTCTGACAGAGGTGGCACTTGGTAAAGAGCCTCTGACTGAGGTGGCACTGATGGGCACTGAAAGACGGCACTGATGGGCATTTGACAGAGGCTCTTTACCATGTGATCAGCCGTGTCCAATCATGGCTGATCACAGTGTAAATAGGAAGAGCCATTTGACAGATGCGAGTAGAGGAGAGCCGATTGGCGGCTCTCTTGACAGGGGGGTCTGCGCTCTGCGGATGCCCGCCCCCTCCACGGATATCCGCCCAGGACCACCAGGGATGCCGCCAGGACCACCAGGGATACCCATAAAGGATGCCCACCAGGTATGCCACCCTGGACCACCAGGGATATGCCAATCAGTGCCCATCCCCAATGCCTGCCAGTGCCATTAGTAATTCCTATAAGTGAAATCAGTGCCGCCCATCAGTGCCACCCATCAGTGCCAGCTATCAGTGCCCATCAGTACCACCCATAAGTACCCATCAACTCATCAGCCTTTCAGTGCCCTGTGTTGCCTATCAGTGCCCATCAGTGCCACCTTTGAGTGCCCATCAGTGCCGCCTGTCAATGCCTATCAGGGGTGAATATCAGTGCCACCTCATTGGTGCCGCCTTATCAGTGCCCGTCAGTGCAGCCTCGTTAGTGCCCATCAGTAAAGGAGAAAATTTACTTATTTGCAAAATTGTATAACAGAAACAAAGAAAAACTTTTTATTTTCAAAAATGTTGGTCTTTTTTTATTTGTTTAACAAAAAATAAAAACCACAGAGCTGATCAAATACCACCAAAAGAAAGCTCTATTTGTGGGAACAAAATGATAAAAAATGTTGTTTGGTTACAGTGTAGCATGACTGTGCAATTGTCATTTAAAAAGTTGCAGTGCTTAAAGCTGAAAATTAGCCTGGGCAGGAAGGGGGGAAAGTGCCTGGTATTGAAGTGGTTAACAAAGCCTGTCCGAAGCCTTGTTGAAGCCAAAGCAAGTGTAAATGAGCCCATACTGTACATCAGCGGTTCCTCCAGAGGTACGTGCTACATTTAAGATGAGCTTTTTCTGAAGGCAAGGAAAGCAATGACAGACAACAGATTTCTCTTAGTACAGGTTTTATTTGTAATAATCAAGCAGCAATTATGTGTAGTAACTACTTGAAGCACCCTCTGCCAATAGCTAGGTGCTAGTAATAGTTTTTTTTACTAGGGGCAGTCAGTGCAGATAAATTTAGGCAGGCCTATGCTGCAAGCTAGGCCTGTCTGTTTTGATCTGGGGGCTGGGAGTGGTCAGAGTAGCATTGGGTGCGACCACCTGTTCTCTAGTTTTGTGGGCGCCTCTCCTGCTTCCAGAGAGAAGATTCTGGAAGAGGGGCTAGGCTTAGAACTGGAGTGGCAGGCAGCTCATGTGGGAGCCCTGACCAAACCCCAATTGGTATTGGCAGGGGGCGGGCCTCCTATATAAGCTGAGGTGGTATGCCACTTGAAGTCTGCTGAGTGAAGTGAGGAATGGAATACTAGGCAGCAGCAGGAGGACACCTCCATGTGAGGGGGGGGGGGGTGAACCTTTCGTAGGGGGAGGCCCAGGGAGTGCTGTGAGGGCCTTTACGCGGTCATTGGCAATGTCTTCGCCACCACACGGTCGGTGGTGAGGAACTCCTGGAGCAGAGGGACAGGTGAAGCTTTCAGAATGTATGGTCCGGTCAAATTCCTCATCAAGGACTCAGGGCAGTGGAAAGTCGGTGAGTGCTACCACTAGGGATGAGCCGAACACCCACAACAACAATTTGTGCGAACCAGTGAACCCCGTTAAAGTCTATGGGACTCGAATGTGAAAAATCTAAAGTAATAATTTTAAAGGCTAATATGAAAGTTATTGTCATAAAAAGTGTTTGGGAACCCGGGTCCTGCCCCAGGGGACATGAAATCAATGCAAAAATAAATGTTTTAAAAACTGGAGCAGTGATTTTAATAATGCTTAAAGTGAAACAATAAAAGTGTAATATTCCTTCAAATATCATGCCTGGGGGGTGTCTATAGTATGCCAGTATGCCAGTAAAGTGGCATATTTTTCCTGTGTTTAGAACAGTCCCTGCACAAAATGACATTTCTAAAAGAAAAAAAGTCATTTAAAACTGCTTGCGGCTGTAATGTAATGTTGCCCCCCCCCGCCCCTTTGGGTCTGGTATGAATATTAAGGGTTACCCCGCACCCAAACAAGATAGGGACTGTAGGTTTGTTGTTAAGTAGAATCTGTTTGTAATTTGGAACAGGTAAATTTTTTAAGTGTAGCTCCAGCCCAAAAATCTATTTTTAAGCTTTTTGGATAATATAGGGAAGGGTTATCACCCCAATAACATTTTTTTTTGCTGTCTGTGCCCTCTGTTCAGAAGATTTCATCTCACTTTCTGTCCCAATGACAATTGGATTTTGAAAATTTTGGGTTATTAGGGAAACAAGAATTGGTGATAAAGCATCATTGGGGACACCTTTTTCCCATATTAACTCTTATAGGAGCAAATTTCCCTTCCTAGGGGTAGATTTCCTCTCACTTCCTGTTGTCTCTCTCCGTTTGTAAGTAGGAGTTGTTTGTAAGTTGGATGTTTGAAAATAGGGGAGCGCCTGTATATACTATACGGCCTGCCCTATACACTGGGCCTTAGGTGTTGGTGGTACCAGAACAGTTACTCTTGGTGGGCGCTGGAACGGGCCCTGCTGTGAAATATTGTATCAAGAATTGTAATTACATGCCCCTAATAAACAGGGGCAGAGAAATTGGGCCTTAGGCGTGGTGGTGGCACAACACTGTAAAGCCTCACAGATACTCTTGTTGAGCACAGGAACAGGCCATGCTGTGAAATATTAGATCACAAATTGTAATTACAATACAGTGCAGCCGTAGTGCAGTTGCTACTACTTTTCACAGTACACAATACAGTGTAGTGCGGTGTTGCAAAACAAAATATACATTATGTCCAGAAGGCCACCAAGGAGAGGCAGACGCTCACAGGCCACTAAAAGCGGGCAAGCAGGTGCTGTGTCTACAGTGCTGGTCATGGACATGGTGCATCCTCTGCCGGTGGCCGTGGGGCACACTTTTCCTCTTTTTCTGCTGCTTGCTGTGTTATTGAGCCAGAACATGCAGAAGAGTTGGTGGAGTGGATAACAAAGCTGTCATCATCCTCCTCATCCTCTGTCACCCAGGCTTAGAGTCTTCCTTCCTATGCAGCTGCCAAAGCGGCCTATTCCACCAGCTTCTTGTCCACAGTCACTCCTTCCGTAGCCCAACCATCATGCATGGAAGAGTCCCCCAAGCTATTCGACCACAGTGTCAGGTACATGCTGCTGGAGGATGCACAGCGATTTGAAGGCTCAGACGTTGGTTCCCAGGTTGAGGAAGGGAGCAATGTGAGCCTAGAGAGGGGGGGTGCCCAAGAAGGACAAGAAACTGGCAGTCATGTTCCCCCAGCTGCAGCATAGTGCCGAGTTTGCTCCAGTGACGAGGAGGGAGGGGATGATGAGGTCACTGACTTTACTTGGGTGCCTGATAGAATAGGAGGAGGAGTCACAACTCCAATGAGGCAGGATGTCCTCTAGGGGGCAGCTTAAGGGCAGCCACCCTACTGCATCACACTGCAGAGCTCCGCAGGTGCAGGGCGCTGATGACTCCCTGCTGATTTTGAAAAGTTCATTGGCGTGGGCCTTTTTGGACACGTGTGCAGCTTTGCTGTTTGCAACCTATGTCTGAAGCAGATCAAGAGTGGCCACAACAGCAGCCGCTTGAGCACCACATGCTTGACCAGACATATAACGACCTCCCATGCAGTCTTTTTCCCGTATGCTATATTTGAGATTTAATATCTCTCAGATATGATTTGGGTTAAATGAGAGTTCTTTGACCATGAGTGAAAGCTTTAACACAATAACAACATTTATTGGTGAGTAGTTGAAAGTCTATCTAATACACAACCATCTATCTATAGTCTACACCAAGGAAGAAAATACTAGGTTAAAATAAGAGAATTACATGAAGGAATACAGAGTATATTCCTGAAAACATTAATCCTCAAACATATTTAGTTACAAAAAAAAGGGAGACCTTTCCCATAATTACCCTGTGCACCAAGGTTCCATTCTGATGGTTGCTCTCCCATAAAAGTGTGTGATTCCCTCCCAAAAAGTCTGTGTATATCATTACATGCTGATGCCTCATTGGTTGGCATAGCGTGGCTCTGATTGGTGAGCTTCCCTATTCCTGGTTAAGGACTGGCTATTTCTCCAATCCCTGTACTTTGCATAAGTCAGCCCCCTTTAATGCAAATCCTTGTGACTATTCTGAGCAGGAGCTTAAATTGAATTTTCTCGGGAAGTTATGTATTGATTACAGGTTGGCCTCCCTTCATTGCATATCCCAGTCTGGGATCCTTTGAAGTATGTGTAAAACAATGAGGTTTGGATCCCATTGTTTGTATACACAAGCCTAGGCACCGACTTGTCTGGTCTACCAGAGATTTCTGTGAAGATACTATGTTCCGCCCTACATAGATAAAAGCTAAATTAAATATATTCATTACATATAAATAAATTAAATATAAATTAAATATATTCCTAATTCCAATATTTTACAGCTATTAATGTAGATTTCACATAAATTCATAAGGCAACAAGTCCGTTGGCAACAGCACTTGAAAGACCCACATCAAAGAAAAAGGCGGACTTCTCCTTGCTCCTCATCTGGGATCTCCAACCCTACTGCAGTCCTCTCAAAAACCTGCACTGAGAGGAATGAAGGTATAGCAATAGGTGTCCCAAGTACTTGCAGCCAATATGCTAGCAGTACACCCCCATCTGACTTTAGCAGGCAAATTTCTCTACCCCAGTTGCTAAACCGTAAAAAGAAATTTGGTCCCAGCCATCCACATGCTCACAGTCTGAATGCTAGCTTGAATGCCAGCTTGGCCAAATTGCTAGCACTGCAACTACTGCCTTTTCAGCTGGTAGACTCTGCCCCCTTTCGTGAATTTGTGGAATGTGCTGTACCTCAGTTGCAGGTTCCAAAATGCCATTTCTTTTCATGGAAGGCCGTTTCAGCTCTCTATCAGCATGTGGAAGGCAATGTTTTTGTCTTGTTGGACAGGGTGGACAGCAGTAAGGTGTATATTACCGCTGACTCAGGGTCTAGCAGGCATGGGCAGGGATGTTACCTTTCCTTCACAGCACACTAGGTAACTCTGCTGGCAGCTGGGAAGGATGCAGGACAGGGTTCAGTATTGTTGGAGCTTGTTCCGCCACCACGCCTTCAAAATGCTAGCAGCGATTCTGCCGCAGCTCTCTCCTCCACCACCTCCTCTTCTTCTTCCTCTATGGCCTGCAGATTCTGCAGATTTGTTCTCTGAACCAGCGGTGCTCCGTAAGCGTTCAAGGGGGTATGCAAGCACTTAGGCAAAAACATGCCATGCGGGGCATGAGTTACATAGTTACATAGTAGGTGAGGTTGAAAAAAGACACAAGTCCATCAAGTCCAACCTATGTGTGTGATTATATGTCAGTATTACATTGTATATATGTTGCAGTCGTTCAGGTGCTTATCTAATAGTTTCTTGAAACTATCGATGCTCCCCACTGAGACGACTGCTTGTGGAAGGGAATTCCACATCCTTGCCGCTCTTACAGTAAAGAACCCTCTACATAGTTTAAGGTCAAACCACTGCTTAGGAGACAGGAGCCACATTGGGGCAGAGATTCTGTCAGCTCTGCAGGGGAAGGCTCAGAGGTGGTTGATGCCATGCCAGCTTCAGCCAGGAATGGTTGTATGCGACAATGGCACCAACCATTTCTCCGCCCTCCGACAGGGACACTTGACCCATGTTCCATGTTTGGCACACATCCTGAATTTGGTGGTGCAGCATATCTTGAGCAGGTACCCAGGCTTACAAGATCTCCTGAGGCAGGCCAGAAAAGTCTGTGCCAGTGCTCGGCTGGCTGACATTGAAAGGAAATGCAACCTGCCCACCAACCGCCTCAATTGTGACATGTCCACCAGGTGGAAGTCAACGTTGGCAATGCTGCAGTGGCTGTAGACGCAGCAGATCAATGGACCATCAATGAGTACCTGTGTGAGTATGGCACCAGGACAGGGTCAGAGGAGCTTGGCTTCTTTTCGCCACGCCAGTGGCTACTGATAAAGGATGCATGCACTGTCCTTTCACCGTTTGATGAGGCCACGAGGATGGTGAGCACACTGAGCAGTGACAATGCATGCATCAGTGATACTGTCCCTCTTGTCTTCCTGTTGGAGCACATGCTTCATGGAATAATGGACAGGGCACTTGAGGCAGAACAGTGTGAGGGAGAGGAGGACTTCCTTACCTCTCAAGGCCCCCTTTATCCAGATATTATTCCTGCAGGCCCGCCAAACACACAGGAAGAAGAGGAGGAGGATTGTGTCAGCATGGACGTGGAGGATAACACTCAGCAGCAGCCTTCAAGGGATGATTTTAAGTCCCCAGAAACCCAAGGAGTTGTACGTGGCTGGGGGGAGGTTGTTAAGGATCATGTGATCCTTAGTAACCCAGAGGACTCAGAATCGAATGCCTCTGGAAATTTTCGCAGGCTTTGCAGAATCAGGGAGGCCATGTAGCATAAGGTCCCTAGGATTCGTGGTATCAAAGAGCAGGAATCATTACTGGCTGGCAACCCTTCTTGAGCCACGTTACAAGGGTAAGGTTGCAGAACTCATCCTGCCTTTGCAGAGGGAGCAGAGGATGAAACATCTTTAGGAGGCCTTGAAGAAAGGTTTGTGCAATGCATTTCCAGACCCTGTGAGGTTACAATTTCCTGGTGCAGGACAACGTGTTGCTGAGGCTTCTGTCAGGTCACCTGAGGCCAGGTGTCAGATGCACCCCGTTGGGGTCAGGAGTGCACTGCAAAGGTAATGGACCCTATGGTTGACTGCTGCGGATGGGAGTCTAGGTGGTTAAGGAAGGCAGGTCCGCTGGAACACCAACACAGATCCCACAGGGACTAGAGTGTAAGATTCCCCAGGGCGGAGTCTAAGAGCCAGCAGGTGTTCACCAGAGCCTCTAGTGGTGAGGATGGACTGGGCTGCAACTGGCTCCAGGTCGCAACCCCCAGGGTCTCCCAGCTCACGCCAACAGTAGGCTACAGGAGGACAGAGATAGTAAGGGAATAAGCCAAAGGTCGGGGCAACTAGCAGACTAGGATAAAAATAGAACACGCCAAAGGTCAGGGTCACAAGCAGGCAGGGATAGTTAAGAACAAGCCAAGATCGGTTACTGGAATCAGACGTAGAAGACACAGCAAGATGCACACTGAAGATACACACAAAGGTTGATCAGCAAGGCAGGCTTGCAGTGCACAGGTTAATATAGAGTTCCCTGATAGGGGCTGGGGTGGAGCCATGCTTTGAGGAGAGATTATTTAAGTAGCCAGGTGAGTGGCTGGCCTCCAAAGGTGAACACATGGAGGAGAGGTAAGCTGACAAAGATTACTGCATAACCATGACAGCTTCGTTCGAAGGAAGAACAGTGGAGAAGGTGGCCGATGCCTTTAGACAATTTTTCAGTCCTCAGCGCCAAGGTCTGATTGGTTCAAGCAACCATCGCCATAGCCTGCATTACATGGTGCAGGAATATCTAGGGGCAAGAGCAGACTTGGAGACCTTTCCAACAGAGCATCCACTGAGTTACTGGTTCTTGAGGATGGACCACAGATAATTGCTCAATATGCAATTGATCTACTGGCCTGTCCTGCATCCAGCCTTCTTTCTGAACGCACATTCAGTGCTGCTGGAGGGTTTGTAACAGATCCACAGTCCTGTCCACAGACTCTCTTGATAGGCTTACATTCATAAAAATTAATCAGTCTTGGATCAGCAGCAGCTATCAAGCACCTGATGCTGATTTAACTGCTTGATTTTTCTATGGATGTGGGATCCCTTGAAGAATGCCTATGCTGAGTGACTATCCTATTTCTCCCCAATCTTGATGATGCTAGCCTTGAATCAAACTCATGTTCGACCCGAACAGAAAGCTCATCCCTAGTTACCACAGTGGAGGGCTTGATGTGCCAGGAAGTCTGTGAGGATCTTTGCTTCTACACGGTCATTAGCAGTCTCACAGTGAATGATGAGGAGTCCTGGATCAGAGAAGAGGCTGTGGGGATTTGTGTCAAGTCGATGTGGCCTGAGGGCACAGGATTTGAAAGTTGGGCTGGCTGGGAGCAGTAGTCCACCACTTAAAAACATGCTTTTAAACTACTGGACCTCCGGGGAGAGGTACTGCAGCTCTCAGGCCCAGTTGCAGCGAGGAATCAGAGCCTGATTGGGGACTTATGCCCCGTACACACGGTCGGAATTTCCAACGGAAAATGTCCGATCGGACCATATTGTCGGAAAATCCGCCCGTGTGTGGGCTCCATCTGACTTTTTCCGTCTGAATTTCCGCCGGAAAAAATTTGAGATCCTGCTCTCAAATTTTCCGACAACAAAATCCGATCTGACCTTTTACGATCGTGTGTAGAGAATTCCGACGGACAAAGTGCCACGCATGCTCAGATCAAACTATGAGACCAAAGCTATTGGCTACTAGCCTCTACGTAGTTCCATCGTACGCAACGAACGTCACCACATTCGGAATGTTCAGATTTTCCAACAACTTTATGCGACCATGTGTATGCAACACCAGTTTTCCGACGGATTTTGTGGTTGGAATTTCCGACCGTGTCTACGGGGCATTAGAGTGGGTCCTTATCTCTCAAAAGAAGAAGATGTGACATGACTTTAACTCAGTAACATTAAGTTTGTGCAGGAGAAAACAAGTCTGGGCAGGAGGAAACAAGTGTGTGCAGGAGGGGAAAGAGTTCTAAGACCATCATTTTTACACGGTCAAAGGTGATGTCTTCATCCTTCACACGGTGATGGGTAGAGAATTCTTAGAAGGAATAGTCTGCAGAGGTTAAGCAGAGGAGGAGCAACAGTCTGTATGGAGATGCAAGAGTAGATTCATACTCAGTATAAATGCACATCCAATCTTCTGGCTTTAACTAAGTGCTGTTGTGCTTAAATCTTAAAATATGATTGCAATTATAGATTCTTTGGGCATCCCATATCCCTATTCCCTATCCAAGTTGTACCTCCCAATAAAACAACAAAAACAAAACCAGCAAAAGACTGCTCATTGTCTCTGAAAGTGATGTATGAAGTCTGGCAGCGGGGTGAATTGGTTTGATTGTTTGTTACTAGCAGCAACTACATCGCTACATACTGATGATGAGATTTAGCAACTACATCGCTACATACTGATGATGAGATTTAAAATGTTCTCTTAGTAGAGGTTCTTACGGCCATAAATCTTCAGTTGGTAAACGCTCATGCTTGCTGTTCACTGCCGACATAGCAACTGTGGTCTTCTGCGTCTGTCTGGTAAATTATTTCCACCCTCAGTAGCTTTCCATGGCCATAATCCCGCGCAAGCGCATTAATAGCCGTATCCAAGCCTCTTCTTCATTTCTGGTTACTACGGAACTATCATGTGACAAAAACTACCACTATCCTCTTCTCTAGGTCTAGGGTGTCTGTTTTCATAAAATATATAATGTTTGGGTGTTTTACGTAATCTTCAGGCCTAAAATTACTTTTTAAAACGTGTGCAAAAAATACAAAAACTGCTCCGGCAGCAGGGGTATTGATATGTCGACAAAAGATCAGGGGCTAGAGCCCATATCAGCGAAGTTAAGAAAGTCAGATGCTTGGGTGGGCATACACATAAGTATAATATACATGTGTGTGTGTGTATATATATATATATATATATATATATTGATGGTACAGGAGGCAATGTAGAGGCTGCGGGCATGGTACAGGAGATGCAGAGGCTGCGGGCATGGTACAAGAGATGTCAGAGGCTGCGCGCATGGTACAGGAGATGTCAGAGGCTGGGCGCATGGTACAGGAGATGCAATGGCTGCAGGCATGGTAAAGGAGATGTCAGAGGCTGCGGACATGGTACAGGAGATGTCAGAGGCTGCAGAACAGGTTACAGGAGATGTCAGAGGCTGCGGACATGGTACAGGAGATGTCAGAGGCTGCGGACATGGTACAGACCACCTCCCTCCATCAGTACAGACCACCCCTCAGTACAGACCCCTCCATCAGTACAGACTCCCCCTCAATACAGACCATGCCACCCCCTCAGTATAGACCACCCCCCTCAATGCAGACCCCCCCATCAGTTTAGACAGCCCCCCTCAGTGCAGACCCCCCAATCAGTATAGACACCCCCCTCAGTGCAGACCCCCCATCAGTATAGGCACCCCTCTCCCCTCCCCCCGCACATGTCCACCTACATACCATATAGTAAAGTGTACAGACCTCAGAACAGCATGGACCGATATACTGTACACAGTGCTGTGTCCCTCGGGCTCCTCCTCCTGTGTGGATATAAACAGAGGGGAGGCGGCTTCAGCCCGCTCCGCTGAGGGAGATAGCTGGCGAGTGTAGGGCAGCGGGTGGTGTTAGCTGTGCCACTACCCACGGGTGTCACCCGGGTGCAGAACGCACCCCACCCCCCCCAGTGACGTCACTGCCTCTGGCTCACGCTGTGTCCCTCAGATTACGTGACATCACTGGTTGCTAGACTCCGGGCGGTTCTAGCAACCAGTGCAGTGGCAGAACAAAGTAAAACGGCCGAGATGTCAGTTATCTGCATGGCGCCCACATCCGCCGCTGGTGGCACCCCCTAACCTCCCCCTAGCGACGCCTCTGTCCGGCAGCAAAGGGGTTAAAGAATTTCTGACAATTTCTAGACACAGTGTTGCTAGTAGTGTGCAGCTGATTCAACTTTCTTAATTTACAGCTTGGCTTAGAAATGTAAAAGAAGAATCTTTATTGGTTTTCCACAGGCAACTGGTATTTATAAATATATCTTAGAAACATCAAAAATATAATTTATCAAATAAGGCATTGCAAAGTATTATTGTAAGGTGTAGATAGTATTAGGAGATATGTGGGGAAATACTGCGCCAAACCTAAATACACTGTAGCAGCTAGCACAACAACGAGTGTCCCTGATTTTCACAAACGGCCACACAAGAAAAGGATAGCCTGTGGGCAGTACTGTGAGGCAGGAATTTCTTTGGTGGGTGTCCCCGTAGATGGGGGTGCCAGTAGGATTTCTCCACTGGTATGTGCAATCAAATCCCTGAAGGGTAGTGTTATAATAGTGAAAACAAAAGTGAGGAAAAGCAATATCAAATCATTAACCAAATTATAAATTGAAAGAACAATTAACCTCTAGTTGAGAGAGGCGTATATTCAGTGTCCTTCTAGGGAGAAAAAACGTAAGTTTCTATACAGCATGCGTTTTTTTTCCCAAAATTGCAGTAGAAAAAATTCCGCTCCCTAAAAATCGCACCAAGGGTTATGGTGCGATATCACATCAGTCAAGATGTGAAAAAGGTAGATAAAGGAACTGCAACAGAGAAAACTTCAGAGTTCTAAAGCATTCAATGACATAAAAGGAAACTGCAGTATTATCACCAGGGTACGAACATTGCATTTAGCATTTGGCATATGTTTGATTAGACATCACATCAAATGATTAAACTAGATGAAGTGTTTTCCTTATAAATATCTCAACAATCTAAAACATAAAATGACATAGTGTATCGTGATTGTGATAATAAATGGAAAAACGAGGGGTGGTCAGCAATGAAAGGTTAGCATCAAGCAAACAAACTCTCATGCTAAGGTTAAATGTAAAGTTAGAGATAAAAAATATAAAACATATAAGTAGTCCGTTCTCAAGGTGTATTTTTCAGTTGAAGTGATGTAGCTGTGTTCACAAAGTCCTCAGAGGGGTACAATATATCACTGGGGGTGCTCTGGGTTTGCGATCAACTTATTGGACTCTATACGTAAATGAAGCAAAGGATGGGTACCCTTACCGGAACTGTTGGACTCACAGACCTCTCGGTGGTGAGTCAATAAAGCTTAGGCCGGATACACCGGATTGGTGGTAGATGTGTTGTAGTCCGCCAAATCGACTGGAGTATTACCCAAAGTAAGTATGTCCACATACCAACGTCTTATTAGAGGGTCCCGGTAGGAAGATAGTGGACAGAGTCCTTGTAAGGGTCCTCATCCACGGTGGTTCAGGCAAGGAGAAGAAAGAAAAAGGAGGCAACTCCTCATAGTGTAACTACCAACTTTCAATTGGTGTTTATTAATTAAAAAGTATTTAAAAACAATTTTCTTTGCGCAAAAGAAGGTAAAAAATAGTGGCTTAGGTAGACATCCAACCCGACATGTTTCGCCTCCTGTAGGCTTCAACTGGGGTACATGTCTACCAGCCACTGTTCTACAATATATATACATTTCATACTGTTCATCTAAGAGGCAACACCTGGTTTGACCCACGGATCCTCACTTCCGGTGTCGTTTCGGCATGCGTTCCAGGCGATGGGAAGCAAGGGTAATATCGACAAGGCTAATCAGAGACCAAGCCTCGATACCACGTCGCTACTCCTCCAATAGGTGGAAATTAGCGGAGATAAGCCAATCATCTCCCGAGTATTAGTGGGAGGAGTTATGCTTCTGCGCACAAAGATGTGACCGTCATCGCCGTAAGGTTAGTAAGTGGTTACAATAGTATGTTTGATTGCGCCTGCGCGCCTAAACAATGGGAGTTGTCATGGAGACCTATGTAAACTTGCGGGAAAAGAGCGTGCCCGCGTCGTCACGTCGCATATGGTAATGACGTGTAAGGATGCGTCCATGTCTCTTAAACACTGATGTTTACATTTGGTGGTGGCGTGTATGGTTACGCCCGTGTAACTATGTGATAGTAGTTACCATAGAGATACATGAAAAACTTATAATGGAGCGCGCTTGTCCCCTTGCATTATAGCTCAAAACTTTTTGAGATAGATGAAAAACTTATAATGGAGCGCGCTCGTCCCCTTGCATCAAGGCTCAAAGCTTTTTGATGACAGTGGGGGAGCGGTGTGTATTTATGTGTTTACATAAACTTGGTAATCCTACAGGAAAGAGCTTAGTAGACCTGATCTCTGTTGTACTTCTTTATTGGTTCAAAGTGAAGAAGGGGGAGACAAAATCCTAATTGTCATCATAGTCATTAATTTAAGGGGTCATCTCTATGTAGTACTGTATTCATTTTAAACCTCGTAGAGAAGGGCTACAAGGGGTGAAGGGGAAACTCCCTATGTCAGTGCAGCTGATGCTGAACCAAACAACTGTATCTGACAAATGTGTCACAGTTATTGGGCCTCGTAAAGGGGGCTACACAAGTTAATGGTAGAGTCCCTGTGTGGATACCAAAAATTATAGAAAATGAATAAAAAATATAGAATTAAAAATAAGGCTCGTGTAAAAAGAGAGAGGGACAGAAAGTAAGTGTCCATATAGAGACATCATTTATTATCATGTCAGAAAGCACCACAATTTTTCTTTCATGACGTATTCGCCACTATCCAAAGGTGAAGATCCGTGGGCCAGTACAGTATTTAACATCTTTCATATGATGTACTAAGATAGGCCTAAAAAATGTACCAAAAAACTCAATTAGGATGGACGTGCAGAATAATATGCCAGAGTTTTAGATGAAAAAGTCAACCATAGTTGTGAATCATAATTCTTCATATGTACATATATTAACTATCATGTTATTGTGCAAATATATGGTAACTTGTTTGGCAGAAGAAAGGGATAAGCTATACTCAGGATCTATTTATGAAGGCATTGATGTCCCATTCTATATTGAGGCCGTGAGGCGTATAACTCTTTAGTGAGTATATCCAAAAGGTCTTGAGTTCTGATACACCCCTAAGGCTTGATTCACCCCTCCAATGGGGGACAAATTTGTCAATGATCTGGAACTTGGTCCCTCTAGGGTCTCTGTTATGGTGCAAGCGATAGTGTTTGGGGACGTTATGATCAATACGGCCCTTTTTTATACCAGCAATGTGCTCGTTACACCTCACAGCAAAAGTACGGATGGTTCTGCCTACATATTGCTTGCCGCAAGGGCATGTAATGAGATATACGACATACCGTGTTTGGCAAGTAAGTAGATGTTTCAGTAAACATCTACTTACTTGCCAAACACGGTATGTCGTATATCTCATTACATGCCCTTGCGGCAAGCAATATGTAGGCAGAACCATCCGTACTTTTGCTGTGAGGTGTAACGAGCACATTGCTGGTATAAAAAAGGGCCGTATTGATCATAACGTCCCCAAACACTATCGCTTGCACCATAACAGAGACCCTAGAGGGACCAAGTTCCAGATCATGGACAAATTTGTCCCCCATTGGAGGGGTGAATCAAGCCTTAGGGGTGTATCCAAACTCGAGACCTTTTGGATATACTCACTAAAGAGTTATACGCCTCACGGCCTCAATATAGAATGGGACATCAATGCCTTCATAAATAGATCCTGAGTATAGCTTATCCCTTTCTTCTGCCAAACAAGTTACCATATATTTGCACAATAACATATATGTACATATGAAGAATTATGATTCACAACTATGGTTGACTTTTTCATCCTAAACTCTGGCATATTATTCTGCACGTCCATCCTAATTGAGTTTTTTGGTACATTTTTTAGGCCTATCTTAGTACATCATATGAAAGATGTTAAATACTGTACTGGCCCACGGATCTTCACCTTTGGATAGTGGCGAATACGTCATGAAAGAAAAATTGTGGTGCTTTCTGACATGATAATAAATGATGTCTCTATATGGACACTTACTTTCTGTCCCTCTCTCTTTTTACACGAGCCTTATTTTTAATTCTATATTTTTTATTCATTTTCTATAATTTTTGGTATCCACACAGGGACTCTACCATTAACTTGGGTAGCCCCCTTTACGAGGCCCAATAACTGTGACACATTTGTCAGATACAGTTGTTTGGTTCAGCATCAGCTGCACCGACATAGGGAGTTTCCCCTTCACCCCTTGTAGCCCTTCTCTACGAGGTTTAAAATGAATACAGTACTACATAGAGATGACCCCTTAAATTAATGACTATGATGACAATTAGGATTTTGTCTCCCCCTTCTTCACTTTGAACCAATAAAGAAGTACAACAGAGATCAGGTCTACTAAGCTCTTCACCTGTAGGATTACCAAGTTTATGTAAACACATAAATACACACCGCTCCCCCACTGTCATCAAAAAGCTTTGAGCCTTGATGCAAGGGGACGAGCGCGCTCCATTATAAGTTTTTCATCTATCTCAAAAAGTTTTGAGCTATGATGCAAGGGGACGAGCACGCTCCATTATAAGTTTTTCATTTATCTCTATGGTAACTACTATCACATAGTTACACGGGCGTAACCATACACGCCACCACCAAATGTAAACATCAGTGTTTAAGAGACATGGACGCATCCTTACACGTCATTACCATATGCGACGTGACGACGCGGGCACACTCTTTTCCCGCAAGTTTACATAGGTCTCCATGACAACTCCCATTGTTTAGGCGCGCAGGCGCAATCAAACATACTATTGTAACCACTTACTAACCTTACGGCGATGACGGTCACATCTTTGTGCGCAGAAGCATAACTCCTCCCACTAATACTCGGGAGATGATTGGCTTATCTCCGCTAATTTCCACCTATTGGAGGAGTAGCGACGTGGTATCGAGGCTTGGTCTCTGATTAGCCTTGACGATATTACCCTTGCTTCCCATCGCCTGGAACGCACGCCGAAACGACACCGGAAGTGAGGATCCGTGGGTCAAACCAGGTGTTGCCTCTTAGATGAACAGTATGAAATGTATATATATTGTAGAACAGTGGCTGGTAGACATGTACCCCAGTTGAAGCCTACAGGAGGCGAAACATGTCGGGTTGGATGTCTACCTAAGCCACTATTTTTTACCTTCTTTTGCGCAAAGAAAATTGTTTTTAAATACTTTTTAATTAATAAACACCAATTGAAAGTTGGTAGTTACACTATGAGGAGTTGCCTCCTTTTTCTTTCTTCTCCTTGCCTGAACCACCGTGGATGAGGACCCTTACAAGGACTCTGTCCACTATCTTCCTACCGGGACCCTCTAATAAGACGTTGGTAAGTGGACATACTTACTTTGGGTAATACTCCAGTCGATTTGGCGGACTACAACACATCTACCACCAATCCGGTGTATCCGGCCTAAGCTTTATTGACTCACCACCGAGAGGTCTGTGAGTCCAACAGTTCCGGTAAGGGTACCCATCCTTTGCTTCATTTACGTATAGAGTCCAATAAGTTGATCGCAAACCCAGAGCACCCCCAGTGATATATTGTACCCCTCTGAGGACTTTGTGAACACAGCTACATCACTTCAACTGAAAAATACACCTTGAGAACGGACTACTTATATGTTTTATATTTTTTATCTCTAACTTTACATTTAACCTTAGCATGAGAGTTTGTTTGCTTGATGCTAACCTTTCATTGCTGACCACCCCTCGTTTTTCCATTTATTATCACAATCACGATACACTATGTCATTTTATGTTTTAGATTGTTGAGATATTTATAAGGAAAACACTTCATCTAGTTTAATAATTTGATGTGATGTCTAATCAAACATATGCCAAATGCTAAATGCAATGTTCCTACCCTAGTGATAATACTGCAGTTTCCTTTTATGTCATTGAATGCTTTAGAACACTGAAGTTTTCTCTGTTGCAGTTCCTTTATCTACCTTTTTCACATCTTGACTGATGTGATATCGCACCATAACCCTTGGTGCGATTTTTAGGGAGCGGAATTTTTTCTACTGCAATTTTGGGGAAAAAAACGCATGCTGTATAGAAACTTACGTTTTTTCTCCCTAGAAGGACACTGAATATACTCCTCTCTCAACTAGAGGTTAATTGTTCTTTCAATTTATAATTTGGTTAATGATTTGATATTGCTTTTCCTCACTTTTGTTTTCACAATTATAACACTACCCTTCAGGGATTTGATTGCACATACCAGTGGAGAAATCCTACTGGCACCCCCATCTACGGGGACACCCACCAAAGAAATTCCTGCCTCTGTAGATAGTATTACCTGAGCAGATTTCAGTTTAGACAAGTCATGACTGCAACAAATCTTTTTAAAGTGGTATTAAACCAACCAATTAAATCAAAATATTGCATATTACCAGTCCTTAAATACGGTGGCTGCTTTTGTTTTTTTTAGCCTTTTTTCCTCCCTCTTAAACCTAGTGATGCCGCCAGTAACACATTTCATGTCTTAAATCTCCATTCTGGATGGAAGAGCAACAGAGACACCTTTGTACAGCAGCAATGTTAGTCTTAGGGGAGAGTAGTATAATGTGGCGTACACACGGCCGGAATTTCCAATGGAAACAGTCCGATGGGAGCTTATCATCGGATTTTCCGACCGTGTGTATGCCCAACGTTTTTTTTCTGTCTGTTTTAGTGCTGTGTTATTGACCGTCGGAATTTGGTGTGATCGTGTGTAGGCAACCCAGCTTGAGCGGAATTCCGTCGGAAAAACCGTCAGAGTTTTTTCCAACGAGAATTCCGATCGTGTGTACGCGGCATTAGATGTACTAGCAGATTTAGATGGACCTACAGTTTGTTATGTAGTACTATTGGGATCAAGATTTTACAAAAATGAACAAAAGCTGACCGTTGTAAGCACTACTGTCAGTTTTAAATGATTTGTTTCAACAGTTTAATTATCCGTTTTCCTGGACAGCGTGGTCTGTTAAAGGAAGTTGAAGAATAACAGATTTATTGGCAAAATTAAAGGAGAAAAGCTGAACAAGAAAACGAATGCAGCCAATAAATCTAAGAACTGGTAAGCAGCCATACATTACATTTTTGTTTTCGGTTTAATACTGCCTTAAAGAAGTTCCTTAAATAAATAAAAAATAAATAAAAGCACATTTATTTGCAGGTGTAATGCAAGGCTCCTGCAGACTGTCTGTGTAGTTGTCTGCCCGTACCTCCAATATGGGCAGTTACTGACTGACAGGAACAACAATTAATTACTTAGAGTGCTCATCAGTGCCCTGGCAGTTCGGCTGTCGATACTTGCAGCTTATTCACAGTGTTTTGTGAATGAATGACGTGGCCCTTTTTGAATAGTGACTGCGGGTGCAGGGAGAAAATCCTCTGCCCACTGTCACCAGGGGGGGGGGGGGACTCAGAAGGAGAGGAGACAGATGCTGAACTAGTTACACCCATATTTAGGGTGTAACATATTCCGAGAGATGAATTTCTTTACACACAGTGCCCTGAGAATGTTAATCAAAGATGCAGGAGAGTGCACACGTGTGCGTTTTTGTGCACATTCTTTGTTCTCAGACCCCCATTTCCAAACTGTCAACGTGACTTAAAAGGGGTTGTAAAGGTTTGTATTCTTTCACCTTAATGCATCCTATGCATTAAGGTGAAAAAACACCTGGCTGTCACGGGCCCCCCAGCCACCCCCCCGTTTTACTTACCCGAGCCAGTTCACCTGCTCTGCGCGTCCACGGCGTCCTCGTCTCCACAGAGACTCTGCATTGATTGGATAGCTTAATAGCAGTGCAGCCATTGGCTCCCGCTGCTGTCAATCAAATCTAATGACGCGGGCACCGGGGGCGGGACCGAGTCATACACTCTGTGTCTATGGACGCAGAGTGTATGAGACGGGAGCACGCCCGCAAGGTAACCCCCTTGGGAGAGAGCTTCCTAGAGAGGGTTAGCTATTGCGGGGAGGAGCCGAGAGAGCCGCCGTGGGACCCCGGAATAGGAGGATCTGGGCCACTCTGTGCAAAACGAACTGCACAGTGGAGGTAAGTATGACATGTTTGTTATTTAATAAAAATAAAAAAATGAACCTTTACAACCCATTTAACTTTAGCACTGATTTACCTGATGTGGATAAAATTGGTCTGGGCATCTAAGCTTTAATGACACTTGGCAACAAAAGGATTAATATATTTACATCAGCTGTGGGCCACTGTACTTTCTGCTTTACACTCTATGCTTTCCTATTGAATCAGTTTAGTCAGTTTGGTTCTTTCATTGAGTTAGGTAATAAAAGAAGGGGAATTTGGGACTTTAAATGAGGTTGTTGACTGGTAGAGGTTAAATTGTATGTAAACATGTTTTATTGTCATGAGTATATGAATACAATGCAATAATACAACTCATGTAAAAAAGTAGTATCATATATATACATATGCAAACATTGCATTTACATCATAAATTCATAGATATGTGCTGTCCATTTAACCTCTACCAGTCAACAACCTCATTTAAAGTCTCAAATTGCCCTTCTTTAATTACCTGAACCAGGGATGGAGGCACATAAATTTAAATGAAGCACATAAAGTCCCAAAACTCCCCACTTTGTACATTTCATTGAGTTAGGACCTTTTGTTTCCCAGCAAGGGCATGTTTGCTTGTCATGTGAACCATTTGCTAAGACTTGATATGGTTCTATAGGAAGGGGCATTATGTAGATCTACACATGCTTTGCAGTAATGCACAATCCAAGTAAATTCTGTCACTGGACTCAGTTTTGATCTCCATTTGAAATATCCCTGGTATTTCTGATCATTCTTGTCCAGTTCAAGGAGATAGGAAGCCAGCTCTTTTGCACTGGGGAAGTCATCCACATGAATGAATGAATCAGGTGGAATAAATCTCTCATAGTTTTCTCGGGGTGGGCCAAGAACCACAGGGACACTTCCTGATGCAAAAGCATTACGCCAGAGTTTTTCTGTTATATAGTCTGTATGTATTGAGTTCTCAAAGGATAAGTAGAACTTATATTTAGAGATAACTGAAATGGTTTGCTTAGTGGCTAAAGATATATGTTGTCGACCGTAAATGTCTATTGGTATATAATTTTTTAAATCCTCATAAAACTGGACTCGTCTGGAATTAGGTTTCCAGTTACTGACAAGCCAAGCCACCAGCTTAGACTTTTCTGGGATTGTATAGTTAATAGCGACTTCATTCTGCTCTAACCATCCATAAGGAGTAAAGATATCAGAGTCACTGCGGTAGGACATAGTGAGGTTGATAAGTTTGTCCATGAAGTGCAGATTTGAACTGTGACTTGGAGATTCCAAATTATACCACACCCAATATTGTCCTTCAGGTCTTGGCACCTGGGGCATTTGGTCTTTGGATCCACTTACATCTCTGTGATGAAGGATAACTGCATTTGCTGTGTTATACAAGTTGCGGTTGGCTGTAAGGAGGCACCGTGGACTATCAAAGGGTTTTGGACACTCATCTAAAGGGAACCGAGTACCAAAAGGCCATGTCCATAACAAGACAATAACATTCTTGGAAATAGGTGAGGAATTCGTGCAGTTTGTCTTGATGGAAACCTTCTTTATGATGTTGTTATTACTAATATGATTATAACCGAATAACACAAAAGCAACTAAAGTTTGGATGAGGAATATAGCAAAATAATGACACCGCAGTGATGGTTGTTGTGCTGACTTCATTGCAGATCTACAAAATCAAGAACAAAGAGACAAATCAGTGTTCAAATTAAATCATTCTGAGTATCAAACACTTTCAAAAGAAGGAAAAAAAAAGAAAGAAGAAAAAAAAAAGAAAGAAGGGAAAAAAAGCAAGAAGTCAGAGTATAGCCAAATATCAGCTAAAAATGTTATTTCAGTTTTTAAACCTTTGTCAACAAGTTGATTTGAATTCTGGGACTTCACTGATCAGATTTTTCAGGTATGTTCTACTACAGTTGCCATTACAAAGATATGTGATGGCTTCAATCTCTGGGTCTGCATCCCTTTAGCCCTGGTTTACACTGATGAGGTGTGGGATTGGCAGCGATTCCTGTGGGTTTACCACACTGCATCACAATCGCACTCCTTTCACGAGAACCGCCGCAGGTGTCTATGTTAAGTTAACTACACCCCAAAAATGGTTTGCGAAACACAGTGCGATTGGCTGAATCAAATCGCATGGGTGTTAACACCTATGCAATCTGATTCCAGTGCGGAAATAAATGGTGCTTGCATCTTTCGTGCAATTTGCGGTGCTATTCCTGTCTGAATCACATGCGGTTTCTCACACCTCACTAGTGTGAATTGGGGCTTAGGACGCAATTTATCTTGGAGAGTATATCAACAAAAATGACATTTTTGTTGCAGGGGATGCTAAAAATGTAATTCTTGGAAAGTTAGTAAGCCAATAACACAAGCAAGAAGTTAAATTTCTTGAGGGCATTCTGTATACCATCATTGTACAGAACACCTCTAGGTTGCCATATTGCATTATACAGAAAATTACAGAGCTGCAGATTGAAAAGGAAAGGAATTTTAATAACATTCAGTTACAATATGACTTGTGTTGCAATTGTATATGCTATATAATTTTTTTTTTAATTTGATCATTTGTTTTCCCACAAAAATGGAGTTTCCCTTGAACTGAAATCAAACAAACAGAAAATCGCTCTGCAGACTTCCCCTAAAGTCTATGTAAGCCCCAAATTAAAAAACTTTATTGACACAGATAGTAGGTGACTGTACAGTACAATAAAAAGGTATGCAGGTCCATCAGAATACAGTCATTCTACATAATGTATACTAGAAAGAGAAATAAAAGGCAGTCACCTGTTATTTAGCACATATATAGTGTTTTGTGCAAAAAGATAAAACAAAAGAAAGAAAAACTAACAAAACCACCTGGGCTTGTTAATGGACATCAGCACGGAATGTCAAATTATCTACGCTTATATAAAAAACATGAGGAAAGTCCCAAGATCAGGCAAACGCCAGTAGAGCTTTTGGTGGGTTTTAAAATCGTAACAATCTATCCATCCCCAAATTTATTTGAACTATGTTTGCCTCGCTGTTTTTAGTTTTTGTAAGAAAACAATTTTTCTGTGAATCAGGAGCAAGATATCTTATATGGAGATCCTACCAGCACGTCACTTCTTGTGGTAGATTGACAATGCTAAGCTGCTGCTTCACAATTATCAACAGTGTTGTCAGCCTGCTGTGCCTGATTTTTAGGTTGGCAGTTGGGCCAACTGAATAAGCATACACAGTAAAAACGGACAATGTTGTTGCTAATTAACCACTTGCCTACTGGGCACTTAGGGCTCTTTCACACTGACGGTCCGTATGTCCGTTTTTCATCCATCCGTTTTCGGATGAAAAACGGACATACATGTATCCCTATGGGATAGCGGGTGTCAGCGGATGAGCATCCGCTGACACCCGATCTCGTCCGTGCCCGCTATGGTCCGTTTCTGCAGACGGAGGAAAACCCTATTTTTCCATCCGTCTGCAGAGCGGATCGGATGGCGACGGACTCTACGGTTCGTCGTCACCCGATCCCCCATAGGGGAGAGCGGCGCTGTGACAGGTCCGTTCCTGCACAGAGTGCAGAGACGGACCTGTCATCTTCCTGCTCAGTGGAGATCGCTCCGGCGATCCCCGCTGAGCAAGCGGATATCCACGGGGCAGATCTGCACTGATCCGCCCCGTGTGAAAGAGCCCTAAAACCCCCTTCCTGCCCAGGCCAATTTTCAGCTTTCAACGTTGTCACACTTTGAACGACAATTGCATGGTCATGCAACACTGGACACAAATTCATTTTCTATCTTTTTTTTTTTCTCACACAAATAGAGCTTTCTTTTTGTGGTATTTAATTACTGCTGGGTTTTAATTTTTTGCTAAAAAAAAAAGCACTTCTATAAAAAAAAAAAAAAAAAAAAATGAAAAAAAAAATGAAAATAAGACCAGAAATTAATAGTTTGTTATAAAATTTTGAAAACAGGTAATTTTTCTCCTTCATTGATGTGCGGTGATAAGGCTGCACTGATGGGCATTGATAGGTGACACTGATGAGGCACTGTCTGATGGGCATTGATAGGCTGCACTGATAAGCATTGATAGGTGACACTGATGAGGCACTGTCTGATGGACATTGATTGGCAGCACTGGTGGGCATTGATCAGTGGCACTGGTGGGCACATATAAGGCAGCAGCAGCTCTCTGTGTGAGGAACCGATGTGCCTTCCGGTGAGGAAAAAAAAAAAAAGGAGATTACCGATCTTCTGTTTACATCATGTGATCCACTGTCATTGGCAGCTGATCACGTGGTAAGGGGGTGGGACTGGCCCCTTACTCCGATCTGTGATCAGCCGAGTCTCAGACTCGGTGATCACAGATGGCTCTGTGTGCACCTCCCAGCAATTAAGGCCGGTGCTGTAGCCATCATAAAACTGCTCAGACATGTCACTCAATTAAACTTAAGCAGCACACCTGGATGACCAGAGTAATTCATGGGGACACCGTAAAACGTATAGGAAAGTGAAAAAATTACCAAACATTTCTGGAGAATGTTTCAGAATGTAGAGTCTAATCCAGGGGCGGCCCGTCCATTAAGGGTGCACAGGCTCCACCTCCCCCTATCCATGTGTCCAGCCACTTTCAGGATGCCAGATGCATGCATTCCAATGTGGGGTGGGTGTTTTTTTGAAGCACCGATTAGAGACAGAGGCTCTAATAGGCTTCAAATTAGGGTGGGCTCGGGGGAGGGGGAGTGTTGACAAGGGGAGTGTAGAGGTGGGCGGGGAGTCTACTGACATCACAACTCCACCTACTGAGCTTCAGACTACAGACCCACCCACAGAATCTGCAGTTTTTCAGGTCTCATAACAGACAGAGGGGAGACATTTGGCAGGTAAAGATACATGCAGGAAGCATGTACTGTATATCCTTATAGATAACCACTATGGCAGTAGTTTAGAAAGGATGAGAGTGGGTTTACATCCACTTTAAAAAGGTAAGTTATAATAGTTTTGAGTCCACTTTATTATACATTTATACTGAGGTTACATTTATAAGTATTATTCCTCTATTATATAAATGAATTACAAAATACCCATAATTTAGGGCTAAGAGAATTGACACATAAGTGAAACTCGCAGTTTGCACTTGCAGCTCGCATATGAACCATAGCGGCTGGAGGCGATTTAGAACACATTTATGCCTAGAATCCCTAGTGTCGAGTCTGACACTGTGACACTAATATGTGAGTGTAACTTTTAATGTTTTAAATAAACCTTTTAACAAGCGTTATTACACTATTGGAGCTTCCTTCTTCCTTCCCTTATGTCTGTGGAAACCATGGCATGACTTGGAGAGGACCTAATTGAATTTTGTAGGCCTTGTGTGCATGAACACATCCCAGTACCCCTAAGGGATGCTTGGGGTAAAGATAGACACTGATAGGGTATATGCAATTCAAAAAATGTGTGGATTTATTGAGAAAGACGCATGTCAATGCATATAATACATCATACAAAATGTTCAAATGTTAAGGCATACAGAATAGCATATATAGTTTTTTATCATGTCACAGCATGAACATAAAGAATGTTGAGACAGGAAAAACTTGCTTGATACGTATATATTCAGGAAAACGCCAACATGTTTCGGACTTTAGTCCTTTTTCAAGGCAGTTTAATATCCTTATGTTCACATCTATAATATGTGAATAAGTCAGAAATTAGTACATATAATTTACAACAACAGATACTGTTTGTTTTTTACCATATAAGTCGGTATAATACAGTCATTATGGGTGTAGTACTCACATGTAAAGCTAGTTTGAGAGGATGCCAGAAGAGGTAGGGGGCCAATTTGATTGGCTTGTTGTAGCAGGGATATGCACTGAGATGGTCTCTGTGCAGGATAAAAGCAAAGTAGACATTGCCATAAAGCTGGACAGCAGGCTGCAATAGGTTCAGGCAGTTGCAAGGTCCTGGACAAGAGAGAGGCTGAAAGCCTGTGTCTTGTAAACGTATAGCCAAGCGGTATATAAAGCTAAAATGAAGTAAGAGATGTACAAGTTATGAGTACCTAATAGCATGGCAAAAGCGGCTAAAGGTCTCAAAAAGATGGCATAGGGATTTGTTACCCGAGTCTCAGGGTGCCTGGTGGAGAATGTCAGTGAACGCCAGAGAGTAGACAGCATGTATAGGCCTTTCATGAATGAATGAATGAATGAATGAATGATTTGTATAGCGCTGCAACTGCGAACTGAATCGCCTCGAGGCGCTTGGCGGGCAGTTTAAATGTAGTGGAGTAATTACGATCAGCTGTGTGTGTGCGCCTGTATTGCGTAAGGACAGCTGATTAGGGATTGGCTATGTGTGAAGGGGAAGCGCCAGAACACGCTGTGAGTATTCCCCATAGGACCTCTGACAGGACGACGCTGGGCGCGAGCACGCCCATAGTGGGAGGAGTCGCGTAAAGCGTTGTGACGTCACCGACGCGGGCAATGGTTTCCGCCGGTCCAGATGCGCTCCAGACTGGAGCGCAAACAGGAAGACAGAAAGGTGGAAGCTGTCTCGTGGGAACGGAGGATAGCACATGCGCGGTAGAAATTTGGCGCATGCGCATTGTCTTACCCGCGCCGGGCAGCATACCTGGGTGATCGCAGCCAGTGTAGTTTATATTTTGGAAGGAGTATAATTTGTAAAGCGTTGGTGATCTAATACAAACATGGCATATAACAAACAAGCATGTGGTACACAGACAATGTTGCAACACCTTATATTATGCCAACAATGTCAGATTATGGTTGAGAAACCCAATTGTATTTAAACATGTATATGGAACATGGGCAATGGGAATGGCAGTGAATACCCCATGATTGCACATACAGGAGTGTTGGCAAATAATGATACAGATATATTATTATGTCGGGTGCTTGCATGTGGAAAAAAGGTCAAAGATCTAGTTCGCAGACTCCAGATTGGAAACCTTCAAGATATGGTTTAAAATTGAAGGCCTCATTGAGCCCGGGGGGCAAAGTCGCATTTAAATGGAAAATCCATCTAAGTTCGCTTTGTAGTAAAGCTTTGTTGTAATCCCCACCTCGATTTGGGGGTGGGATGTGATCCAATGCTTTGAACAAAATTTTGGGGGTAGAGTCTTAGTGGACAGTCCTACAGTGTCGTCCCAGGGGCAAATCAGGGTCTCTCTGGTTGACACTGCAGATATGTCCATATATACGTTTCCAAAAAGGTAGTTTGGTCTTTCCCACATAGAAGCATCCGCATCACATTCAAGTAGGTACACTATGCCAATGGATCGACAATTAACGTAGTGTTGAGGAAAAAATTTTGACCATTTGGCAAAACATTGTACATATTGGATTTGCAGAGGTATTTGCAGTAGCCGCAGTTCCCACATGGAAAAGTGCCCTTTAGTTGTTTATAAGGCCTATTGGTAGCTATGTATTCACTAGTTATAAGTTTAACTCGAAGAGATGGAGCACGTCGGTAGGTAACCAAAGGGTGTGGCGGAACAAAAGGTGAAAGAGATTTATCAGTGGCAATAATATGCCATTGTTTGGAAAGTATTTGGGTAATTTGATTGTATTGTTGACAATAATTGGTTAGGATTCTCAAAGGGGTATTAGTTTGTGTGACAGTTTTAGTGGAAAGTAATGTGGAACGTGGTTTTAATTTAGCTTTTTTGTATGCGTCTTTGAGGACGCTGTTTTTATAGCCCCGTGCTCGTAATCTACTGCCTAAGACGGAGGCCTCGTGTTCAAATGAGGTATCCGTCAAGCAGTTTCGTCGGGCACGGAGGTATTGAGCAAATGGAATCGAATTGAGTAATGGCTGTGGGTGAAAACTAGAGGCAGCCAAGATTGTGTTGCCAGCTGTTGGTTTTCGGAACAGGTGGCTCTGAAGGTACCCATCTTGATCCTTATTGAGTGTAAGGTCAAGAAAAGAAATAGAGGTTTTACTGTATGGCATGGTAAATTTTAGATTTAGAGAGTTAGAAGTATTTAAAAATAAGAGAAATTGATGTAAGGTTTCACTTGGGCCTTGCCACAAGATCAGAATATCGTCGATATAGCGACGAAAAGTCGCTATATATTTGATGTATGTGCTAGCAGCAGCATCAAGGAAGAGTTTGCGTTCCCACTCCCCCAGGTACAGGTTCGCGTACGCCGGCGCGCAGCATGTGCCCATGGCGACACCCTGTACCTGGAGGTAGTGGGATCCGTTGAATGAAAAAAAGTTGTGAGTAAGTATAAATTTAAGAGCTCTAATAATGAATATGGATAGGTCAGGGGGGTATATCTCAGTGGTGGATAATATCTGTTGAATGGCCAGTAAACCCAAGGAGTGAGGTATAGAGCTGTATAGGGCCTCCACGTCGATGGCGACCAAGATGGTGTCGGCATCGACATGGAGGTCCGACAGACCTTGAAGTAAGTGTGTGGTATCACGTATATATGATGGTAAAGCAAGTACCAGAGGTTGGAGTAATTTGTCGACATATCGACTAAGATTGTCGGTAAGGCAACCACGTCCAGAGACGATCGGTCTACCTGGTGGTCTGGGCAAGTTTTTGTGCACCTTTGGTAGTGCGTAAAAGGTAGCCTCTCTGGGAAATTTGGTCCTAATGTATTCAGTAGTGGACTTGTCAATGGTACCTTGTCTGAAGGCATCATCTATAAGTGTGTATAACTCTTGTTGAAAAGATTTGATTTGGAAACTTGGGATTATCGTGTACCACTCCTTGTTACGTAATATATTCTGGCACATATCAACATAGTCTGTTCTATCTAGAATGACTATATTTCCACCTTTGTCCGCTGGTTTGATTATAATTAACGGATTTGTTTTAAGATTTTGTAAGGCAAGGTGTTGATTGTAAGAAAGGTTTTTTATTTTAGAGTGAATGGGGGAAATTTTCAAGTTGCGAATTTCGTGGGTCACTGATTGTAGAAAAAGTGCTGCTCGAGGGTTAGTGCTAGGAGGTGAGAAAAAACATGATTTTTTCTTTAGGGTGAATTTGTGGTAAGTGTGTGGAGGATGGCTAGGGCCGTCATCATCTAGATTATCTAGGATGTTATCTAGATCAATGGTGTCGATCAGATCTGTGGGGTCATTCTCTTCAAGGAGCTCAATAAGCTGCTGGAGGGCAGTAGTTTCTGTGGCAGTGTGTATAGCTGTGTCAGAAAATGGATTGGGAGTGTACATGCTATGTAGCAGTAATTTGCGAATAAACAAATGTATATCTTTGATGGCAGTGAATTTGTCAAGCTGTGATACTGGACAAAAGGTGAGTCCTTTTTCAAGGACAGAGATTTCGTGATGAGTAAGTGTGTACGAAGATAGATTAATAATGTTGCATGAGAGTGGTTTTAGCGTGTTGTTTTCTTGAGTTTTGAATTGTGTGACATATTTTGCTCTTGAATCTGTTGTGATGCACGCATTTTGTCTAAAAAATCTGTGTTCTGAGAAACAGAAGGTAGGGAGTGCGATCTAGATGTCTTGGCAAGTGAGGGAGCTGCCGGCGAGTGCCTGTCAGGGGAGGCGCCGGGAGTTCTCTCCATGTCAGACACATCATCACTAGAAAAATTGGGTGTACGAACTCTTTAGGGTTTGCGAGAGCCCAAGGGGAGGTTAGGTTTGTGAGGAAGCTGAGATGAAGTGTGAGTCCTATCAGTGATGGGACGAGATGGAGGCAACTTGGAAGTGGGCCGTGTGGAGGCCGGAGGGTGGGCCACACGGTTCACTTCGTTCCATTTATAGGCGCGTTCTTCGTGGAATGCCTTCTTGTCACGGAAGAATTTTTTATCCTTCTGTGACAGGATATCATGATTAAATTTATCAAAACGGGTTTTTAGTTGTTCATCTAATGAAATATAGAGGGGGTGATCAATGAATTGAGCAAGTTGTGTGTTGATCAATTCAAGTTTAGTGTCTAGAAGGGTCATCTGTGACTCATATTCTAGAATGAGTAATTTCATAAGCTCTATCGAGCATTGTTTCAGGACATTCTCCCAGGATTGTTTAAAGTCTGGGCGGATGTCCTGAAAAGTGGGAAAGATTTGTACCCTAAGGCCAAAAGGGTTGATTCCATGGGCAATGTACTCCTTGAAAGATTTAATATGCCAAAAAAGTGAGGCTTTTTTTTGGACAGTATGTGTGAGGTTCAAAAAGGTATATTTGAGCTGTGATTGAATATATTCATTTGACTCAAAATTTTGCATAGTGTTTGTCATGCGGGTATCCCATTCATCTCCAAGGTATAGTGCCATGATGAGTGAGGAGTTTACCGGCCTATATTGGCAATATAACAAACTATATTGTGTAAGGTAGGATTTATTGAATAAAGTAAGGAACAAGTTGTGGTCCTAAAGTGTATGGTGCCTGAGAGGCAGAATTTTAAATATGGGGTGTTAGGGAGTAAGGTACAAACTAGCCAAAGACTGCCCGTGTAGGGGATTTATATGGGGTAACCATGGGTTTGAAAACAAAAAGAAAAATAGTTGGGCAGGGTTTGGTAGAGTATAAACGGTCTATCGCATCCCAATATATGAATATAATTGAATTTTGTAGGCCTTGTGTGCATGAACACAGCCCAGTACCCCTAATGCCGCGTACACACGAAGGGACTTTGTCCGCCGGACCTAGTCCAGCGGACAATCCGCCAGACTTTCCAGCTGGCTTCGGCGGACTTAAAAGCGAACGGACTTGACCACACACGATCACGCTAAAAGTCCGGCGGTTCACGCGATGACGTACAGCACGTACGACGGGACTATAAAAAGGAAGCTCAAGATCCAAAACGACACCCTTTGGGCACCGTTAACTAATCTCGTGTGTATCTCGTGTTAGTTGACGTTTGGTTAGAGATGATTCGCGCTTTTCAGACTTCTGCTTAATTCGCTTGTTTTTGCCGTTCAGTTTGTGCTTGTGAGGTTTGTATCTGTCTTTTAGTGCGTGTGGATCAGTTCCTACCTGTTCTCAGGCCGTTCTGGTCCGCTCGTTCCTGTTCTTCAGGTCGTTCTTCATAGGCCTTGCTGTTCTTCAGTGCGTTCAGTTAAGTTTTTTGTTTGATCAGCCGACCGTTTTGAAGCCATGGAGTGTGGACGTACTCGGGAACGAGTACGTGCTGTGCAGGGGCTCGGTGTTGCGGTTAACACTTTGGCCCGAGTCCAGTCCATGAACAGGGTGAGGAGGAGTTCATGGACCAAGAATTGGCTGCGCCAGCGTGACCAATTCTCACACATGCCTTTGCTCCGTGAGATCCGTGAGAATAATCCTGATGATTTCAGGAATTATCTCAGGATGACGGACCCCATTTTTCACCGCCTGTTGGCTTCGCTGTCCCCTTTTATCAGCAGGCAGAATACCTGCATGCAGCAAGCCATCACTGCGGAGCAGAGGCTAGTCGCCACGTTGCGTTACTTGGCGACGGGGAGAAGCTTGCAGGACCTCAAGTTCACGACAGTCATCTCCCCCCAGGCTCTGGGGATCATTATTCCCGAGACCTGTTCTGCCATTATTCACGTCCTGCAGGAGGAATACATTAAGGTAAGTTTTCTCATTTAAAATTACATATGTCTTGTATGTTTGCTAATGTAGTGCATCAATTTCATCATTAGCTAATTACCATGATAGGACTATTCTATGAATGTCCCCTATTCATGCATGCATTTAGAAATTGTATTATTGTTTTTTTTGGCGGTTCACTTATAGAAATTGCTTTGGAATTTATTCTTTAGTGGGCCACATGCATATTTGCTTGCATCAACCTCCCCAGCATGAAATCTTGGGCCCATAAACACCCATAGCCTAGTCCCTTTTTATTAGAACAAAAATGTATCTTATCAGCTCCATTGTACTGCTTTACTCACCCCCCCTTTCACCCCCTTGCCCCTCTTTTTTAAATTGAGTTAATGTGTACTGTGTGACCTTCTAATTAATTCCCCCCCCACCTTGTTAAATTGAGTTCATGTGTAGTGTGTGACCTTCTAATTAATTCCCCCCCACCTTGTTAACTTGAGTTCATGTGTATTGTGTGACCTTCTAATTAATTCCCCCCCCCACCTTGTTAACTTGAGTTCATGTGTATTGTGTGACCTTCTAATTAATTCCCCCCCACCTTGTTAACTTGAGTTCATGTGTATTGTGTGACCTTCTAATTAATCCCCCCCCACCTTGTTAACTTGAGTTCATGTGTACTGTGTGACCTTCTAATTAATTCCCCCCCCACCTTGTTAAATTGAGTTCATGTGTACTGTGTGACCTTCTAATTAATTCCCCCCCCCACCTTGTTAAATTGAGTTCATGTGTAGTGTGTGACCTTCTAATTAATTCCCCACCCACATCCCCATTATTATTTTCTCTGGGCCATCAGAGGGGTCATCAATCAGAGAATTGGCCCTTATCTTTCAGATTTTAGATTTTTTTCAAGGACTACTTAAAAAAATACATATGTTGCTCAAAATAGTTTGTTCATTTCTTGGATTTTTTTGGGGGTTTTGGCTTTTTTTTGTTATAATTGGATCTTTCTGTTTGACTCCACAGTGTCCTTCCATGCCACAGGAATGGCAGACTGTGGCTTCCCAGTTTGCTGCCCGTTGGGACTTTCCCAACTGCGGAGGGGCGATTGACGGCAAACATGTCAGAATTGTGCCCCCACCCCATTCGGGGTCTTACTATTGGAACTATAAGGGGTTCCATAGTATTGTGTTGATGGCGGTGGTGTCGGCACAATATGACTTCCTTTATGTTGATGTGGGGAAAAACGGCCGGATGTCTGATGGAGGAGTCTTTAACCAGACGGAGTTCTGCCGTCGTCTCCAGACTGGTGGCCTGGAGCTGCCACCAGATGCGGAGAATGTGGAGGGACTCCCCTTTGTTTTTATTGTAGACGAGGCGTTTGGTCTGGGTGAACACCTGATGAGGCCATTTCCCCAAAGATCCCTCACCCCTGAGAGGAGGGTTTTTAATTTTCGGTTGGCCAGAGCAAGAAGGGTGGTTGAAAATGCCTTCGGCATTATGGCCAACCGTTTCCGATTGATGTTAACTTCTCTCCATCTGGCAGAGTACAAACTGAACACAATAATTCTGAGCTGCTGCATAATGCATAATTACCTACGAAAGCATTCGGCCAGCTACATGCTACCGCTTGGACCTGAGGCCGGAGTGGAGCCCGAGATGACAGGGCTGGATAATCGCCGTCTTGGCTTGGCCCCCAATCAGCACAGCAAGTGCGGGACAGATATGTCACTTATTTTAATGGTAGGGGGGCCATTGCAATGGCAGCAGACCCCTAAAAATTACTTTCTTTTTACCCAATAAATCCATTGATTTCTGAAAAACATTTTTGGTTTATTATAGTGCACATCCAAACATGTTCCTTTTTTTCGTTGGTGTTTTCAAATTTTTTTTTTTTTTTTTTTGGGAATACAATTTTTTTTGGGGATTTTTTCAGAAATATTTTATATATTTTTTTGTATTTATATATTTTTTTCATTTTTTTTTTCATTTTTTTTTTACAAAAAATTAAAACATGGTTTAAAATATTGAAAACCTTATTTTTTTATTACAAATATTTACACAATATAAAACTATGGAACTTACAAAGTTCAACTGGTTGATGTCACCCATGTACAGTAGAAGCCAAATTTTGAATATGCACACAAATTGAAATTCCAAATGGGTAATGTCAACATGTGCTATCTTCCATCATGGGGAATCAATGGACGTGTTTTGTGTGTGAAACCCCTTCCTCTCACCTACTAGCATTATGATGAAGGGGTTGCAAACACAAAATGCGTACATTGAGATCCCCTGATGGCACATAGCACATGTTGACACACCATGTGCATATTCAAAATTTGGCCTCTCAACTTGGTGAAAAATCGCATATCAAAAGGGGAATGAAGGACATGATTGATGCTTTGAACTGGAAAAGGGGTATTAGGTTCTCCCCAAAACATCAATCATGTCCTTCATACCCTGCTGCATGGTGGCCATCTGGTCCTGCATGATTTCCATCTGCTTTTGCATCCTTTCCAGATGCAGATTCCAGCCCATGATCTGCCCAATAAGCCTGTGGGCACTGTCCGAGGAAAACGGCTCCGCAGCTTGGCCTTCCACAACCAGATCATCACCTAAAAGTTGGGTAGATCAAACCAAAGAAAAAAAAGGTCAAAAACATGCAGACATGAATTTAGAAGCTCAATCTGTGTTCTCAGACACTCACTTGGTGGGGTGCAGATGTGCTCGACTTCAAGCACCTTTTCTTTCCTCCACATCCCCGCGTGGGCTTGGGCTAATTGCCCAATTAGGCTGGTGAGGCCGGGAGGTCCTGGGATGTCCTGAGTGAGGTCTGAGTCTTTTGCCCCCTATGGGAATGGAACACAAAGGTACACTTTTAATCACACTGATATTTGCGTGCCCAAATATGAATATTAAACATTGTTTCAAAGTGGTGTCCAATTATTAGGAGTTTGTTACAAGATCCTACTTGAATACATAATTGAAATCCCTATCTAATCAAACTCCAATACTTAAACCGGCCTTCAACCCTAAAGTTGAACTTCCGCTCATTGGATCCCTGCACCCCTCCGGTGTCTTATTTGGAACCTTTTAGGGGGGAGGGGTTGCAGATACCTGTGTAAGGCAGGTATTTGCACACACATCCGGCCATAGACTCCCACAGAAGTATACGCCACATCCCGTTCCACCGTGCTGTCTGCTGGGACACACAGGGGTAACAGAGCTAGCGCGGACCAGTCCTATTGCATTGCGCAACTGGTGCATGCCCAATAGGGAACCGGGAAGTGAAGCCGCAAAGATTAATTTCCTGATTCCAATATCAAAGACGGTGGCTGCAGCATCCAAGGGACGGTTTGGCCTCGGGTGCTGAGGTCGCTGGACCCTGTGACAGGTGAGTGTACTTATTCTAAAAGTCATCAGCTACAGTATTTGTAAATGCTGACCATTTATTTTGAATTTGTAGCTGGACACCCTGCTTAATAGATGTAGCCCCCCCCCCCCCCAAACCATCCTCTGGAGTCCCTGTGTGAGTTACCCAAAATCATTACTACAGTAGTAATACTATATATCCTGACAATAATAAATAACCTTACAAGTCAAATAACCCACAGCCAGGTAAACTCAACCAACTTTCTAATGACAAACGAAATTTCATAAAATCTTCGCAAGATTCACGTACGAGTTCTAATAAAATCTTCGCAAGATTCACATACGAGTTCTAATAAAGTCTTCGCAAGATTCACGTACGAGTTCTAATAAAGTCTTTGCAAGATTCACGTACGAGTTCTAATAAAATCTTTGCAAGATTCACGTACGAGTTCTAATAAAGTCTTCGCAAGATTCACGTACGAGTTCTAATAAAGTCTTCACAAGATTCACGTACGAGTTCTAATAAAGTCTTCGCAAGATTCACGTACGAGTTCTAATAAAATCTTCGCAAGAATCACGTACGAGTTCTAATAAAGTCTTCGCAAGATTCACGTACGAGTTCTAATAAAATCTTCGCAAGATTCACGTACGAGTTCTAATAAAGTCTTCGCAAGATTCACGTACGAGTTCTAATAAAATCTTCGCAAGATTCACGTACGAGTTCTAATAAAATCTTCGCAAGATTCACGTGAATCTTGCGAAGACTTTATTAGAACTCGTACGTGAATCTTGCGAAGACTTTATTAGAACTCGTACGTAGTTCTAATAAAATCTTCGCAAGATTCACGTACGAGTTCAAAGAAAATCTTTGCAAGATTCGAGATATCAAATAGAACCATAGTAGCGAACGTCATTGACTTACTTTTTTGATCGCTTTTTTAATTCTCCTGTACTGATCGGGCTCCCTGGATTTAATGTCGGACCATCGCTTGCGCAGTTGATCCTTGCCCCTTCGTACGCCGAACTTATGCTCCAGGGTGCTGACAATTGTATTAAGAATCTGGTCCTTCCGTAAGTTGGGTCGAGGGTAGGGGCCATTTTCCCCGTCGTAATCTTCCCTTTGGAGGATGTCCACCATCTCCACCATCTCTTCAAAGGCCATATTGGTGGCCTTATATCTGCTGCTGGATGCAGATGTCTGGGGTTCTCGGCTTTCCTCCGCGCTACTTGCTGATAATGTGTCCGCCATCTTCATCTACTTATTCACCCACAATGCAACGAGGGGAAGCGGGGCGGGGAATTCTCGTCACAAGGAACGTCATGGGCGGGCAACGAGGAGGACGCAGGCGGACTTCGACGCGTGCGCAGTGTAGCGTGCGCAGCGTATATAAGGCTATTTGACGGCCACGTGTTTTTCGAACGGAAGTAGCGAGCGCTCTGTACGAAGGTAAGGGTTTCTAGGATACATCACTGTGGTTTATTGGGTTTGGGGCCTGCATTTTTTACTCATGTGTGGGTGTTGATGGCTGTGTGTGGTTGTCGGTGGCTGTGTGTGGTTATTGGTGGCTATGTGTGGTTATTGGTGGCTGTGTGTGGGTGTTGGTGGCTATGTGTGGTTATTGGTGGCTGTATGTGGTTATTGGTGGCTATGTGTGGTTATTGGTGGCTGTTGGTGGCTGTGTGTGGGTGTTTTGTGTCATTTTTTGGAATAAAAACTGAATGTGCGTTTTTAGTAACATTTGTGTTTTTTGACTTTTGTATTGCCATTACTAACAAAAACAGAAACATGTCAACATCCAGTCAAAATCCTTTTAAGGATCAGGCTTTTATGTCAGAATTTATCACGCTATACAGAAAAAATAAAAACCTGTGGGAGGTCAAAAAAGCCCTTATATGGAAATAGGGATGTCCGGAAGGTAACACTGGGGCCACTTTTGGATTTTGTGAAGACTCGAGACCCCAACGCAGACATCAAGTTTATTGAAGCCCGAATTTCAAGTTTGAGGCACATGTACAAGCGGGAGCACAACAAGATTGCGGAGCCACTCAGATCAGAAGCAGCAGCAGAGGATGTTTATGTACCCAAGCTGTGGTACTACAACCAACTGTGTTTTCTAGGTGACCAGATGGAACCCAGGCAATCACTGTCCACTCTTCCCTCTACCCTTCCCTCCACCCTTCCCTCCACTCTTCCCTCCACCCCAGCTAAGGCTTCCACGGAAGTAGAAGACCCCTCCACCTTGGAGCTAGCTGATGCGCCCAGCTGGAGCCAGGTATATATTTTTTGGCCTAAATAGTGATTGGGTGAATATTAATGATGTAAATGTAAAGATTAGAATTGCTTACAAATGTATGTTTTAATCATAAATTCTATTATGCGGAACCACCTCCACTCCCACTCTATAACAGGCCGCTATGTCTTTTCACGGCTTACCGATTACCCGCTTCTTGTAGCTTGTCATTCATTGTCTAGGGGTTTCCCAGGTTAGTAACCATCAATTGCGGAGACCCATACTCCAACCACCTTTCATTTGGACAGATTTTGGATGATTATTTAACAACGTTTAAACAGTACACAGTGTCTCGGTTGTAAATTGAGGGCATGGGTGAAAAAGCTCAGGCACTTCTGAACTGCTATAAATATAGGGAGAGTACTCAGCGCTGTCAGAAATAAATAAATAAAACTAAAAAAGATGCTGAACTGCTGGCAGCCCAAGAAAGGTTATTAAGAAAGGCCAGAGAGTAGCCCCTCACAACTGGACACTTCACTGTTGGATATACCCTTGTCCGCAGATGTAGCAAACAACAAGTGACTTGGAACCAGCAAAGTGTCCGCCACACACTATGTTGTAAGGAAAGGGTGTTTTTTTGCAACAGTTCCGAGGTTACGTTTAGCTTTCAGCCGTTGCAGCAAAACAGTAGGGCATGGCAATTCACTAGTGTCCATACATCTCAGCTCCTAACAAGCAGCCAGCCCCACTGCCCTCCTCCGAAGAGCCCCCTCCTCCGTGTTCGCCGGTACGAGTCGATATGCCTCTCCAATCCTGAGAGGACACGGGGACACTTCAGAATCCTCCTTCAATTGCTGTGCCTCAAACTAGCCAGTTCTGAGGCTCGGGAACAGATGGATCCCCACCACAGACAACAAGGGCCTCTGGGGCTGGTCAGGGTGACCCGGCTTCCAGGGCCAGCAGACACTCCTGGGCCCAGGAACACTTGTGGGGTTGTTGCGGACCAGAACCAGGAATCTAAAGTGAAGCTCAAGCCTGAACACATGACCTCAGCATCTCAAATCCCGCTTCCCAAAATACACAGTGGGGCCAGACGCTCCCACTGATTGTGTCCGAGCAAATGTAACCTCATAATGTGTACAACTAGCAAATTTGTGAGGCCTAGTGTGCATTAACACGGCCTATACCCCAAAGAGAAGCTTAAACAGATAGACATAAAAAGTATATGCATGTGAAAAAAAGTTTTTTATTAAGGGCTACAGGCCCAAAGGTAAATCAATAAGTAAGTAAGTAAACATATAAATGTACAAGGCAGTGTGTATACATGGTATTCATGTGTAACCATAGATATGTACAAAAATGCATAAATTGCACAACAACTTGCGATAATATCGGGGTCTTTCAGGAAAATGCCGACATGTTTCGGACGGACGTCCTTTTTCAAGGCAATATCTGTTCCTGTATTTGCTCAATAATACTGTATAAGACAGAGTAGAGTCATTAGTATACAACATAATGTGTTAATAGGTATAAACCTGTGAATTACACCGCTCAATGGTAATGGTACTCACTTGCAAAGGGGTTAAGGGGCTAAGGGTGGGCCCAGTGGTCTTGGGGTACAGGAGTATGGTATCAATATGTCCATGCAGTATACCATGGATCTTGTGCTATTAAAAGCAAACGGCTGCTACACATTTGAAAGGCTGCAAGATCTCCAAGCCATGCAATGAGGGGTTGCAATGGCTAATAGTGCCTGGACCAAGGTGGTAAATGGCTATAGAGTAAAGAGGAGTGGATAGAGTAACATTAGTATCACTTGGTAGTGAGGAGGAGTAGGTTATTGCAACATGAATTGCAAAAAGTAAGATACTAGTATTACCTGGTAGAGGGAGAGTTTGTAGTCAGCTGTGGTATAGCAAAACGCCGGCAGGAAAGTGTGGTATCTGATTCCGCCATTGTAGAGACTGATATAGTGTGTGATAGTGGGTATCAGCTGTGCAAGCCGTGGTGGGAGGTAATTGCACTGAGCTGTGGTAGTTACAAGGCCAGGTGTGGGGATGGTGGCTGAGAGGCCACAATATACTATCCCCAATGTTGAGATCTCAGATGCGGCGGCGCCGCGCGTCGACACGTCCAGAGGGGGCGTGGCCTCGTGCGGCGTCGGAGCGTCACCGACGCGGGCAGACTAACCCCTCCCCGTGTGCTGGAACGCAAGCGGGGGGGCGCGCGTGTGATGGCAAGACGTGCGCCTCAATGGGTATGTGTGGCGCATGCGCCGTATGAGATACGCGCATGCGCACATGGTCTTACCCGCGCCGGGCAGCCAGTGCATCGAATGGAAGCAGGGGAGCCAGTATATGTATTAAATCGATGGTATTGAGGAGGGGTAAAGCAATATAAATGCATTGCAACTGCATTTAGTGTGTTTAAACATATGGTATTTCAAGCAAGTGGGTCACATTACCATGGAGATAGGTAGGAGGCCCCCTAATGGACAGAGACAGACACAGCATTTGGAATAGCAAAAACAGCAATATTCACATATTTGCAAAGGGTAATAGAAACATATGTATATATACAGTATATTAGTGTCATTAGGTTTGGGTAGATATAAAGACATTGCAAACACTGCGATAAGGTCAACATAATATGACATGGTATAAACATATTTGTAAAACATTACAGCAGGTGCACTTTTATTGGGACAGAGCAGGGTGACCATAATGTGGGTGAGTGGTTGAACCAGGTGGAGGAGGGGTTCCAGAGGACAGAGTACTCGGGGAGCCCATCTCAATACCTGTGAAAGTTATAAATCAAGTTCGCATACCCCTGATTCAAAGCCCTCAAGATAGGGCTTGAAGTTGAATGCCTCGTTGAGGCCAGGGGGGGATGTAGCATTGAGGTGAAAAATCCATTTGAGCTCACTTTGAAGTAGGGATTTGTTATAGTCACCCCCTCTGTTAGATGGGGGAATATGGTCAAGTGCTCTGAATGTGATCTGAGGGGTTGAGTCCTGGTGCAGTATTGCACAGTGTCGCCCTAGGGGGAGGTCAGGGTCTTTTTGGTTGATACTAAGAATGTGTCGATAAATGCGTTTCCAAAAGGGAAGTTTGGTTTTCCCAACATAAAAACACCCACACTCGCACTCTAGTAAGTAAACGATGCCGACTGAGCGGCAGTTGACAAAATGTTGGGGGAAGAAGGGTTGTCCATTGGGTAGAGTATTGGATCTGTTGGATTTAGATAAGTACTTGCAGTATCTGCACTTACCACAGGGGAATGTCCCCTTTGTATGTTTTTGTAAATAACTGACAGGGGTGTATTCACTTCTGATTAGTTTGTCACGGAGTGAGGGAGCTCGTCTATAAGTAAGTAATGGGTGTGCTGGTACAAATGGAGGCAGTGAATGATCTGTAGTTAGGATATACCAATGTTTCTCTAAAATCTGCGTAATAGAGGAGTGTTGTTCACAAAAATTGGTGATAATTCGCAGTGGGGTTTGTTTGGCTTGTGGATTTGAGGGGAAAAGTAAGGAGTTACGTGTTTTAAATTTAGCTTTTTTATACGCTATTTTCAAAATTTTGGGTGGGTATCCTCGTTCTAACAACCTATTTCGTAAAACCGAGGCCTCATTTTCAAAGGAGGCCTCGGTTGAACAATTGCGGCGGGCACGGAGGTATTGGGCATATGGGATAGAGTTAAGGAGAGGTTCCGGGTGGAAACTGGAGGCAGCAAGGATCGTGTTGCCTGCAGTGGGTTTGCGATATAAGTGGCTTTGGATGTGGCCTTCAGAGTCTTTTTTAAGAGTAAGATCTAGAAAACAAATGGAAGTGGGGCTAAAGGTCATGGTAAATCTCAAATTTAACCGATTGGCAGTATTCAAATGGGTCAAAAAGTCTTGTAGGGTTTGGCTGGATCCCTGCCAGACAATGAAAATGTCGTCGATATATCGACGAAAAGTAACAATGTGTTTGGTGTACATATTGGCAGAGGGGTCTGAAAAAAGAAGACGTTCCCACTCCCCCAAGTACAGATTGGCGTAGGCCGGTGCGCAACAAGTGCCCATGGCCACGCCCTGTACTTGGAGGTAGTGGGAACCGTCAAAGGAAAAAAAGTTGTTATTAAGAATGAAGTTTAAAGCATTTATGATAAATGTAGAAAGGTCAATAGAGTATAGGGAAGAAGTGGTGAGTATGTGTCGAATGGCAGAGAGTCCTAGGGTGTGAGGAATCGAGCTGTATAATGCCTCAACATCGATCGCGACAAGTAAGGTGTCGGGACCAATGGTTAGGGAGGACAAGCTTTGTAAAAGATGAGTAGTGTCTCTTATGTAAGAAGGAAGTTGGATAACTAGGGGTTGCAGTAGTTTATCAATGTAACGGCTAAGGTTGTCTGTAAGAGAGCCTCTTCCGGAAACTATGGGCCTGCCTGGTGGTCTGAGTAGGTTTTTGTGCACTTTGGGGAGTGCATAGAACGTAGCTATACGTGGAAATTTGGTTCTAACATAGTCACTGGTATTCTTGTCTAATACCCCTTGTGTGGTGGCAGAATCTATGAGTGTATATAGTTGTTGTTGTGCTAGAGAAATAAAAGATGTGGGGATCTTTTTGTACCATTCCTTATTCTGAAGGATATCATGGCACATTTGAGTATAATGGTCTCTATCCAGTATAACAATATTTCCGCCTTTGTCGGCGGGTTTTATTATTATCGTGGAATTGGTTTTAAGATTTTGAAGAGCGAGGTATTGATTGTATGAGAAGTTTCTTGCCTTAGATCGATTGGGATAGATTTTTAGGTTGCGAATTTCCCGTGTAACTGCCTGCAAAAATAGTGCGGCTCGGGGATTGGTGCTGGGGGGTGGGTAAAAACTAGATTTCTTTTTTATGGTTATTTTGGAGGGTGGATGTGATGAGGTGAGAGGGTTGTCATCAGTGCTGGCTAAGAGAGTGTCAAGATCAAGAGTATCTATTAGGTTGGAATTGTCACTTTCATCCAAGAGTTCAGTTAACTGTTGGAGGGCCGTGGTTTCCACTGCAGAGTGTAGAAGCAAATCCGAAAATGGATTGGGTGTGTATATGCTATGTAATAGCAGTTTACGGACAAACAAATGAATGTCTTTGATGACAGTGAATTTGTCTATGTGAGATACAGGACAGAAGGTGAGTCCCTTTTCAAGGACAGAAATTTCATGCTTGGTGAGTGAGTGTTTGGAAAGGTTGATGATGTTAGAAGACAGTGGGGTTATCTTGGTGTTCTTTTTGGTTGGTAAGTGTTGTTGTGTTGGATTCTTTGTGAAGCTCGCATTAGGTCTAAAAAATCAAAATGTTGGGAAGATGAAGGTAGAGAGTGTGATCTGGAGGTCTTCGAGGACGAGGGAGCAACCGACGGATCTCTAGCCGGTGAGTCGTCGGTAGGTCCCTCGGGATCGGAGACCTCGTCACTGGAAAGGTTGGGTGTGCGGCCTCTTTTTGGATTACGTGGACCTCGTGTGGGATGGGGTTTGGGTGCAACATGTGAATTATCTGTGTTGCGGTCGGCAGCATATTTGGGAGGTATAGGTTTAGAGGTGAGGCGTGCTGGAGCTGGTGGGCGTACAGCACGGTTGGCCTCGTTCCATTTGTAGGCTCTTTCCTCTTGGAAAGCTTTTTTGTCGCGGAAGAATTTTTTGTCCTTCTGCGTCAAAGTATCATGGTTGAATTTATCAAAGCGTTTTTTGAGTTGAAGATCAAGTGTTTTGTATAATGGATGATCTAGGAATTGTGCGAGTTGGATATTTAATGATGCTAATTTAGCATCAAGAGCAGACATCTGTGTCTCGTATTGTTGTATCAAAAGTTTCATCAAATCAATGGAACATTGTTTGAGGACACCCTCCCAGGCCTGCTTGAAGTCTGGGGGGATGTCCTGAAATGTAGGAAAAATTTGGACCCTGAGCCCGAAAGGGTTGATACTGTGGGCAATATAGTCCTTAAAGGACTTGATGTGCCAGAAAAGAGAGGCTTTTTTCTGGACAGTATGTGTAAGATTGAGAAAAACAAATCGTAATTGGGATTCAAATTCATTGAATTCATTGGATTGGAATTGCTGTAAAGTGCTAGTCATGCGGGTCTCCCAATCCTCCCCAAGGAAGGTTGCCATGGTGGTTAGGGGAATACTCTAGGGGTGATATTCACAAAACCAGGTTAGAGGTAATAATGATCATAAGGTACAGAGCAAAAATCAAAACTCGTGTTTACATAAGGTCATATAAAGAGACATGAATATGAATGAGGTAAAGAGTGCCAGCAATCACTTGCTCAGGTAGGGGTTTTATTATGGCTTAACCATAAGTGAATCGAAATACAATATTTATTGGGCAAGTGAGTGGTGGCAGGTTGGTCTATCGCTTCTCACATATAAAAATAGCAAATTTGTGAGGCCTAGTGTGCATTAACACGGCCTATACCCCAAAGAGAAGCTTAAACAGATAGACATAAAAAGTATATGCATGTGAAAAAAAGTTTTTTATTAAGGGCTACAGGCCCAAAGGTAAATCAATAAGTAAGTAAGTAAACATATAAATGTACAAGGCAGTGTGTATACATGGTATTCATGTGTAACCATAGATATGTACAAAAATGCATAAATTGCACAACAACTTGCGATAATATCGGGGTCTTTCAGGAAAATGCCGACATGTTTCGGACGGACGTCCTTTTTCAAGGCAATATCTGTTCCTGTATTTGCTCAATAATACTGTATAAGACAGAGTAGAGTCATTAGTATACAACATAATGTGTTAATAGGTATAAACCTGTGAATTACACCGCTCAATGGTAATGGTACTCACTTGCAAAGGATACCCCTGAAGGGGTATCAACCCTTTCGGGCTCAGGGTCCAAATTTTTCCTACATTTCAGGACATCCCCCCAGACTTCAAGCAGGCCTGGGAGGGTGTCCTCAAACAATGTTCCATTGATTTGATGAAACTTTTGATACAACAATACGAGACACAGATGTCTGCTCTTGATGCTAAATTAGCATCATTAAATATCCAACTCGCACAATTCCTAGATCATCCATTATACAAAACACTTGATCTTCAACTCAAAAAACGCTTTGATAAATTCAACCATGATACTTTGACGCAGAAGGACAAAAAATTCTTCCGCGACAAAAAAGCTTTCCAAGAGGAAAGAGCCTACAAATGGAACGAGGCCAACCGTGCTGTACGCCCACCAGCTCCAGCACGCCTCACCTCTAAACCTATACCTCCCAAATATGCTGCCGACCGCAACACAGATAATTCACATGTTGCACCCAAACCCCATCCCACACGAGGTCCACGTAATCCAAAAAGAGGCCGCACACCCAACCTTTCCAGTGACGAGGTCTCCGATCCCGAGGGACCTACCGACGACTCACCGGCTAGAGATCCGTCGGTTGCTCCCTCGTCCTCGAAGACCTCCAGATCACACTCTCTACCTTCATCTTCCCAACATTTTGATTTTTTAGACCTAATGCGAGCTTCACAAAGAATCCAACACAACAACACTTACCAACCAAAAAGAACACCAAGATAACCCCACTGTCTTCTAACATCATCAACCTTTCCAAACACTCACTCACCAAGCATGAAATTTCTGTCCTTGAAAAGGGACTCACCTTCTGTCCTGTATCTCACATAGACAAATTCACTGTCATCAAAGACATTCATTTGTTTGTCCGTAAACTGCTATTACATAGCATATACACACCCAATCCATTTTCGGATTTGCTTCTACACTCTGCAGCGGAAACCACGGCCCTCCAACAGTTAACTGAACTCTTGGATGAAAGTGACAATTCCAACCTAATAGATACTCTTGATCTTGACACTCTCTTAGCCAGCACTGATGACAACCCTCTCACCTCATCACATCCACCCTCCAAAATAACCATAAAAAAGAAATCTAGTTTTTACCCACCCCCCAGCACCAATCCCCGAGCCGCACTATTTTTGCAGGCAGTTACACGGGAAATTCGCAACCTAAAAATCTATCCCAATCGATCTAAGGCAAGAAACTTCTCATACAATCAATACCTCGCTCTTCAAAATCTTAAAACCAATTCCACGATAATAATAAAACCCGCCGACAAAGGCGGAAATATTGTTATACTGGATAGAGACCATTATACTCAAATGTGCCATGATATCCTTCAGAATAAGGAATGGTACAAAAAGATCCCCACATCTTTTATTTCTCTAGCACAACAACAACTATATACACTCATAGATTCTGCCACCACACAAGGGGTATTAGACAAGAATACCAGTGACTATGTTAGAACCAAATTTCCACGTATAGCTACGTTCTATGCACTCCCCAAAGTGCACAAAAACCTACTCAGACCACCAGGCAGGCCCATAGTTTCCGGAAGAGGCTCTCTTACAGACAACCTTAGCCGTTACATTGATAAACTACTGCAACCCCTAGTTATCCAACTTCCTTCTTACATAAGAGACACTACTCATCTTTTACAAAGCTTGTCCTCCCTAACCATTGGTCCCGACACCTTACTTGTCGCGATCGATGTTGAGGCATTATACAGCTCGATTCCTCACACCCTAGGACTCTCTGCCATTCGACACATACTCACCACTTCTTCCCTATACTCTATTGACCTTTCTACATTTATCATAAATGCTTTAAACTTCATTCTTAATAACAACTTTTTTTCCTTTGACGGTTCCCACTACCTCCAAGTACAGGGCGTGGCCATGGGCACTTGTTGCGCACCGGCCTACGCCAATCTGTACTTGGGGGAGTGGGAACGTCTTCTTTTTTCAGACCCCTCTGCCAATATGTACACCAAACACATTGTTACTTTTCGTCGATATATCGACGACATTTTCATTGTCTGGCAGGGATCCAGCCAAACCCTACAAGACTTTTTGACCCATTTGAATACTGCCAATCGGTTAAATTTGAGATTTACCATGACCTTTAGCCCCACTTCCATTTGTTTTCTAGATCTTACTCTTAAAAAAGACTCTGAAGGCCACATCCAAAGCCACTTATATCGCAAACCCACTGCAGGCAACACGATCCTTGCTGCCTCCAGTTTCCACCCGGAACCTCTCCTTAACTCTATCCCATATGCCCAATACCTCCGTGCCCGCCGCAATTGTTCAACCGAGGCCTCCTTTGAAAATGAGGCCTCGGTTTTACGAAATAGGTTGTTAGAACGAGGATACCCACCCAAAATTTTGAAAATAGCGTATAAAAAAGCTAAATTTAAAACACGTAACTCCTTACTTTTCCCCTCAAATCCACAAGCCAAACAAACCCCACTGCGAATTATCACCAATTTTTGTGAACAACACTCCTCTATTACGCAGATTTTAGAGAAACATTGGTATATCCTAACTACAGATCATTCACTGTCTCCATTTGTACCAGCACACCCATTACTTACTTATAGACGAGCTCCCTCACTCCGTGACAAACTAATCAGAAGTGAATACACCCCTGTCAGTTATTTACAAAAACATACAAAGGGGACATTCCCCTGTGGTAAGTGCAGATACTGCAAGTACTTATCTAAATCCAACAGATCCAATACTCTACCCAATGGACAACCCTTCTTCCCCCAACATTTTGTCAACTGCCGCTCAGTCGGCATCGTTTACTTACTAGAGTGCGAGTGTGGGTGTTTTTATGTTGGGAAAACCAAACTTCCCTTTTGGAAACGCATTTATCGACACATTCTTAGTATCAACCAAAAAGACCCTGACCTCCCCCTAGGGCGACACTGTGCAATACTGCACCAGGACTCAACCCCTCAGATCACATTCAGAGCACTTGACCATATTCCCCCATCTAACAGAGGGGGTGACTATAACAAATCCCTACTTCAAAGTGAGCTCAAATGGATTTTTCACCTCAATGCTACATCCCCCCCTGGCCTCAACGAGGCATTCAACTTCAAGCCCTATCTTGAGGGCTTTGAATCAGGGGTATGCGAACTTGATTTATAACTTTCACAGGTATTGAGATGGGCTCCCCGAGTACTCTGTCCTCTGGAACCCCTCCTCCACCTGGTTCAACCACTCACCCACATTATGGTCACCCTGCTCTGTCCCAATAAAAGTGCACCTGCTGTAATGTTTTACAAATATGTTTATACCATGTCATATTATGTTGACCTTATCGCAGTGTTTGCAATGTCTTTATATCTACCCAAACCTAATGACACTAATATACTGTATATATACATATGTTTCTATTACCCTTTGCAAATATGTGAATATTGCTGTTTTTGCTATTCCAAATGCTGTGTCTGTCTCTGTCCATTAGGGGGCCTCCTACCTATCTCCATGGTAATGTGACCCACTTGCTTGAAATACCATATGTTTAAACACACTAAATGCAGTTGCAATGCATTTATATTGCTTTACCCCTCCTCAATACCATCGATTTAATACATATACTGGCTCCCCTGCTTCCATTCGATGCACTGGCTGCCCGGCGCGGGTAAGACCATGTGCGCATGCGCGTATCTCATACGGCGCATGCGCCACACATACCCATTGAGGCGCACGTCTTGCCATCACACGCGCGCCCCCCCGCTTGCGTTCCAGCACACGGGGAGGGGTTAGTCTGCCCGCGTCGGTGACGCTCCGACGCCGCACGAGGCCACGCCCCCTCTGGACGTGTCGACGCGCGGCGCCGCCGCATCTGAGATCTCAACATTGGGGATAGTATATTGTGGCCTCTCAGCCACCATCCCCACACCTGGCCTTGTAACTACCACAGCTCAGTGCAATTACCTCCCACCACGGCTTGCACAGCTGATACCCACTATCACACACTATATCAGTCTCTACAATGGCGGAATCAGATACCACACTTTCCTGCCGGCGTTTTGCTATACCACAGCTGACTACAAACTCTCCCTCTACCAGGTAATACTAGTATCTTACTTTTTGCAATTCATGTTGCAATAACCTACTCCTCCTCACTACCAAGTGATACTAATGTTACTCTATCCACTCCTCTTTACTCTATAGCCATTTACCACCTTGGTCCAGGCACTATTAGCCATTGCAACCCCTCATTGCATGGCTTGGAGATCTTGCAGCCTTTCAAATGTGTAGCAGCCGTTTGCTTTTAATAGCACAAGATCCATGGTATACTGCATGGACATATTGATACCATACTCCTGTACCCCAAGACCACTGGGCCCACCCTTAGCCCCTTAACCCCTTTGCAAGTGAGTACCATTACCATTGAGCGGTGTAATTCACAGGTTTATACCTATTAACACATTATGTTGTATACTAATGACTCTACTCTGTCTTATACAGTATTATTGAGCAAATACAGGAACAGATATTGCCTTGAAAAAGGACGTCCGTCCGAAACATGTCGGCATTTTCCTGAAAGACCCCGATATTATCGCAAGTTGTTGTGCAATTTATGCATTTTTGTACATATCTATGGTTACACATGAATACCATGTATACACACTGCCTTGTACATTTATATGTTTACTTACTTACTTATTGATTTACCTTTGGGCCTGTAGCCCTTAATAAAAAACTTTTTTTCACATGCATATACTTTTTATGTCTATCTGTTTAAGCTTCTCTTTGGGGTATAGGCCGTGTTAATGCACACTAGGCCTCACAAATTTGCTATTTTTATATGTGAGAAGCGATAGACCAACCTGCCACCACTCACTTGCCCAATAAATATTGCATAATGTGTACAACCAGACTGTGTTGTGAGCCTGTCACAGGTGCCTCACCTCACCTAGGACCAGACAGAACTCCAGCACAGGCCAGACAAACTGATGTCAACGTAAAAATGTCAAACAATTAACACCCTGAACTCAGAATTCTAAACAAACCAAATATTAAAATAGCGCCCACTTCTAAAAAGTGTTGGTGCTACATATGTATACATATAACTATACAGTAGTGGGCAAAAATGCCTTAAAAAAAGATCGGTGAACTGCTTGGAAAATGCTGGGGTCCAAATGCTAGCCTTTTTGATATATGGACAAATTTATTTGCACGGTAAGAAATTTACAATTGTCTGATTGAGGAGGCCAGAACCAAAAAAACATGTGTTTGATTTTTTATTTTCTTTTGACACAGGATGAGCTCACCCAGGAGGATGCCGGGACAAGTGGTATGGAGGAGGAGACCATGACCAGCCAGAGCCAGGAGGTGGCGGGGCCCAGCACGAGCCAGACTGTAAGAAGTCTAGCTCCTCCCCTGCGCATAGCCACAAGAAGGCCCAGGAGGATGACCATGGTTGAGGAGGAATCACTCGCCCTCATTCGGGAGGCGAGTGAGGTTCTCCGAAGACCCCCCAATCCGGAAGAGGCCTATGCCACCTACTTGGCCAGCAGGTTGCAGGAAATGGAGAAGGGCCAACGGCAGCTGTGTGAGGGCCTATTTTATGCAGCTCTTCAGGGGGGTTTGAGGGGTGAACTGACTGCATCCAACCGCCTGACAGATGCAGGCCCGACAGCAACTCCTCCTCCTCCTCTTCCTACCACAAGTCCGCCCCCAGAGGTCCAGCCTCCAAGGAAGCGTGGAGGGAAGACTGCAGGGAAGCGTGGTGGGAAGGCTGCAAGGAAGAGTCGGAAGTGATTGCCTGGCTTCAGTCTGGTCTGACAGAAGACGCAGGCTGTTATAGTGCCACAGCTTGGGGACATAGATGTCATCTGCTGCTGTTCCTGGTCTGTGTGATTCCTGGACAATCTTGTTGTGCTCCCTATTGTATCGAATATGCCCAATCTTCATTTTTGGGTTCACAAACTTGATGTCTGCCGTGGGGGCAAAAAGCCTTCACAAAATCTCAAAGTGGCTCCAGTGTTGCCTTCCTATTTTGTTTACCCTTGTTTTAACCAGAATAAATGGTAATTTAATTTAAACCAAATAATGCTATATGTGTTTGTAATTGAAAAACATAGTTTATTTAGGAGTAGGCAGGTACATGTCTAAATAATATGGAGGTTATTTACAAAACGCACATTCATTTGACAATACAAGTGTAAAGTGCAACTTCAATTGCACTGCAAGTGCAGTCGCTGGAAATGTGAGGGTAAGATCTGAATTAAGGGCAAGCTCTGCTGATTCCCCAATTTAATCATGTGTAATCCAAAATACTTTTTCTAACCAAAAACAATTAAAATATATATATATATATATATATATATATATATATATATATATATATATATATATATATATATATATATATATATATATATATATATATATATATACATATATATATATATAGACACACATATATATATATATATATATATATATATATACACACACACATATATATATATATATATATATATATATGTGTGTGTGTGTATATAATGAGATATATATAGATCTCGATCTAGATATATCTCGCTCTATATATATATATAAGTTCACTAAATAATGAGGAAGAAAAACGTTTGGGAGGACTCTGCGTGAATATATAAGCAGCAAGGCAAAAATATTCTTCAAGCACAATAACATACAAATTCCGCTGTAATAAAATATCAAAGAATCAGCAGCGTGACGATTGTGCTAGCTTCAATACGAAGGCTAGTTTTACCAGACCGAGCGATTCCGTGACTTACTTGCTACTGAGCATGCGTCCTTTTTGGTCCGCCGGACCATACTACAGACGGCCGTATTGTCCGCCGGACTGCCAAGTCCAGCGGATAATTTTAAAACAAAACTTAAAACTTTAGTCCGCCGGATTTTTTGGAAAAAAGTCAGTCGAAGGCCCACACACGAGGGGATTATCCGGTGGACTTAGTCCAGCGGACAATCCCGCGGGATAATCCCTTCGTGTGTACGCGGCATTAGGGATGCTTGGGGTAAAGATAGACACTGATAGGGTATGTGCAATTCAAAAAATGTGTGGATTTATTGAGAAAGATGCATGTCAATGCATATAATACATCATACAAAATGTTCAAATGTTAAGGCATACAGAATAGCATATATAGTTTTTTATCATGTCACAGCATGAACATAAAGAATGTTGAGACAGGAAAAACTTGCTTGATACGTATATATTCAGGAAAACGCCAACATGTTTCGGACTTTAGTCCTTTTTCAAGGCAGTTTAATATCCTTATGTTCACATCTATAATATGTGAATAAGTCAGAAATTAGTACATATAATTTACAACAACAGATACTGTTTGTTTTTTACCATATAAGTCGGTATAATACAGTCATTATGGGTGTAGTACTCACATGTAAAGCTAGTTTGAGAGGATGCCAGAAGAGGTAGGGGGCCAATATGATTGGCTTGTTGTAGCAGGGATATGCACTGAGATGTGTTGTGTGTGTGCGCCTGTATTGCGTAAGGACAGCTGATTAGGGATTGGCTATGTGTGAAGGGGAAGCGCCAGAACACGCTGTGAGTATTCCCCATAGGACCTCTGACCTCTTTTGAGTCAAATGAATATATTCAATCACAGCTCAAATATACCTTTTTGAACCTCACACACACTGTCCAAAAAAAAAGCCTCACTTTTTTGGCATATTAAATCTTTCAAGGAGTACATTGCCCATGGAATCAACCCTTTTGGCCTTAGGGTACAAATCTTTCCCACTTTTCAGGACATCCGCCCAGATTTTAAACAATCCTGGGAGAATGTCCTGAAACAATGCTCGATAGAGCTTATGAAATTACTCATTCTAGAATATGAGTCACAGATGACCCTTCTAGACTTGAATTGATCAACAAACAACTTGCTCAATTCATTGATCACCCCCTCTATATTTCATTAGATGAACAACTAAAAACCCGTTTTGATAAATTTAATCATGATATCCTGTCACAGAAGGATAAAAAATTCTTCCGTGACAAGAAGGCGTTCCACGAAGAATGCGCCTATAAATGGAACGAAGTGAACCGTGTGGCCCGCCCTCCGGCCTCCACACGGCCCACTTCCAAGTTGCCTCCATCTCGTCCCATCACTGATAGGACTCACACTTCATCTCAGCTTCCTCACAAACCTAACCTCCCCTTGGGCTCTCGCAAACCCAAAAGAGGTCGTACACCCAATTTTTCTAGTGATGATGTGTCTGACATGGAGAGAACTCCCGGCGCCTCCCCTGACAGGCACTCGCCGGCAGCTCCCTCACTTGCCAAGACATCTAGATCTCACTCCCTACCTTCTGTTTCTCAGAACACAGATTTTTTAGACAAAATGCGTGCATCACAACAGATTCAACAGCAAAATATGTCACACAATTCAAAACTCAAGAAAACAACACGCTAAAACCACTCTCATGCAACATTATTAATCTATCTTCATACACACTTACTCATCACGAAATCTCTGTCCTTGAAAAAGGACTCACCTTTTGTCCAGTATCACAGCTTGACAAATTCACTGCCATCAAAGATATACATTTGTTTATTCGCAAATTACTGCTACATAGCATGTACACTCCCAATCCATTTTCTGACACAGCTATACACACTGCCACAGAAACTACTGCCCTCCAGCAGCTTATTGAGCTCCTTGAAGAGAACGACCCCACAGATCTGATCGACACCATTGATCTAGATAACATCCTAGATAATCTAGATGATGACGGCCCTAGTCATCCTCCACACACTTACCACAAAGTCACCCTAAAGAAAAAATCATGTTTTTTCCCACCTCCTAGCACTAACCCTCGTGCAGCACTTTTTCTACAATCAGTGACCCACGAAATTCGCAACTTGAAAATTTCCCCCATTCACTCTAAAATAAAAAACCTTTCTTACAATCAACACCTTGCCTTACAAAATCTTAAAACAAATCCGTTAATTATAATCAAACCAGCAGACAAAGGTGGAAATATAGTCATTCTAGATAGAACAGACTATGTTGATTTGTGCCAGAATATATTACGTAACAAGGAGTGGTACACGATAATCCCAAGTTTCCAAATCAAATCTTTTCAACAAGAGTTATACACACTTATAGATGATGCCTTCAGACAAAGTACCATTGACAAGTCCACTACTGAATACATTAGGACCAAATTTCCCAGAGAGGCTACCTTTTACGCACTACCAAAGGTGCACAAAAACTTGCCCAGACCACCAGGTAGACCGATCGTCTCTGGATGTGGTTGCCTTACCGACAATCTTAGTCGATATGTCGACAAATTACTCCAACCTCTGGTACTTGCTTTACCATCATATATACGTGATACCACACACTTACTTCAAGGTCTGTCGGACCTCCATGTCGATGCCGACACCATCTTGGTCGCCATCGACGTGGAGGCCCTATACAGCTCTATACCTCACTCCTTGGGTTTACTGGCCATTCAACAGATATTATCCACCACTGGGATATACCCCCCTGACCTATCCATATTCATTATTAGAGCTCTTAAATTTATACTTACTCACAACTTTTTTTCATTCAACGGATCCCACTACCTCCAGGTACAGGGTGTCGCCATGGGCACATGCTGCGCGCCGGCGTACGCGAACCTGTACCTGGGGGAGTGGGAACGCAAACTCTTCCTTGATGCTGCTGCTAGCACATACATCAAATATATAGCGACTTTTCGACGCTTTATCGATGATATTCTGATCTTGTGGCAAGGCCCAAGTGAAACCTTACATCAATTTCTCTTATTTTTAAATACTTCTAACTCTCTAAATCTAAAATTTACCATGCCATACAGTAAAACCTCTATTTCTTTTCTTGACCTTACACTCAATAAGGATCAAGATGGGCACCTTCAGAGCCACCTGTTCTGAAAACCAACAGCTGGCAACACAATCTTGGCTGCCTCTAGTTTTCACCCACAGCCATTACTCAATTCGATTCCATTTGCTCAATACCTCCGTGCCCGACGAAACTGCTCGACGGATACCTCCTTTGAACACGAGGCCTCCGTCTTACGCAGTAGATTACGAGCACAGGGCTATAAAAACAGCGTCCTCAAAGACGCATACAAAAAAGCTAAATTAAAACCACGTTCCACATTACTTTCCACTAAAACTGTCACACAAACTAATACCCCTTTGAGAATCATAACCAATTATTGTCAACAATACAATCAAATTACCCAAATACTTTCCAAACATTGGCATATTATTGCCACTGATAAATCTCTTTCACCTTTTGTTCCGCCACACCCTTTGGTTACCTACCGACGTGCTCCATCTCTTCGAGATAAACTTATAACTAGTGAATACATAGCTACCAATAGGCCTCATAAACAACTAAAGGGCACTTTTCCATGTGGGAACTGCGGCTACTGCAAATACCTCTGCAAATCCAATATGCACAATGTTTTGCCAAATGGTCAACAATTTTTTCCTCAACACTACGTTAATTGTCGATCCATTGGCATAGTGTACCTACTTGAATGTGAATGCGGATGCTTCTATGTGGGAAAGACCAAACTACCTTTTTGGAAACGTATATATGGACATGTCTGCAGTGTCAACCAGAGAGACCCTGATTTGCCCCTGGGACGACACTGTAGGACTGTCCACCATGACTCTACCCCCAAAATTTTGTTCAAAGCATTGGATCACATCCCACCCCCAAATCGAGGTGGGGATTACAACAAAGCTTTACTACAAAGCGAACTTAGATGGATTTTCCATTTAAATGCGACTTTGCCCCCCGGGCTCAATGGGGCCTTCAATTTTAAACCATATCTTGAAGGTTTCCAATCTGGAGTCTGCGAACTAGATCTTTGACCTTTTTTCCACATGCAAGCACCCGACATAATAATATATCTGTATCATTATTTGCCAACACTCCTGTATGTGCAATCATGGGGTATTCACTGCCATTCCCATTGTCCATGTTCCATATACATGTTTAAATACAATTAGGTTTCTCAACCATAATCTGACATTGTTGGCATAATATAAGGTGTTGCAACATTGTCTGTGTACCACATGCTTGTTTGTTATATGCCATGTTTGTATTAGATCACCAACTCTTTACAAATTATACTCCTTCCAAAATATAAACTACACTGGCTGCGATCACCCAGATATGCTGCCCGGCGCGGGTAAGACAATGCGCATGCGCCAAATTTCTACCGCGCATGCGCTATCCTCCGTTCCCATGAGACAGCTTCCACCTTTCTGTCTTCCTGTTTGCGCTCCAGTCTGGAGCGCATCTGGACCGGCGGAAACCATTGCCCGCGTCGGTGACGTCACAACGCTGTACGCGACTCCTCCCACTATGGGCGTGCTCGCGCCCAGCGCCGTCCTGTCAGAGGTCCTATGGGGAATACTCACAGCGTGTTCTGGCGCTTCCCCTTCACACATAGCCAATCCCTAATCAGCTGTCCTTACACAATACAGGCGCACACACACAGCTGATCGTAATTACTCCACTACATTTAAACTGCCCGCCATGAAAGGCCTATACATGCTGTCTACTCTCTGGCGTTCACTGACATTCTCCACCAGGCACCCTGAGACTCAGGTAACAAATCCCTATGCCATCTTTTTGAGACCTTTAGCCGCTTTTGCCATGCTATTAGGTACTCATAACTTGTACATCTCTTACTTCATTTTAGCTTTACATACCGCTTGGCTATACGTTTACAAGACACGGGCTTTCAGCCTCTCTCTTGTCCAGGACCTTGCAACTGCCTGAACCTATTGCAGCCTGCTGTCCAGCTTTATGGCAATATCTACTTTGCTTTTATCCTGCACAGAGACCATCTCAGTGCATATCCCTGCTACAGCAAGCCAATCATATTGGCCCCCTACCTCTTCTGGCATCCTCTCAAACTAGCTTTACATGTGAGTACTACACCCATAATGACTGTATTATACCGACTTATAGGGTAAAAAACAAACAGTATCTGTTGTTGTAAATTATATGTACTAATTTCTGACTTATTCACATATTATAGATGTGAACATAAGGATATTAAACTGCCTTGAAAAAGGACTAAAGTCCGAAACATGTTGGCGTTTTCCTGAATATATACGTATCAAGCAAGTTTTTCCTGTCTCAACATTCTTTATGTTCATGCTGTGACATGATTAAAAACTATATATGCTATTCTGTATGCCTTAACATTTGAACATTTTGTATGATGTATTATATGCATTGACATGCGTCTTTCTCAATAAATCCACACATTTTTTGAATTGCATATACCCTATCAGTGTCTATCTTTACCCCAAGCATCCCTAAAGCCCCATACACACGGTCGGATTTTCCGATGGATTCTGTCCTATCAGACAATGTTGTCGGAAATTCCGACCGTTTGTAGGCACCATCGGACAGTTTCCATCGGATTGTCCGACGGACAAAGTCCTATCTCCTGCTGGATAGATTTTTTGACAACAAAGTCCGATCACACCAAATCCAATCGTGTGTAGCGAATTCCGACGGACAAAGTTCTACGCATGCTCAGCTCACATTACAAGACCAAAGCTATTGGCTACTAGCCTCTACGTAGTCCCGTCGTAGGCAACAAACATCACCACGTTCAGAATGATCGGATTTTCCGTCAACTTTGTCCGACCGTGTGTACGCAAAACCAACATCGGACAAAGTACGACGGACATGATCCGACGGACCTGGTCCTCGAAAAATCCGAGCGTGTGTATGGGGCTTTAGGGGTACTGGGCTGTGTTCATGCACACAAGGCCTACAAAATTCAATTATATTCATATATTGGGATGCGATAGACCGTTTATACTCTACCAAACCCTGCCCAACTATTTTTCTTATTGGAGAGGACCTTGTGCATCTGTTAACAAGCACTTCTGATTCAAGCATCGATTGCAAAATGGCGCAGCTGCTGGTTTATAATGTTACCAGCTATTGGATCTGGTGAGTCAGTTTGGTACATCAAGTGGAGGATCACACTCAGGTGCTATTGTCACATTGATTCACCATACAAGATATTATTGAATGTCACCATCACATATCGGTTACTGAAGAACGTTTTTTTCACTTAAATATTTTTTTTAATACCAAAAACTTTCTATATATTTTTTTTTTGTACCAATATATTTTTACCATTTTATTTATATTTATTTTCAGTTTTGTTTAAGCATTGTTTGGAGCACTACCATTTATGGACTTTACTATACAGTACATATTTTTTGTATTCGTGAACTTTTTCATTCAAAGCACTTTGCACTTTAATGTTTTGCATATATATATTAACTGTTCACAATAGTTGTATGATATAATTGTTTTGATGTTTTTTTTTTTATCTATGATTAAATTTCTTCACAATGCAATATATATATATATATATATATATATATATATATATATATATATATATATATATATATATATTGTGGCACAGCGAGGTTCTGTTCTTTGAAATTAGAGGTAAAAGAGACACAGAGTTTGCATATCTGCAGACTGCAAGACTACAGAGTGTAGAATTTAAATGGAGAAAACTGCTCTCTCAGTTTTCTCCAGGTTTTGCTAGTTCTGGATGGGAGTCTGTAGTTTGGAGATCCCTGAGAGTCATGGGTGGGATGGGATCTCCAGTGTCCGGGTCTTGAGGATAGCAAGCAAGGTGTGTGCCCAGCTGCACACAGACCATATAATTAGGGGCTGGTGAATGGAGGATGGTGGAGTGTGAGCAGCTTGCTGCTGTATGAAGACAGACCTGTGTCAGTAGAGGGGTCATCCCTGTGTAAGGGGGATTCTTTGCCCAGAGACTGGAAAAGGCTGGACAGCCTTGAGAGTCGGAAAGACTAAGGAAGCCAGTGAGTCCAGGGGACTGGAAGGAATCAACTCTGTTGAGAGCAAGCAGAGGAACTGCTGACAAGAGAGAGCCAGGTGGCTTGGTATGTTTTTCATTTATGAGTGCTTAATGAAGTTAAACCCCTGCGTGGGATTTCTGGATTGACTTTTGTTTTTGTTTTCTCCCTTTTAATAAACGTGGGCTACCAGGCCCTTAACTATATATGCCTGTCTGATGAGGACTCACTGCACCAAAAATGCATCTATCCACTTGAGCTAAACACCCCCAATGGTGTGTGTGTGTGTGTGTGTGTGTGTGTGTGTGTGTGTGTGTGTGTGTGTGTGTGTGTGTGTGTGTGTGTGTGTGTGGTGTGTGTGTGTGTGTGTGTGTGTGTGTGTGTGTGTGTGTGTGTGTGTGTGTGTGTGTGTGTGTGTGTGTGTGTGTGTGTGTGTGTGTGTGTGTGTGTGTGTGTGTGTGTGTGTGTGTGTGTGTGTGTGTGTGTGTGTGTGTGTGTGTGTGTTTGATCAGTGCTGCCTTTCATAATTTTTGACGTAAGTGAAACAAATGGACTTATAAGCAAAATTACCAATAACGGGGTATCGTCTTATTTATGAGAGCAGTCATATACACATCCTATATTAACCACTTGACCTCCAGAAGGTTTTACCCCTTTCATGACCAGTGCATGTTTTGCTATTTAGCACTGTTACCTGTCGACTGCACAGTCACACACATGAAATTTATATTATCTATTTCATGCAAATAGAACTACTATGGTATATAAACTGGAATTTACTCAGCTATAAACAATATACTGTTATAGTGGTAATCGGTGAGTTATAGCGAGACTGTGATAGGGTGGCGGTCAATCTGGTAAAAACAGACACTATCGCCGCGGTGACGGTAAAGCAGCGCTATATTTAGCACTGCTTTACCGTCGTTTTAGCTGCTTTACCCCCCGCGAGCGGCCGAAAAAGGGTTAAAATCCCCCGCAAAGCGCCGCTTTGCGGTGGTATTGCCGCGGTATCCCTTCGAAATCAATGGGTAGGAGCGGTGAATACACAGCTCCTATACCACTCCAAAGATGCTGCTAGCAGGACTTTTTTTACCGTCCTGCTAGCGCACCACTCCAGTGTGAAAGCCCGCCGAATTTATTTGTTTAAAATAAAGTAGGCTGCTACGGCCTTTGTTACTCCAACCGGTGTGGTCTCAAGTTAATGGGGGGGGGGGGGGGTATGAGGTAAGGTTGGGGTCTGGGAGCATCATATCTGTTATAATTATACAACAGTCATGAAAAAGTCAGAGGCTTTTCTTTTCACGAACATACAAAATTCTATTGCATAGAGTTCAGGCTTGTTGACAATACTCAATTGACTCTTTCTGCTACATTTAAATAACCCAAATCAGTGTACCGTATATTATTTAGCCTGTAGGAAAGTAAAGCCCCATACATGCTATCAGATTTTTTGCTGATGTAGTGCAAGGGCCTGCCTGATTGCATACAAATTGAAACTCCTAAGGTAAATCTGATAGTGTGTATGGGGCTTTAGAGTCCACAAGCTATAGTATAGCTGAAAAATGTATCAATCCTGATGGCCTCATTACCCATTTCTTGAGACCTGAAAAAGCAGGACAGTACAAAAAAAAAGACCTTTTTTGGAAAGTAAACAGCCTGAGGTATTTAGTAAGAGGCATTTTGACGTCATTTTTTTGTCATAATATTTTGGAAATTTTTTTTACATACTGTCACAAGTGCAGTACAGTGTCATCATATAACTGGTGTGGCAGTGATCAGGGGCACTGACTGGTGACTGTATGTATTTTTTTTTTTTTTTATTGTACTGTGACCATCGTAACACTGTACCACTCTGGGGGACTTGATCAGGATTTTTTTTTCCCTTTACATGCTTTGTTTGCTTATAATAGTGAATTTCACTGCTATAAGCAAATATTTTTACTGAATGACAGTGTAGTCACAGTGTAGCGACACAATTGTATACAATGAAGGGAAGCCATTCATTGTTTACAACTGTCATGTGATCTGCTGGGATTGGTCACATAGATCAAGTATTACCGGCAGGGGGCGGGTACACTGATCTGTCATCTGCTGTAAACCGGACACAGCGGGTGACAGATCGCGATGGAGCGTGGCCCGTCCTCCCAGAACAATAGGCTTCCTGCCCGTCCGTCAATTTACAATGGTGTGGGCGGAAAGCAGTTAATGACTGGTCAATGTGCTGCCTAGATTTTAAAAAGGGGTCAAAGTCTTTACAAAGTAACCACAGACCAGTTTGTTTACCTTCTTTAGTAGGGAAGATATTCTAAAGCCCCGTACACACGATCGGCCTTCAAACAAACTTTTCCGTGGATTTCTGTCCAAAGGGCGTTGGCCTTGAACTTGTATTGCATACACACGGCAGGACTTTTTCAGCCAACTTTCACCAAATCACGTGATTTTTCTGCTCTTTACCGCCACCCTTTGGTCAACTTCTGTATTGTTGTCTGACAAAAATAACAAACATGTCATACTTACCTGCTCTTAGTAAGTTTTGCACTGAGCAGCCCAGATCCTCCTCTTCTCGGGTGCTTCTGGCCCCTCCCTCCAGCCGAATGCCCCCACAGCAAGCAGCTTGCTATGGGGCACTCTATTCAGACACGGAGCCGTAGTTTTGGCCACGCCCCCCCTCTCTACTGATTGGCTTACTGACTTTGAGTATATTTGGTACCAGGAATTAAGCAGGGTGCTGTGATGTTTTCAGGAAAACATTTGTACAATACAGCACCCTTGTAGGCAGCTGTATAGGTGGAAGGTTCAAGAAGTGTCACTGCTATAATCAAGGCGCAATGCCAATGTTCCGTGAGGTTAGCAGTATTGGCGAGTGATGCAGTGATCCTATGATCAGTAAATTACTTCCTCCCTTGCTTTCAGTAGTAAACAAAGCAGTCACATACCCATAGCTCCCAACTGTCCCTGATTTCGAGGGACTGTCCCTGATTTGGAGCAATGTCTCTGTCCCTCATTCCTCCTTATGTGTCCCTCGTTTTGGTCTGATCTATATAGATATATATAAAATGCACTTTATCTATCAAAAAGTGTTTCCCAGTGCTAAATCTTTCATCTGATTTCTAAATTGCTGCATTTGTAAATTCCAAAAGCCAATATAAAGCAATAGTAGTGGTAAAAAAGCATTTGTGGGTTTAACCAATCTTGTGTTCTTCTTTTTTATTTTTTTGGTACAATTCTCCTTTAAGGGGGTGTGTCTTATGCCTGCATACTTTGTTATGATGGATGTTCCTTGATCCCATCTCAAAAATTTGAGGTATGCATACCCTCAACCACTTGAGATCCGCGAAATAGCCGAATGATGGCTACAGCTCGGACCTGCTTTGCCAGGGCGGCGTCCCGTGCCAGAGCGGCCTGCGCACGCGCTGTGATCAGCTAGTCTGAGACTCGCTGGATCACAGATCGGAGGAAGGGGTCGATCCCGACCCATTACCACGTGATCAGCTGTCAGCCAATGACAGCTGATCATGTGAAGTCAACAGAGTTGGTAATCGGCAATTTTTTCTCCTCGCGCTGACAGCGTGAGGAGAAAAAAAACTGACCCCCCCCCCCGGTGGCCGTGAGAAGGAAATCAGTCCCGATCACGGCGAGCTGCCACCAGATCACCAGTGCCCACCTGTGCCACCTAGAAATAGGCATCAGTGCCACCTTATCTGTCCCCATCAGCGCCGCCTTAAGGCCCCTTTCACACTGGAGCGTTTTTCAGGCGGTACAGCGCTAAAAATAGCGCCTGTATACCGCCTGTATACCGCCTGAAAAAAACTGGCCCCATTCACTCGTGTGAAAGCCGGCGGGCTTTCACACTGGAGCGGTGCGCTAGCAGGACGGCCAAAAAAGTCCTGCTAGCAGCATCTTTGGAGCGGTATAGGAGCGGTGTGTTCACCGCTCCTATACCGCTCCTTCCCATTGATTTGAATGGGAAACCGCGGTAATACCGCCGCAAAGCGCTGCTACGGCGGCGCTCTGCGGGGGGTCCTTAACCCTTTTTCGGCCGCTCGCGGGGGGGTAAAACAGCACCACGAGCGGCCGCATACCGCGGCTAAAACGACGGTAAAGCAGCGCTGAATATAGCGCTGCTTTACCGTCACCGTGGCTCCCCGCCCCAGTGTAAAAGGGGCCTAACTGTACCTATTAGTACCGCCTCATCAGCACATATCAATGAAGGAGAAAAATTGCCTGTTTGTAAACTATTAAACATGATTTATTTTTTTTTCAAAATTTTCCATCTTTTTTTGTTTGTGTGGCAAAAAATAAAAATCCCAGCTGTGATTAAATACCACCAAAAGAGAGCTCCATTTGTGGGGAAAAAAATTATAAAAATTTAATTTGGGTACAGTGTTGTATGACTGCGCAATTGTCATTCAAAATGTGTCAGCACTGAGAGCTGAAAATTGGTCTGGGCAGGAGGGGGGTGGGGGGGGGGTTTAAGTGCCCAGTAAGCAAGTGGTTATTACTGTCGCTGGAGAGAGCCTGTCATAGGTCTAATATGTCTTCTGCCATGAGCTCCAGGTGCCTTGCTGGGGAAGACTATGTCTAATGATATAGAGTTCTCACAAGTTTTGGGGCGGCCATCTTGGGGAGTGCTTTATATAGCATTAGCTGCATTGAGGCACCCAGTGTGGGAGAAGTAACTAGAAAGGTACAGGAACCCATTTTGTGAGGGACAGTTAGGTCTCATCCATCAGCTGAGAGTGCGTTGAAGCCCCAGGGAACTTGAGAGTGTTGGTGCCAGATATATATTCAAAAGTTTGACGTGATAATAAACCCTTACATGTACCCACTGTAGGGACGAACCTAATTGTTGTACTTGTTTATCTGCATTCATCTCTTCTCTACAATCTTCTAAAACACGGATCAAGGCTACTTCGCATCTCCAGCAGCCAGTAACCGGAGATCAGACGTCACACACTGAACAGCATAGAGAGGAGTGTGGAGTGTAATCTGAGACCAGAGTGGAGGAAAGGCACACCCCTGCTACAGTCTCAGAAGGCAACCTGCACAGCTGAGGCTGTCAATTACCTTCTGTGTGCATGGAGGGGGCATCTCCCAACAATCTGTGTCTGCATAACCTGTCAGAAGTGAGCCATGCGGATAGCAGGGTAATGGCAGCGGAAAAACAAATCGCACTTGATGCTTTGGATTGAGGCAAGTACACGCTATAGGAGATATAAGCTCTATTGAATTTTTTATTTCAGAGGTTTACAACCGCTTTAATTTATTGTATCCATATAAAGAGGAGACATCCAGTTATTTGCAGGACACTAAGTGGTTGTACTGGACTGGAGAGTGCAAAATATGGTCTGGCATAGAAACCAATCAGCTTGCAGGTTTTTTTTATTTGTCAAAGCTTAAAGTGATATTAATCATTTTTATTTCTTCTTTTTTTAAATAAAAAACATGTTAAACTCACCTCCTCTGTGTAGTGGTTTTGCACAGAGCAGCCCAAATTCTCCTCTTCCCGGGTCCCACGCCGGCACTCCTGTTCCCACCCCTCTGCCGCAAACGGCTTGCAATAGGGGCACCCAAGCAGGTGCACTTCTGAACGTGTCTTGGCCCCGCCCCTCCATCTTCTGATTGGCTCACTGGCTGTGATTGACAGATCCAGCTGCTACCAAAAGCTAATCAGGAGTGCGAGTCTCCGGATAGCCAAGACCCTGATGGACATCGCTGGATCGAGAGGGTGCTCAGGTAAGTATGGGGGGGGGGGGGGTGCTGCACACAAAATGTTTTTTACTTTCATGCATAGAATGCGTGAAGGTAAAGTAAAACATTGTGCATTTACAACAATTTTAGTTGAACAAACTGAAATTAGAAGCCGATTGGCTACCATGCACAGCTACACTAGATTTTGCACACGCCAGTTTTAGTAAGTCAACCCCCAATAAATGTTCCTTTCTACAGCTTAAAGTAATGGTAAAGGTTGTTTTTTTGTTTTTTTTTCAAACATGTCATACTTACCACGTCTGTGCAAGGGTTTTGCAGAGAGCGTCCCCAAACCTCCTTTTCTGGGGTCCCACAGCGGTGCTCATGGCTCCTCCTATTCAACGAGTACCCCCACAGAGAGCCAATTTCCATGGGGGGAACTCTTGCGGGCGTGCTCCGGAGTCCTGCTGCTGCGCCCATTGACACAGACAGCAGAACTCGGCCCCATCCCGGCTCTCCCGTGTCACTGGATTTGATTGACAGCAGCGGAACCAATGGCTCCTGCTGCGATCAATCTATCCAATGAGGACCCAAGACAGTGGCTGGAGCTGCTGTGCTCGTCCTCGTCACTGGAATGATCGGGTTCAGGTAAGAAAAGGGGGGGGGGGGGGGTTCTGGCGGGCAGCTGCAGCAAAGCAAAAGCTTTTTTACCTGAATGCATTAAGGTGAAAAACCCTGAGACTTTACAACTCCTTTAAGCAAGGCATCCTTCATATGATCTCATCTTTAAAGAGCTACATTTTTATAATTGTGTTTGCAGTTAACCACACCTTGCTGTTGGAGGTGAGTCTAAATAGGATTGATGTATAACTGTTTGACAGTTTAAGTTCAATAAAGCCATTTTAAAAGGAACGCAGGTATTGCCTCCTTGTTTGTAATTGGTATCTCTAATTAACCATCAGCTACACCTTTTCTGACCTCTCCCACCAGGCACGATCTTCCAAATGTATCACTTTACAGGGATGAGAAACCATTTAACACTGGCAGGGTGTTACAACAATCAGCTTTTCTTCTTTATCTCAAAAGGAAAAAACACCCGTTGCCACCTGCCCCAGAGAGAAGCCACCGCCCGCCATGCCGTCTCGATGACCCACGGGGTGCCACTCGTCCATGCTTCTCACAAATTTACTTGCCAGGAGTAGTCCACCTGGTCGATTGTTAGAGATCCATTGATTTCTCCTTACGTTTGGCCTCATTGCACTTTTAACATGGGCGAACAGTTCGGCCCGAGCATAAGTTCGGGCCAGAACTTTGGTTGTTTGGCCGTTCGGCAAACAACGAACTTATGCGGTGTTCGCGGCAAATTCAAAAGACGCGGAACACTGTTAAAGTCTATGGGACACTAACATGAAAAAACAAAAGTGCTCCCATGCCATTTTTTTCAATGAGTTTTATCTATATTGCCAAAACCTGACAATTCATTACAGCCGCAACCTGTTTTAAATGCCAATTTTTCCTTTAGAAATTTAATTTTGCTGTGGTACTATTATAAACACAGGAAAAATGTGCCACTTTACAGGCATACTATAGACACCCCCCAGCCGCGATATTTAAAGGAATATTACATTTTTATTTCACTTTAAGCATTAAAAAAAAAAAAATCACTGCTCCCGAAAAAAATGTCCGTTTTAAAAAAAACACTGCATTGATGCATGTCCCCTGGAGCAGGACCCGGGTCCCCAAAAACTTTTTATGGCAATAACTTGCATATAAGCCTTTAAAATTAGCACTTTTGATTTTTCATGTTTGTGTCCCATAGACTTTAACGGTGTTGATGTGTTTGTCAGAGTTTTTTGCCTGTTCGCATGTTCTGGTGCGACCCGAACCTGAGGGTGTTTGGCTCATCCTTACTTGGTGGTACTAGATATGAGAAGGGCAACTCAAGGTCAGGTTATGGGTATATGGGGTATCTTAGCCAATGAGCAGGGTCTTTCTGGGATTCCTTGGCCTGCTGGGAGAACCTATATATTCGGGGGGAGTCATGTGATCTCTGTCCTGTTCCACCCAGAAAGCTGTCTGGGTGGACATGTGTCGTGTTGCCCCGGGCTGCTAGGCCGGAGATTGGACCTATCCCGGGGGCACCTGGCTGCTAGCTTGTCTGAGGCCTATGAGGCCCAGAAGCAGGAGAGCAGCATAGGGTTGTAGGGTTGCCACATCATCCCTTTAATCCAGGACACACAATAATTACACAGGTTCTGTGGCTGATTAAGGTGGTAATTAAACTCACTTGGTGCCTTATCTGCATTAAATCAGCCTCAGAACCTGTGTAATTAATGTGTCCTAGATTAAAAGGGATGATGTGGCAACCCAGAGCAGCCTTGTGTGTCAAGTCAAGGACCGAGCAGGCCAGCGGGGTGAAGCTTGAGAATTATCATTGAGTGCCAAGCTAGGGACCCAGCAGAGAGGCGGGGGTGATGTTTGGGGAATATACCACCTTGAAGATTGGAGGAACTCAAGGGATTCAGTGGCAGTAAATCAGAGGGTCTAGTGAGAGACAGGGAGCTTAGTGGGCTGAAGAACTACAAGGAGAAGTTGTAGTGAAGGTGAAAGAATAGTTATGCTTTGCGTAGGAACTGTTACAGACTGTTGCCATAGGAGACAGCTTTCCTGCACATGCAGATGTGGCTTCTTGCTGGAGGCCTTTCCCTGCACGGCTGTTCTCTGATTGAAGTCTCAGAGTCTGCTAATTGAACTTACAACTATTCAAGGGTGTCCTGGCCCTAACCCTCTTTCCCCCATAAACGTTTGTTAAAGAAATAAACATCTCTTTTGCATTCAATAACTTCCACCTACTATGCCTCACAACCCACCACATACTGAAGAATGTCAGCTATCTCTGGCCCTGGGAGGTTCTCATTAGACTGAAGGAGGCCAGAGACCTTGCAACATCTCTATTTTTTTTTTTTTATTATACAGTGGGGACGGAAAGTACTCAGACCCCCGTAAATTTTTCACTCTTTGTTATATTGCAGCCATTTGCTAAAATCATTTTAAGTTCATTTTTTTCCTCCATAAATGTACACGCAGCACCCTATATTGACCGAAAAAAACAGAATTGTTGACATTTTTGCAGATCTATTATAAAAGTAAAACTGAAATATCACATGGTCCTAAGTATTCAGACCCTTTGCTCAGTATTTAGTAGAAGCACCCTTTTGATCTAATACAGCCATTAGTCTTTTTGGGAAAGATGCAACAAGTTTTTCACACCTGGATTTGGGGATCCTCTGCCATTCCTCTTTGCAGATCCTCTCCAGTTCTGTCAGGTTGGATGGTAAATGTTGGTGGGCAGCCATTTTTAGGTCTTTCCAGAGATGCTCAATTGAGTTTAAAGGCAGGGCTCTGGCTGGGCCATTCAAGTACAGTCACGTAGTTGTTGTGAAGCCACTCCTTCGTTATTTTAGCTGTGTGCTTAGGGTTATTGTCTTGTTGGAAGGTAAACCTTTGGCCCAGTCTGAGGTCCTGAGCACTCTGGAGAAGGTTTTATTCCAGAATATCCCTGTACTTGGCCGCATTCATCTTTCCCTCAATTGCAACCAGTTCCTGTCTCTTCAGCTGAAAGCACCCCCACAGAATGATGCTGCCACCACCATGCTTCACTATTGGGACTGTATTGGACAGGTGATGAGCAGTGCCTGTTTTCTCCACACAAACCGCTTAGAATTAAGGCCAAAAAGTTCTATCTTGGTCTCATCAGACCAAAGAATCTTATTTCTCACCATCTTGGAGTCCTTCAGGTGTTTTTTAGCAAACATGCAGGCTTTCATGTGTCTTGCACTGAGGAGAGGCTTCCGTCAGGCCACTCTGCCATAAAGCCCCGACTGGTGGAGGGCTGCAGTGATGGTTAACTGTCTACAACTTTCTCCCATCTTCCGACTGCCTCTTTGAAGCTCAGCCACAGTGATCTTTGGGTTCTTCTTTACCTCTCTCACCAAGGCTCTTCTCCCCCGATAGCTTAGTTTGGCCGGACGGCCAGCTCTAGGAAGGGTTCTGGTCATCCCAAACGTCTTCCATTTAAGGATTATGGAGGCCACCATGCTCTTAGGAACCTTAAGTGCAGCAGAAGTTTTTTTGTAACCTTGGCCCGATCTGTGCCTGGCCACAATTCTGTCTCTGAGCTCTTCAGGCAGTTCCTTTGACCTCACGATACTTATTTGCTCTGACATGCACTGTGAGCTGTAAGGTCGTATATAGACAGGTGTGTGGCTTTCCTAATCAAGTCCAATCAGTATAACCAAACACAGCTGGACTCAAATGAAGGTGTAGAACCATCTCAAGGATGATCAGAAGAAATGGACAGCACCTGAGTTAAATATGAGTGTCACAGCAAAGAGTCTGAATACTTATGACCATGTGATATTTCAGTTTTTCTTTTTTTAATAAATCTGCAAAAATTTCAACAATTCTGTGTTTTTCTGTCAACATGGGGTGCTGTGTTTACATTGAGGAAAAAATGAACTTAAATGATTTAAGCAAATGGCTGCAATATAACAAAGAGTGAAACATTTAAGGGGGTCTGAATACTTTACATCCCCACTGTATATAGACTACAATAAAAGGTTACTATTTTTTTCTTTATTTAGAGAGATGACATTGCCTTTTTATAAACAGAAGGCATTTACACATCCTCACTTCCAGCACAAAACCCCAAAAACAAGAAACTCTGCTTATGGTCAAGTGTGTGGAATCTCTAAAAATAATTTTTACCAATCTGTGCATCTAGGACTGTTGGTGTATTGCACAAATTACCGGTAAGTCTTAATTTTGTGTTTGAAATTTGTTATTTTGAAAAGCTAGCGTAATGGGGCCTATTCACACTGTATGCAATTTTTTTTTTTCTCCCAATTCATTTTCTGTTGAATTCAAAAGAAAATAAGGTTTTGGTTCTCTCATTTACTTTACCTACAGGTTTAGTGACATTTCTCATAATCTCCTCCAAAAGATGGCTACAAAATGGGAGGATTGTGTCTTGTCTACATACTTGTACTAAAAAGATTCCCTCTCATCTCTGAAAGCTGGGAGGTATGGGAATGGGTGGGAGATAACAAGGACATAATTAAAGTAAACTAAACCCTCCTATCTGCTGAGGAAGGTGCTATCTTACGCCTTAATCTGGCCATAGACTGTTTAAATCGATTCACACTATGTATGGGCAGGCTGAATGCACCCAAATTGATCGATCAACTTGCGTACAATCAGTCTGCTGGATTTTACAAGCGGATGTTATTGCTGCTAGCAATAATCACTGTGTTCTCTGGGAGGGGACAGCTTCCCCAACCGGGAGAACAAAATGGCCCAGTGGGAGGGATTCCCCCATCAACACTATCTGTGTTGATGGGGGAATCGTGCAAATTTCTCTCATGTTTGAAGGAAGAAAATTTGCTCCATCTATGGCAGGCCTTATTTAGATATGCCGTTGTCACGGCGCTGCATACGTGTCCACTGTCCAGTTATGACACCAGCCTTTTGATGATGTGAAAAATAGGTTGAAAGCTGACAAACAATGGAAACTGATTCATCACAAGATGTTTGCCTTGAATGTAGCACACACTGGACATGTGCTAATGGAGAGAATGTAAAGGAATTTGGTATGTTTGATTAAGGGTTTGTTACCGTTTAAAAGGATAAGTTCACCTTTGGTAACATATTACATCCATATTGTGTAACATGTAACAAACAGACCGGGCAAGCCGATACACTGACACTATGGGCAGGAGACCTGCATGGCATTAGCGATCTGCTAGTTCAACACTTTACAGGCTCCTACAACGAAAAATAATAAATGCACATTTTTTTTTTACCTGCAAAAAAAAATGTGCACATACATACATACATACATACATACATACATACATACATACATACATACATACATACATACATACATACATACATACATACATACATACATACATACATACATACACATATACATACATACATACATACATACATACAATAGTGAACTTATCCTTAATGAACATTTCTAACTTGAGCTTCTTTTTGGAAAACAGTTAAATTAGTGCGTTCTCACTTTAAGCTGCCCAGAGTAACTTTTGCCACGTACACACGAGCGGACTTTTCGACGGACTAGGTCCGACGGTCTTTCCGACGGAGCTTCAACGAACTTTCCGAATGAACAGACTTGGCCACACACAATCACACTAAAGTCCGACGGATTTGAACGTGATGACGTACGACCGGACTAGAATAAGGAAGTTCGTAGCCAATAGCTGCCCTTGCGTCGTCGTTTGTCCATCGGACTAGCATACCAACGAGCAGATTTCTCGAAAGGAACTGGGTCCGGCGAAGTTCCGGCAGAAAAATTTGAAGCATATTCTATTTCTAAAGTCTGTCAGATTTTGAGACAGCAAAAGTCTGATCAAATTATCCGACAGATTTGTTCCGTCTGACCTTTGCTGTCAAAGTCCGGTCGTGTGTACGTGGCATAATTGAAATTATTTGTCCCCATATAATTAAACCTGATTGGTTGGTTTATTTTCACTGTAAGCTGCCCATAGTGACTAATCATAATGAATTGTTCCCATAAAAATGGACCTCATTAATTGGTACACTTTTGTGTTTCTATGTTTTTTTTTTTTTTTTTATGCTTTTAACTGACCACTTAATTTCAGTGGCCGTCGAGTTCTTATCCACCCTGGCACCTACGCCATTATTTCTCTTATTCCCTGTACACACAATAGGATTTTACAATGGAAAATGAGTGCTAGGACCTTGTTGTCGGAAATTCCGACCGTGTGTAGGCTCCTTCACACATTTTTCATAGGAATTTCAGTCACACAAAATTTAAGATCTGGTTCTCAAATTTTCCGACAACAAAATCCGTTGTCAGAAATTCCGATCGTGTGTATACAATTTCGACACACAAAGTGCCACGCATGCTCGAAATCAAGCAGAAGAGCAGCACTGGCTATTGAACTTAATTTTTTCTCGGCTCGTCGTACGTGTTGTACATCACTGCGTTCTTGACGATCGGAATTTCTGACCAACTTTGTGTGACTGTGTGTATGCAAGACAAGTTTGAGCCAACAGCCGTCTGAAAAAATTCCATGGATTTTGCTTCGGAAAATCCTATCGTGTGTACAGGGCATTATATATCCATGTGTTCTTGGACAAACATTAGTCAACTGACTACATTAGAGGGCTTTTTCAGGCCTCTGAAGGAAGAAAAAGATAAAAAGCAAAATGATGCCCTAAGCAAGGTAAAAGCCACCCCTTCCCTTTGCATTGATACTGAAAAAGAATGCAAGAGACATAGGAGCAGCTGTTTATTTGCGTTGTTTCTGTACTAGCATGGCTCCATCAGACACCAACTGTCTTCAAATACATCTTCCCTTGTGAAGTGACAGGCTTTTACAGAGCTTTGATAGGTTGTACTACCACCTCTGGTTTACTGCAGGATCATATCTGGACCCAATGAGCAACCCTGGGTCCTGGACTCCCAAGGTTGTCTTCTGGATGATCCTGTGTGTGTACAATCATATGACATCATAAAAATGCCTTTAAAGTTTACATCAAGACCAACAAACATTCAGAGCACTAGTTATGACACAATTGCCAATATAGCTAACCTGAATAACTTGAAGTGCATCAGCAAGGTCTATGGAGAATAAAACATCTCAGGAGTTCAATCAAAGATGACTCAGGACAGTGAAATATTTATTAATGTCTAACTCAATCAATCTGATATATTCTTTTTTTTTTTTTTTTTTTTTATCCAAAGAAAAGTTTATTAAGTTCAACATAAACAAACAGAACCAGGCTTCAACATTTCACATTTTACATTTTCATTACCGAATGGTTACAATACCTTCATAACTGGTACATACCCCACTCCCCACCAACCTTATAGTCTAGTTTCCGTGTGCTAGTTGACCAATTATCCATATAGGTTCACTTATCCAGCATTCATGCCTAGCAATCTTCCCATCACTAGATCCACCGGGAGTAGACCAGGTACATCCAGCCAAAGGCCCCATAGTTTCTCAAACTTTCGAGGGCATCCCCTGTGTTGATACACCAATTTCTCCATTCTAATCATATTCCCCACTGCGGCAATCCACTCCTTGACTGTGGGCGGGTCCTCCGATATCCAATGGAGCATTATTATCTTACATGCTAAATGCAGAGTTCTGATAACAGCTGTTCTTACTCCTTCCTCCCATTCCAAGACCTCCAAAATATTTAACAAACAGTGTTTGGGATCGGTGGGCATAGAGACCTGAAATACCCTATTTATGGTATCCACCACTCCAGTCCAGTAAGGGTGGAGCTTCGGGCACCTCCACAGTAGGTGGATCAGGTCACCATGTTCCCTCTTGCATCTTGTGCACATCGGGGTAGGCCTAAGACCCATTTTATGCATTCTATGCGGGGTGTAGTAAACACTTAGGATAAGATATAACTGTGTTAGCCTCTGCGATACATTTAGCGAGCATGTGGGCACTGCCTGTAGTATCTCCTCCCACTGTTCTCCATCTATCGGCCCCACATCTCTATCCCACTTGCTCAGCATTGTCAGGGGGTGTTTACTCAGGTAGGACCGCAAGAGCATACCGTAGCATTGAGAAATGAAACCTTTGGTACTGGCTGCTCTCAATATTAAGTTAAATAGTGGCGTTGGCGAAGAAACCCACTCGAAGGCACAGCTCTGTGCCTTCACCGCATGTTGCAATTGCATGGAATAAAACCGCATACTAGGCGGCAAGCCATGTCTGTCTTGCAGAGCCTCGAAAGGCAGTAGGATACCGTTATGAAAAATCTCCTGAATGTATACCACTCCATATCTTTTCCACGCAGCACTATGTTGTATCTGTGCTATTTCCGGGTACGTTCCGTTGGACCATATTGGGCTGAATTCTGTGTATCCCGTCACTCCCTGTATGTATCTGCTTTTGTTCCAGATTTTCTGGAGTAGATTGTAGGTCGGGTATTTCTTGTTTGGTTTACTAAAGGCTAGAGCCTCGAGTGCCGCTGGCACAGAGTCTCGTTTTACCGTGTGCAACATCACAGCCTCTGAGGAGCTGCGGGTATTGCTTGGTCTGTCTGATTCCCCTCCCATAGTCCCTATTAAATGTTGGAGCTGTGCCGCCAGATAATATAGCCATGGGTTCGGGAGGGCCAGCCCTCCCTCATCCTTAGGGCGTTGTAAATGCTCGAGTTTAGTCCTGGGGGGGGGGATTTTTCCAGATTAGTAAACGGAATAAAGAGTTCACAATTCTAAAGGTTTTCAATGGGACCACTACTGGGGAATTGTGGAGTACATACAATAGCTGAGGCATAAGGATCATCTTGATCAGATTCACCCTACAAGCTATCGACAGACAGAGTGAATTCCACGTTTTAATCCGGTCCCGAAATCTCTGTAGTAGTGGGGAGATGTTCAATATCCCATAATCCCTTACTGAGGGAGTCACCTGGACTCTCAGGTACCTAAAGGAAGTGGCCAGGGGTATGGCGCTATCATTGGGAGGCTTGTCCTGTTCATCAATGAGCATTAGAGAGGACTTTTCCCAGTTAATCCAGAGTACACTCCAAATTCCGTTATGGTCGACATGGTTTCCCTGAGGGAACCTTCAACGTCCCCAAGCAGAATCATCGTGTCATCCGCATAGAGCATCAATTGCTCATGCGTGTTCCCATAACGGAAGCCGGTAATACCCGGGTGGTCTCTAATTGTGATAGCCATTGGCTCAATGGCTAGAGCGAAGAGCAGGGGAGACAGCGGACACCCCTGTCTTGTACCCCTGCCCAGCGCAAAGGTATGAGATACTCTCCCTGCTGACCTGATAACTGCCTGTGGTTGACAATAGAGCAAACGGACCCAGGAAATGTACGTTTCCCCAAATCCGAATCTCTGAAGTACGCCCCATAAATACTCCCATTCGATGCTATCGAAGGCCTTCATAGCATCCACCAAGAGCAAAGCCCTCTGCCCCACATTATCTGCCTGGGACTGAATGTTTAAATAGAGCCTCGTGAGGTTTACTGCCGTGGATTTATTAGGCATGAACCCCGCCTGATCTGGGTGTACTATAGCTGTAATGACCTTATTCAGTCTAAGTGCAAGAATTTTAGCCAACAGTTTGACGTCGCTCTGTAACAGGGAGGTGGGCCTATATGAACCTGGGTCGAGGGGATCCTTCCCAGGTTTCAGTATAAGAACAATATTTGCTGTGGACATGGAGGGGGCAGGGTCTGATTTTTCTCTAGCTGCCTCAAATACCGCTAGCAATTTAGGGAGAAGAATATCGGCATAATGTTTGTAGATTTCTATGGGGAGTCCGTCTGACCCCGGGGCTTTACAGTTAGGGAACTCCGCCAGCGCCATTTGTAACTCCTCTACTGTAAGTGGGGCATCCAAGGCCTGTCTGTGCTCGTTTGTAATTTGAGGGAAGTTAATACCCTGTAGGTATCCTGTGAGTTCCTCTGCGGTATATTTCCCGGTTGGTAGATACAGCTTCTCATAGAACCCTGCTAGTTCCTGTAAGATTTTGTCCGGGGAACTCACTATTCTACCCTCCGGTGTTCTGATTGCCCCTATGACTGGGGACCTTTGCTGTGAGTTTGCTATCTTGGCTAGCAGGCGTCCCGTAGTTTCACCTTCCTTAAAAAATGTTACTTTTGAAAAGAATCTTTTCTTCTCTGCCGTGGAGGACAGCAGCCGCTCATAAGCAGCTTGGGCGGACTGCCATGACTCCCTGGCAGAGTCGTTGGGGTCCTGAACATACTGTTCTTCCAGTTCCTTTACCAACTTCTCGAGATCCTCCCTCTGCCCTGAAGACTGTCTTTTAACCTTCGTAATTTCCGTGATTAGTAAACCCCTTACGTGCGCCTTAAAACCATCCCATTGGGTTAGGGGGGATTCAGTAAATTCCTGCCTATCTAGGAATTCCCGCATGCTCCGATCCATTTCCGCAGGCAATAAGAATAACTTTAGCCAGAAGGCATTAAATTTCCAACCCTGACAGCGGTGCCACAATCAAGCTAATCACCATGTGGGAGTGGTCAGATACACTGCAGGGTCTGTATGTCACCTTTGAAACGGATGGGAGCATGGCCGGGTTATCCACTGCTAAATCAATCCTGGACAGTGTTCCGCGCGTTTTGGAGAAGCAGGAAAACTGCCTCTCCAATGGGTTCCTGTGCCTCCACATATCTATCCACCCCACCTCGTTAAACAACCTCAGCAATGGCGACTCCCTCAACGAGGCAGGCCCCCCCAAGCTTGGGTGCCTGTCCATCGAGGGACTCTGCCAGCAATTGAAATCCCCAACTATCAGTACTGGTAGTTCTGGCTTCCCAGCCAAATAAGTCAGCAGAGTCCGGAGCACCAACACTGTGAACGGTGGAGGAATATATATGCATGCTAAGATGCAGTGTAGCGACCCAATGCGACAGTGTAGGAAGATGTATCTCCGCTCAGCGTCAATACATACGTCAAACTCCTGAAAATAGCCTCCTCAGTTCAAGCTTCCCATGGGTTTTCTACAGCAGTGGTTCTCAACCCTGTCCTCAAGTACCCTCAACAGGCCATGTTTGCAGGTTTTCCTTTATCTTGCACAGGTGCTTTAAATCGGAGTCAATGGCTTGGTATTTGGGCACCTTCTGCTAATGTCGTGTTTGGTGAGCATTGATTCCGGGCGGTGCGCTTGCAGGACGCTGGAAAATGTCCTGCAAGCCGCATCTTTGGCTCGCTATAGGAGCGGTATATTTACCGCTCCTATAGCGCCCGTTCCCATTGAAAACAATGGGGCAGTCCTCCGAACCCGCCCGAAAAACGCTGCAGCGGCGGTTTGCGGGTGGTATTGACCCTTTTTCGGCCACTCGCGGGGGCTAAAGCGGCGCTAAATATAGCGCCGCTTTACCGCCAACCCCCCCACCGCTCCAGTGTGAAAGTAGCCTAATAGCCTCCTCAGTTCAAGCTTCCCATGGGTTTTCTACAGCAGTGGTTCTCAACCCTGTCCTCAAGTACCCTCAACAGGCCATGTTTGCAGGTTTTCCTTTATCTTGCACAGGTGCTTTAAATCGGAGTCAATGGCTTGGTATTTGGGCACCTTCTGCTAATGTCGTGTTTGAGCATTGATTCCGGGCATACGCGTTTGGACTTTTGTGCGACGGACTTGTGTACACACGATATGAAAACCGTTGTCTGCCAACCAAAATTTGTAGGCTGAAAGTTAGTTGTCTGATGGAGCATACCAACGGTCGGATTTTAGGCAAACAGTCTGTCATCACACAATTCCTGGCCGAAAATCTGATCGTGTGTACGAGGCTTTAGAGTCAGGCTTGATCCACTCACTGGCTTGTAACAATTGTGGGGCAATTTGTAGGCATTTTGCCAAGGCAATTCTGAAAAAGCCTGAAGGCACCCTAATTGAAAAAGGCTGGTCTAGTATACCATTGTATAAGTGAAACATTTCTAGCCCCTCAAAAAAATAAATAAAAAAAGTCTAAACATTACTACATCCAGCACCCTTTTCAATAAGGTTAACATTCTCGGCTTGCCTGTTCGAATCATACAAAATGTACTTGAGTTAGTAAAGTGATGTACAGGGTCACAGGCGGTCTTTGTATGTCCCTTTCAAATAAAACAGAGCAAGGTATCATCTTTATTATCAGAGGTGGGCAAGCTTACAACCTTAGCAAACTGGGTGCATGACAAAGTCCTGCTCAACATTGTTCTGTTTAATACTGTTTGTGACACTTACAGATCAATTTATACCTATAATTATATTTCCTTTAAACAAAGGATTTACACATTCCTTTAACCACTTCAATACCGGGCCTATTCTGGCCTATTCTCCTTCATGTAACAATCATAATTTCTTTGCTAGAAAATTACTCAGAACCCCCAAACATTATGTTTTTTTTTTTTTTTTTTTTTTTAGCAGACACCCTAGGGAATAAAATGGTGGTCATTGCAACTTTTTATCTCACACGGTATTTGCGCAATCATTTTTCAAACGCCTTTTTTTTTGGAAAAAAACGGTTTCATGAATTAAAAAATAACAAGACAGTAACGTTAGCCACATTTTTTTATATAATATGAAAGATGATGTTACGCCGAGTAAATAGATACCTAACATGTCACGCTTTAAAACTGCGCACAATCATGGAATGGCGCCAAACTTCGGTACTTAATAATCTCCGTAGGCAACGCTTTAAATTTTTTTACAGGTTACCAGTAAGGCTCCATGCACACTGAAGCTCATAAACTGCAGTTTATTGGAGTTTGGGCATTTTTTTTTTTTAAAAGCCCATAAACTCCACTCTATGTTAGCCTATGTGTCCATGCACACATGGACGTTTTTTAGCTTTAATGAGCAGTGGAGTTTATGGGCTTTTTTCTGAACGCCAGAAATTTGCGATCAAAGTGCCGTTTTTCACCGGCAAAAAAAGCCAAACGATGAGAAACGCTCGTTAATTAGCGTTCAGCGTTCTATTTTTTCAATGCATTGTGGGAGTTTGGAATACATTGTGGGATTTTTGGAGTGTCCTCTGTGTATTTTTATTAAAAACGCCCATAAGCGCTAACGCTATAAAACGCTCATAAACGCTAGTCAAATTGCTGTTAAAAGCACATTTTTCAACCAGCTTTTTCTGCCAGCAATCTGGCGTCCAGAAAAAGCTTTTTTGAGCTTCAGTGTGCATGGAGCCTTAGAGTTACAGAGGAGTTCTAGTGCTAGAATTGTTGCACGCGCTCTAACGCACGCGGCGATACCTCACATGTGTGGTTTGAGCAGCGTTTACATATGTGGCTTACGTGTGCGTTCGCTTCTGAGCGCGAGCTACCGGGGACAGGGGCGTTATTTAAATTTAATTTATTTTTTTACACTTTTTAAAAAAAAAAAAAAATTTGGATCACTTTTATTCCTATTACAAGTAATGTAAACATCCCTTGTAATAGGAATGTATGCGACAGGTCCTCTTTATGGAGAGATGTGGGGTCAATAAGACATCACATATGTGGGGGGCAAGTGTGGTGCAGTTTTAAAAAAGGGTCCTGTGCGATTCTGGGTCAGGTGCGGTTTCAGGTTCAAATTTGCACCTGATTCAGTGAACAGAACCGCACTTCTGCACTAAAACCGCGGCTGCATATGTGGTGAACCCAGCCTAAAACAGATCCATCCTCAGCAAAATATAATTTTTTTTCTAACTAGGCAACTGTGGCATACAAATATTAATTCAAATTTATATATAAAATGTTCTTTTTATTGGGAACATTTACCTTAACTGCAGGGTGTGTTCACTGCAAGTTAGGCTGCATTAGTTCCCACAGGCAAAAAGTTTCATTCTCAGTTGTGCCCATTCCAACCAATTAATTATTTTATGCAAGGTGTGCTTGCCAAAAGAAAGCAACAAGTCTTAAGAAAAAAATAAATAAAAAAAAATTCCTTTAAAGATGCACAGCAGTGCCAACACCACAGCAATGAACCTGCTCTGACACGCAGGATTACTCTAAAGTTACTAATAGTATTATTTTGCTGCCTTTTACTTTGATTATTTTTTGGCGAGGGAATACAAATACATCTCTATGCGCATATTAAGGGTTTTGGAAGGAAAAAAAAAAAAAAAAAAAACACAGCACTTTAAGCATTCCTTTAAATCAGGTGAGTGAAATCAATCAAAAGCTTACCTCTAAAGCATCAGCTCTGTTTAGACTGCCCAGTAAAGCCCTGGCTCCATCCAGTATATGCTGCTGCTGTTGACGATATGTGAACTTTGAAGGTAAGGTGCACTGTAAGGACTAGATGGACAAGTATATTAGATGGGCGGAGGGAGGCTACACCTCGATAAAGACACAAATCCTATTGACTTGGGACACAACTGCATAGGAGAATTTTGTACAAAGCCTTACAGAAATATTAGACCTGTACTATAAATATATATAGCTTTATAAAATAAATATATTTATATAAAAATATAAAATTTCTTGTTCTGGGCCAGTGAGAAAATATAAAATCCGGAAACAGCCAGGTAATTAGCTCTTCTTCTTCTTTTTCTTATTTTTTTTTTTTCTGGTTCTTTTTCTTCTTTTTCTTCTTTTTCTTCTTTTTCTTCTTTTTCTTCTTTTTCTTCTTTTTCTTCTTTTTCTTCTTTTTCTTCTTTTTCTTCTTTTTCTTCTTTTTCTTCTTTTTCTTCTTTTTCTTCTTTTTCTTCTTTTTCTTCTTTTTCTTCTTTTTCTTCTTTTTCTTCTTTTTTCTCAGTACAGGTCTCCTTTTAAAGTGCAACTCCAGCTAAATCCTATTTTGGTAGTTTTGTATTGAGGTTAGAACTAGTGGACCCGCTGCTGGGATTTAATTGCTTTTCAGGGCATCATTAGGAAGATTTCTCCTCACCTAAGCTGGCCGTAGATGGGTAGAATTTTGATTGAAAGTTGGTAGGAAAAGAATGTTCCAAGAAAGTTTGCTCGTCCTTTTTTTTTTTTTTTTTTTCTAACCATTTAGTCAGTCAAATAAATTTTTAATTTTTGACCAAAGTGACCAGAAAATTCGAAAAGTCTAACTATGTATGTGGTTTGCGTTCGGTAAATTTATTTTAATTTCAAAATACTCTGCACAACAGAGGACAGAACCTTTCAATCAGTGGGTTTCGAATCTGCTGAACAAGAAAAAATGCAAGTTGTGAGTGATGCGCTTTGAATTTTTATTTTTATTTTATTTTTTTACATGTTTTTTTTAAGTGTTTTGTATTTTTGGGAGATGTCTGTTGTCTTGCAGGAGAAACGTGCAAAAATGCAGCAGAGACGCAACAAAAAACTCAAGCACTTTTTGATGTGTTTCCATTGAGGTCTATGGAATCAAAACGCAACCTGCTGTTAAAAAAAAAAAGTCACTGACCCTTTCCAAAAAAAATGCACTGGTGGAAAACGCACAGATGTGAAAGTGACCGATAGGAAACCATGTTAAATGGACTGTAGTGCATTTCTGCAAAAGCTGTGAACTAGGCCTTAGTAAATCAATCAAAAAATTCTGTGTAAAAAAAATAAATACATTTAAAAAAATGCATTTTTCTTTGTTTCTAATTTGCAAATTAGTAATTTTTCTTCATAAATTTTGGCCAGAATGTAATATCTTTGGTAAAAAATAACCCAAATCGGTGTATATTATTTGTTCCACAAGCTATGGTGCCAATTAGGGGTGTTGATTATAATCGTAGCATCAATACACCGGGACTCGGGCGTCCACGATGCGGAATCGATGCTACGACCGGCATAATCGATTGGCGGGGGACATCAGCCATGACATGAGTTGCCCCACCCCTCCTGGGAGAAGCGCACCTATCGTACTCTACAAGTTTAAAAAAATAACTGTCTTAACAAATCCCTAATACATTAAGTGCCCCACTGTTCAAGCCTTTTAAAAAAATCTGTAGCGATAAAAAGCATATTTCAGAATGTTCCTTGGCGCACAATTCTCCTCTCTCCATCTAATAGCTAAAGTGGCCAGCCGGGTCTGAGTTACAGGTGTAGCAGTGACACTTTCACAGGGTGTCCACCAGGCCCCAAAAAGGTATTTTTTTTTAGAATGAGCATCCCGTGGGGGGTGGTTGAGGCATTTGTGGCGGAGGGGGGGTCTGGGAGTGATTGGTAATTTGGGGTTTCAGTATAAAACTACTACTTGCTGAGCCAGGTACAAACTATTACTCGCAGAGCCAGGTACATATATTGTCTAAATTATTACTCGCAGAGCCAGGTATAAAAAGATCATAGTTACCATTAGGGAAAGGAGCCCTGGAGCATCGTATCGAACCCCTTCACAGGCGGGAAGAGGAGTGGGCATGTACTGCTTTCCCTTTCCCATGCAGCACTTTGTCCCTTACCCGCCTCCCGCACTTAAAAGCCAGCAAGGTGCTGCGGCCGCATATTGGGGAGGTGGTGGCCTCGGCTTCTCTGTCCCTCCTCCTCTCAGTGCGTCCTGGTTGCCAGGTGACCGGGGGCGGCGGGGCACAAATGCACCGCAAACTTCGGCTTTCAAACATAGATATCGCCCCACGGCCGGCCCAGCAAACTTCTACATGCGGCCTGGCAGCCCATCGGCCCACCGGGCAAACGCCCGGTCTGCCCTATGGCCAGTCCGGGCCTGGTGTCCGCTATGTGTGGAAATTTTGTTTTTTTTCCCTCAGAACAGTAATGGGGTTCTGAGGGTTAATTGTGCAGGTTAACTTTGGCATCAGTTTGGCTGGGCTGTGCTAGGGTTCTGCCTGGTCATGGGTGCAGTGAGGCACACATGACAGGCCAAGAACCAGGCCTGGTTGGACGTCTTGGGTATCAGTCTTCCCCGGAGCCAATCAGTAGGTGCGTCTGGCCCCGCTGTGTAGTCTAGGGAAGGGTATTTAAGGTGCTGAAGTTGCGCGTTCGGGGTTCGGCCGTAGCTGTCTGTTCCTGGTTTTGGACCGGGGTAGCCCCGTGAGGGGTCCCAGGCCTGGGTTTTATTAGAGACATTCTATTGTCAGCAGTTCAAGGTGCCCGAGTTTCTTCATCCTTGCCCTCTGTTCCCATCTAAGACTGTGTTCATTGGATGCTACCACTGCAACAATAAAAACCTTAAAAAGGACTTTTATTGTGTCAGCATTCAAAGTTGTTGGGTACTAACCCTGGGAACCCCTGGACATTCATTGACAAGCCAAGCGGAGGTAACTGGTAAGCCCAAAAGTCAAGGCCGCCCCATTGAGGGTTATGGCCGCTACACAGGTGAGCAGAGGAAAAGTCTGAAATATCCTGTTAAAAAAAAAAAAAAAAATTGTCCCTAGTATGTGTGAATGTTATATGTGTTTGTAAGCACATCGGGACCCTACAGGGTAAAGGACTGCGCTATACCGCAGATGGACACCGGCAGCAAAGAGCACCCTGAGGCAATTGAGTTTGCATAGGTAGCGCTATACAAGTCATTCATTCATAACCATCCCTCTGCCTCTGATCCCACCCATCCCTCTGCCTCTGATCCCACCTATCCCTCTGCCTCTGATCCCAACAAAAAAAAAGTTTTTCTGACTGCTTGAATTTTCTGATAAAAAGTAAATTTTTTATTTTATTTTTTAAATCGGATAATTTTTTTTTTTTTTTATTAAAAACAAACAAAAACCAAAAACAAAAATAACTTATTTCTCCCAAATTGCAATACAAAACAAGTCCTATATTTGTGAGGACACATAGGAATCGGTGTTGCATGACCTTCCGGTCTGGTATGTCATTTATTCCTACTACCCGACATGTACTTAAATAATCAGAAATAAAGATATAATCGTGTGCTATGGCTGCTGTACGTGTATTTCTTTAATTCAGTGTTTGTCATGTGTGTCCTCTGCCTCCCCCCCCCTTTCCGCTCCCAGCCATATCATGGCCATTGAGCAGAGCGGGGTGTCACCATCCCCCTAACCAGTGGGGAGCGGTGCGTAGCATTTTAAAGGTTCAGCGTTGTGTAAAACCAACTATATACATAATAATAACCTCTGCAGGACCCTGTGCTTTTATATTGTCTCTCATCTAAAGTAGGTGTGTGAATAAGGTGGTATTTCTTTCCCCTTTTCTTCAATCTGGCTGCGGTTTTTTTTTTTAATACAAACGTTTTTATTGAAAAAAACAATAGAATAATACAGACATTTGACAGTCGGTATAGTACAAAATTTGCATCAAAATATAAGTATGCATCTGTCAAAATAGTGACAACAAGAAAAATAAAAAATAAAGAAATAAACTATGAAGCATCCGAAAAAAGATAGCTGCAAACACTATAATGTTTATAGAAAACATAGTCTTATATAAACCAGAGCGTAGGATTAGGGGTATGCGGCAATGCACCATGGTCTAGAGTAGTTTAATGACCTGATTAGAGGTTAAGATTATGGCGACAGGGTTTGTCTATGAGAATTCCAGGGAGTCCATCTCTGGTCAAATAAATGCATCCTGTCATTCAGTGTATAGAGAATCCTTTCCATCAACATAATGGTATCTATCCTGTGAATGATGGAGGAGATAGGGACTGTGGGGGTCTTCCAGTGTAGGGCAATGGCCCACAGAGTGGCCAGGCAGATAGTGTGAATAAGGCATTCTTCAGAGCGAAGCGTGCCCGGGATAGATGCTCCAAGTAGGCCCATAGAGGGTGTAAGTTGTATAGGGGACCCTGCAATTGCTGATGCTATAGACATCACTGTGGTCCAAATGGTGGAGAGCCTGGGACAGTCCCAAAATATATGCATGAATGTACCTGGAAGGTGACATCCTCTGAAACAGAGTTCAGAGGTCCCGGGGAAGATGGAATGGAGTCTGGAGGGGGTATAATACCACCTGGTTAAAACTTTGTATGCTGTTTCTCTGACGGCCAGGGATTTAGAAGCTTTGCGTAAATTAGTCAGCATTGTGTCCCAGTCGTCCGAGTCAAAAGTTTCGTTGCAATCAGTCTCCCATTTGTGTTTATATGGGACAGCCCCAGGGAATATTGCAGTTAGAGCTGATCTGTAAAGGATAGAAATAAGGACCTTTCCTCTGGGGGAGTCACGGCACAGCTGCTCAAATGTAGTAGAGGGGGATGATGGAGAGAGAGCAAAGTGGGAGATGTAAAAGTGTCTAAACTGCATGTAGTGAAAGTGTTCTCTTAGTGGGATTTGTTTATGTGTACGGAGAAGATCAAATGAGGCAAAAGAGTTACCCATTTGCAAGTCGGCTAAGGTGTCTAAAGAGTTGGAGATCCACCAAAAGAAGCTTTCAGGGTGATTGAAGGCCAAATTAAATAGGGGTTCTCCAATAAATGAGGAGCCACATGGTGCTTGGGATACTAGGTTTAGTTTATGTTTGTAACGGTACCACAGGGTAAGTGAGTGCGCTACAAGGGAGTTAAGGGAGATAATTTTATGAACCAATTTGGAGGGAGACCAAAGTATGGTAGAAAGCCTATATGGCACGATGGATTGCGATTCAAAGTCTACCCAGGGGACTCTGGAGTTAGGAATATTCCATTGTGCAATCTGGGAAAAGCGAGCAGCTAAGAAATAGAGCCAGAGGTTTGGTAGGCCTAGTCCACCTTTCGTTTGTGGGTTGAATAGGACTTGTTTGGAGAACCTAGGTCTCTTGTTTTGCCAGATAAATCTGTGAATGTCTTGTTGTAGTTTATCTATAAAGGATTTGGGGATAAGAATTGGTAGGGCTCTGAAGAGAAAGAGAATCTTGGGTAAAATGGTCATTTTGATTGCCGTGACTCTCCCGAGAAACGAGATGTGGTACGTGCTCCATAGTTTGAGCATGTTGCGGAGATGGGACACACATGCCGGATAATTGGCTGCGAAAATAGAGGACCAATGTGGGGTAATGTGAATGCCTAGATAAGGAATCCTGTCAGTAGACCATTGCAGGGGGAAGGAGCTCCGGAGAGTCTCACACTGAGCAGGGGGAATGTTAATTGGAAGTGCAGTGGATTTGGACATATTTACTGAAAGTCCAGAGATGGAGGCAAATTGGGATAAGTCAAATAGGTTAGGTAAGGAGACCAGGGGTTGAGTTAGAAACAGCATGACATCGTCAGCATACATGCAAAGGTGGGATGTGGAAGAAGCCATAGGGTAACCCGATATGTCAGGGTGTTGTTTGATAGCGATGGCAAGGGGTTCTAGGGCTAGGGCGAATAATAGTGGAGATAGGGGACATCCCTGCCGGGTACCCCTGCCCAGTGTGAAAGAGCCGGAGCTGCAGCCTGGGATTTTGATTCTCGTTCGTGGATGATTGTACAGGGCTTGTACACCCATCAAGAATTCATCTCTGAAGCCAAGTCGCTGAAGTACTGCGATTAAGTAGGGCCATAGTACGCTGTCGAATGCTTTGTTTATATCTAAGCTTAAGAGAAGGACTTGACGTTTGCGAATATTAGCATCCTGAAGGACATTAAGTGTCAGACGAATATTATCTGTGATGAGTCTATTGGGGATGAAACCAGATTGGGCAGGGGAGGTCAGAGTCTCAATAATGGCAGCTAGTCTGTCAGCTAGGGCACGGCTAAAGATGTTAAGGTCATTATTAATGACCGAGATCGGCCTATAATTTTGGGGGAGAGAATGATCTTTCAATGGTTTAGGTAAGAGGGACATATTGGCCAAGGTCATCTCAGAGGGGAATTGTTCACCATCGAGAATTTTGTTAAACATATTAGTGAGGCGTGGAAGTAATAAAGGAGCATAATGTTTATAGTAACTGGCCGTGAAACCATCCGGGCCAGGGGCTACAGAGCGTTTCAAGGACTTGATAACGCCAAGCAGTTCTTCTTCCGTGAAGGGGGCATTCAGAGATTCAATTTGTAAGTTGGTTAGAGTAGGTAGGGGTAGGGAGGCTAGCCAGTCTTGGGAGGTTTGGGCTGGGTATGGAGGAGGGCGTGAAAGTAGATTAGAATAAAAGTCCTCAAAAATGTTGAGGACCTCTTTGGGGTGGGATACTATTCTGCCAGCAGAGTTGCGAAGTTTGTAAACGTGTGGGGGGCGTAGTGAGTGATTCAATTTGCGTGCAAACATGGCGGAGGCCGTGTTGCTATGGAGAAGAAAGTTGGCTTTGGACCATCTTAGAGATTTTTCAGTTTTAGTGGATAACAGAGTGTCCAAATCTAATCTTTTCTGTGCTACAAGACGTGCGTTGGCCTGTGTTGGGTTACCTATTTGGGCTTTGTGAAGAGCGTCCAGTTCAGTAGTCAATGTAAAAATGAGTCGCCATCTTTCTTTGTTTTGTCTCGATGCAATGCTAATGAGGCGGCAACGGAGTACTGCCTTATGGGCCATCCATAGAGTGCCAGGGGATATGCCTGGGGTGGAATTGATCGTGAAATATTCCTGAATAGCGGTGGAGATTTCCTGGTGTGTTACCGGATCAGTCAGGAGGGAGTCATTTAATCCCCATGTGTAGGGAGTATCAGATAGTCCGATAAAGGTGGTGGTCAAGGCAACCATACTATGATCCGACCAAGGGCAAAGATGGATTTCAGAATGTGTGGAGTTAGCGAGAATGATGGGTGTGCAGAAGATATAGTCTAATCTGGCAAAAGAGTTATGGGGGTGAGAGTAAAAGGTGAAATCTTTTGCACCGGTATTATGTGCTCTCCAGGCATCGGATAGTTGGAACGATTGTAGCGTCTTAGACAGCGATTTAGGGAATGCAGAATTCAGTTGAGAGGAGTTATTTCTGTCTAGTTGGGGATGTGCCACAAGGTTGAAATCTCCCCCAACGAACATATGCGTTGAGGAGTATTTCTCAAGTGTTCTGAAGAAAGATGAAAAAAAAGTGGCCTGTGCAGCATTAGGTGCATATACGGTAGCAATCGTAAGTTCACGACCAGCTATCAAACCTTTAATAATGAGAAACCTACTATCAGGATCTTTAAAGACTTGTTTAACCTCTAAGGGGAAAGAATTGTGGAGGAAGATTGCCACCCCTCTACATTTAGAGTCAAACACAGTATAAAAGGCTTGCTTTGGCTGCGTTTTTTTTTTTTTTTTGTGCCACATTCTAACCTGACATATTTGATGCGGTTCTGCCCCCTAGGATTCTATTGTGGACCAGGCGTAGTGGTGCTAGTCCCGGGGTGTCTAACCAGGGATCCCATATGTTCTCACATTTTTGTGGGCTTCCTCGGTGCTTGTACATGAGTTGTTCTCTAATAAGAGAGTCATTCATGGACGCTATCCATTCCGTTTGTGTGGGTGCCGTTGTGGACAGCCATTTTCTAGCAATAAGCTTCCTAGCAAGAAATAGTGTCCTTATAATGGCCGTGTGTATGCAGGGCCGATCCTAGGGTCACAGACGCCTGGGTGCAGAAATATTTCTGGCGCCCCCACATGGGTGTGGTCATCTTGCCAACTCCTCCCCTTTACAAATGTTTCTATGGCAACAACTCAAACGCAGAGATGCAACCCTAAGAAGTCTTCGTTACCTTGGGATCCTCCCATGATCTCTTAACCATAAAGAAAATACAGGAAGAGCGTACACTAATGAGACCTGGAGGGGAGTCTCTCTGATGCACACACAGAGGGCTTCTGTTAGAAAGGTCCCCCAGACATAATACAGGACACGGTAAAAGACTGCAGACATGATACAGGAGATGGTCAAAGACTGCAGACATGATACAGGAGATGGTCAAAGACTGCAGACATGATACAAGAGACGGTCAGAGACTGCAATCATAGTAGAGGAGATGGTCAGAGATTGCAGACATAATACAGCAGATGGTCAGAGATTGCAGTTCCTATGGACATTAGTAGATAATGGCCGATCGGCCCTCTCACATGACCCAGCGATACAGCAACGGTTCCTCTGATTAGGAGTCTGCTCACTCTGAATTGCCCGTGGCGACTCCGCTGGGTAGCACCCAGATCTGTATTCTGGCAATGACTCCATTCCTTTCTCCACCAGGGATGGCGCCAGGCTATGTGGCTTTCCCTCTGGTGGTGCAGGGCAGCGGGGTTCTCTCTGTGATGGTGTTCTTTCAGCACTGCCCTCTCCCTCTGGAGTCCTGGGTGTACTTCCCTTAAAGCTCTCTCTCTCTCCCTCTCTCTCTCCTCTCCTCTCCCTCTCCCTCTCCTCTCTCCCTCTCCCTCTCTCCTCTCCCTCTCCCTCTCCTCTCTCCCTCTCCCTCTCCCTCTCCCTCTCCCTCTCCCATTCAGCCAAGCATGCTGTGTGGGCTACAGTTTCCGTGTTACAGTGGGGCTGCCAGTCCTCTGGACTACATGTCCCACAATCCTCTTCTCTGCTCCTTTTTCTATTCTATTTCTTCTCTGGCTGATATGAAGGCGGGAGAAGAAACATAGTGGGCGGCTGTGCTGGCCAGCACCACTCACTAGTACAGCAGTGCACGTGAGAAGGAGAGGGAGGGGGAGGGGGGAAGAAGAGCCCGCAGCTGCAGTAGCGTCACTAGGGTTGGTGTCACCAGGTGAGGTATAACATGGTGTCACCCCCCCCTTCCACCAACTATAGTCACCCCTCAGTATAAACCCCCCTCCGTCAGTGCAGACCCCCCACGAAGTATAAACCCCTCCCTGAGTACAGACCACCCTTCATCAGTATAGACCCCCCCACCAGGACAAACCACTCCCTCCATTAGTACACCCCCCCACCAGGACAACCCCCCTCCATTAGTACAGACCCCCCCCCCACCAGGACAAATCACCCCCTTCCATTAGTACATACCCCCAGGACAGACCCCTTTCCATTAGTACAGATCCCCCCCAGGACAAACCGCCCCCCTCCATTAGTACAGATCCCCCCCCAGGACAAACTGCCCCCCTCCATTAGTACAGACCCCCCCAGGACAAACCCCCTCTCCATTAGTACAGACCCCCCCCCCCCCAGGACAAATCCCTCTCCATTAGTACAGACGTCCCCTCCGCTACTGTACATAAAAACACCCGGGGGGCAGCTGAAGAGAAGAGGACAGTGTGCAGCCGCGCCACCCGGGTGGCGAACAGATCAAGAGAGATACAGAGAGGAGGAGGAGAACAATGTGCACAGGCACGGAGCGCCCCCCCCCCCCAGCGACATCAGTGTGCGGCTGGTCTCTCTCCACACAGAGAGCAGCCACTACGATTTTAGGCGGATCTCCTTCTCTGAAAGGAGGAGGGAGGGGGATGGACTTCAGGAGACATGCACAAGCAAACACAGCGGCGGCGACGCCCCGACAATGATTGGCGGTGAGAGCCGCCTCTGGACATGGGGAGGAGGAGGACGGAGGGGAGCACTCTGGCGCTATAACGCCCCCACCTCTCTGGCGCCCGGGTGCACTGCACCCCGAGCACCCGCCTGGGATTGGCCCTGTGTGTGAGGCCTATATTGTTCTTTGTCTAATGATCCCAATAAACAGAGTTTAGGGTCAGTGTTGAGTTTGAGGTTCCATATGCTGTTGATAGTGTTTTATCACTGCTGCCCAATACCTTTTGTAGTTTTGGGCATTTCCACAGCATATGGATTAGTGTACCATTTCTCAACAAGGCAGCGGGGGCATAGTGGGTCACCCCTGTGCCATTTATGTAACTTCTCAGGTGTGCGGTACGTACGGTGGATAATGAATAGTTGGGTGAGTTTTTGGGGGGCGGATAGTGTCTAGTATGGTGTTCCGTTCTTCGTCTGTAATATGCCCTATATCCTCTCCCCATCTAGTTCTACAGTTCAAAGTCGTCACTTTGGATACATGACAAAGTGAGCTGTATATAGAGGAGATTTGTCCCTTCCAGAATGATGACTTGATTAGTTGCGTAACTACCGCAGGTCTAGTTAGTTCCCAGTGAGATATAGCCTGTGCTGCTATCGCATGCCTGAGTTGAAGGTATTGAAAAAATTAGGCATTTGGCAGATTAAATTCTGTGTGCAGTGATTGGAAGTCTCGGAGTATACCTCCACAATATAATTGTGGAATATAGTTTACTCCGTTCCTTGACCAATTAGAGAAGTTTTGTAATTTGTTTAATTCTAGGTAGTTGTGGTTATTCCATATGCGTGACCAATTTGTGTACCCTGTGTATTGCATATGTTTGGTTTTATTCCATATCTTATCTGAGATTTAGTGTGGGGTATTGAGTTAGTTTTCCAAATTCACCTGCCTCTATGCACTCCAAGTCCATCACCAGACAGCTGTGTACGGACGATGTTCCGAATAGGGTCAGAGGACTCGGGCTGGAGCCAGCCCGTTAAATGCTGTAGCCATAGCTGCAGTTAGTAGCCATGTTTAGGCTTTCAAAGAAATGCACTGATCCGTCTGCCACAACCCGCAACTTGGCCAGGTAGAGCATGGAGTAAATTAATGGGATTGCGCGCATTCTCTTTTTTACTTCTGTGAATTTTGCTCTCTGTTTTTGCACAGCCGCTGAGAAATCTGGGTATATTGATATTTTTGAGCCTTGTATTTCCATGTCAGCCTTCTGCCTTGCCAGACGTAGTATAATATCTATATCCTTGTAATGCAGAAGTTTCAGTGTAAATGGTCTGTCATGGCCCCCTGGTGGTGGTGGTCTAGATGGCACCCTGTGGGCTCTTTCTACTGAGAAGAATGGAGTGAGGTTGTTCTTACCGAAGGTATCTGCCAGACAGTTTTCAATAAACTCAGCAGGATGTTTCCCCTCTGATATTTCAGGCATACTAACTATACGGTTGTTTGACCTTCTCAGCCTATTTTCCATATCCTCAACTCTAGCTACTGTTTCATCAGTTTTAGTTGCTGTGATATGCATTTCTTGAGCAAGAGGGAGTAATTCATCCTCAATAGAGCTCACTCTTCCTTCTAAGGCATTGGCCCTCTCCCTAATTTTCTGTATGTCCTGCCTAATACGCAATAGGCCCTCTTTCATGCTTTTAACTTCTGCAGACAGTTCAGTAATAGAGGAGCCATAAGAGTGCACTGCTGTTAGAATGTCCTGTAGTGAAGGCTCATTATACTCCATGTCAGTTGGGCCAGCTGTGTCAGGAGCAGGGAGAGGGGAGGATGGTGTACTCACTGCATTCCTCGAGGCTGCGGGCGCCATTTTCTCAGGCACATGCTGTGTACTTTGGGGGGGGGGGGGGTTTCCAGGGGGACCATTTCCAGCTGCTTTTGCGGTACTGGAGGGTTGATTTTGCTGTCCGGTCTTGGGGCTGCTCGGATTGTGTGCATATTGGCCAAGTTTGGCCGCTGCTGAGGCATAGGATTCCTTTCCTAAGCGCTGCTGTAGCGGTTTTAGACATGCCTGTGTTACGATTTTTGGCAACCGGGAGTCACAGTGGGGGTGGCTCCACACCGGGAGCGAAGGTTCCGGTCTATTTCTGTGGTGTGTTAGGCTCACAGCAGGATTCTGTGTGTCAGGATGCAGGAGCTGATGTGAGACACGTCTTCTCACATGAACAACCAAGCCACGCCCCCAGATAAAACGTTTTTAACCATACACTGTAATCATGATGCATCGTGGAATCAAATTGAATCATGGACAGGATAATCAAATCGAATCGTAGACATTCCAAGGTATTTCGTAAGAGGCATGGTGAGTTTTTTTTGAAGTTGTAATTTTTTCCCACAATTCTTTGCAAAATTTAAGATTTTTTTTTTCTTCACAAAATTATTAGTAGGTTATTTCTCACACACCGCATATGCATAGCACAAATTACACCCCAAAACGCATTCTACTACTCCTGAGTATGACAATACCACATGTGTGAGACTTTTACACAGCCTGGCAACATACAGAGGTGCAACGTGCAGGGAGCTCCATCAGGCGTTCTTGGAGCATAAATTACATAAATTATCTATCTAATTTCTTGACTACCTCTTGAAGGCCCTGGAGCACCAGGACAATGAAAACGCCCAATTTTCAAAAAGAAAACAACCCAGTGTATAATCCTGAGGCATAATGAGTCTTTTGAATGTCTTCTTTTTTTTTTTTTTTTTTTTTTATACAAGTTTTTGGAAAATGTATAAAGAAAATGAACACTTTTTTTATTTTTTTTTTTTTTTTTCCCTTTACACAAAGTTGTCAATTTTATACAATATTTCTAATAGCATGTACATACCAAAAATTACACCACAAAATAGATTCTCTTATTCCTCCTGAGTATGGCAATACCACATGTGGGGAGACTTTTACACAGCCTGGCCACATAGAGAGGCCCAACATGCAGGGAGCACCGTCAGGTGTTCTAGGGGCTCAAGTTTCAAATCTAATTTGACTACCCATTACACTTTTGTGAGGCACTCTAGTGGCATGGATGGGGATGGCTGAGTATGGATAGGATGAATCGGTATGGCTGGGGGTGGATGGGATGGCTGAGCATGGATGGATGAGTATTAGTGAGGATAGATGGATAAGTATTGCTGAGGATAGATGGCTGAGCATGGGTGAGTATTGCTGATTAGGGATGGATGGCTGAGGCTGGAATTGTAACATATGCTGTGGGCACTACAGAGAGGGCCGGATCGGAAATGAAATGCAGGGCAATGTAGAGGAGGGCCGGACATGACGGTGTGTCTATGACACACAGGGAGTGAGTTAGGGGGTGTGGTCAGGCAAGTGCAGGCCAATAAGCAGCAGGGGGTGAGGCCATATAAATAGATCCAGCCCACATCGCTGCTGTACCTGATCTCTCCCCTATCCACTCACACTGTACCGATCAATACAGAGAAGGGAGAGAGAAACCGGTTTCAGCGGCCATTTACCATGATCCATGATGCGCCGGGTCCGGTCCCAAAGTGCGCGATTCTGGGAGGACGTCAATGTACGCCTCCTAGAGTTATCGAGCAGCGCTGTAGCCATCATTCGGGCTATGGTGCGGTCGTTAAGTGGTTAAAGGGGTGTGCTCCTCAGCCTGCAGGTATTCAGCACTTCCATACATATCAAATACCTGCTCTTCCTGTCCTGGCTTCCATGCATCGGTTGCTCCCATAGACTCGTATGTCACTACAAGACAAAGGGGCCATTGAGAAAAAACACAGCATGTGGTGCTAGGAGCAGATAATAAACACACCTGGGAGAACGCATTTTCTTAATTGATGCAAACTGTTCTCTGATCTCTTGTTCACATTGGAGTGGCTTGTAATGCGATCTGACAGGTCAAATAGCCTGACAAGTCGCACCCTATTGCTGGCAATCGCACTGTTCAAATCGGTGCAACGCCGACTTTGTGGTGCTACATCAATTTGAAAAAGTCGTTTCTGCGCTACTTTTGCTGACTTCAGGTGTGACTTGCATTGACATCTGTGCATGAAGCGGCACAGATGTGTTCCAAGTTGCACCCAAAGTTGCACTGACATGCGGCTTTGAAATCATGTGTTTTCAGATGAAGTCACAGGATTTCAAAACCGCAGTCAATGTGAGCGAGTGCTGAAAGAGCTGGAAAGGCAGGAGGTTACATCACAATCTCCACCTTGTCCAGTCAGAGAACTCTTTTTTGTATTCTCTGAGTGTTTTCTGAATAGTGCCTGTTCTGAGTGTAGGTCCTGTGTAGTGGTGGATTTTGGTTTTGTGCTGCCCTAGGCAAGACTAAAAATGGGTGCCCCCTCCCATCTAAATTCGTCCCACCCCAGTGGCTTTAAACTTGAGCATGCCTGTGCAACAGCGACAAACGACGTAAATGTTACTATTCATAGGCAATGCATTGAAAGCCTTTACAGGTTACCACATAGTGCTTTCCAGCTTCCAAGGGGGTGGGCCCGGAATGACACAGCCATACTTGCATCGGTCTAAGTATGCAAAAATGTGCATACCTGGAATTCTGCTTTAAAATATAACTAAGGCTGGGTTCACACTAGTGTGATGACATGGCAGACATCACGTGTAATTTTGTACCACATTACTGTGCACATCACATGTGATGTCTGTGCAATGTGAATTCAGCCATACAAACTGTATGGCTGAAATCGCATTTGCACCAAAACCTTTTTTTGGGTCCGCACTGGAATCGGATTGCAAGGTTGTTCACACCTATGCGATCCAATTCCTGTACCATTTCACAGTTCACTCTGTAAACTGATTTGGGGGTGTCATTAACTTTACATTAACACCCCCAGCCGTTTGCCGATGTCAGTGTGAACCAGTGTGCGATTCAGGTGCAATGTGGGAACCCGCACACAAATCGCAGGGTTTTCTGCATCGCACCAGTGTGAACCAGGACTTGAGGCAAAACCTTTTATTTTAGCTTTGGATAGATTGAAGAATTGGAACACATGTCAAGTTTTATTGCTGTCTGCGCCCCTGTTATGGAGATTCGCCTTCTCTAATTGTCCTGTTTACTGCTCTCACTGAGAGCGACTGTAAAGGATAGGAGGGTTTCTGTATTAAATTAAGAGTTCCAGTAAAGGTGAAGCAGTGTAAATGAAGACCTACAAATAAAACAGCCACCAATCCTGTTCTTAAACTGAGTCAACTCCTCTCAGGTGGGTCAGTGCACAGATCACCATACCACGGCTTTCCTCTAGTCATGTGCAGAACAAAAAAATTTTGTTTCATTTTGATTTGTTATTTACATACATTTGTTTAATTCGTTTTCAAAATTAGTTTTGTTCGAATCGCTTCACATTTTCCAAATTAACTCAATTCAACCAAATTCGGAAAATTTGAATCTATTCAAATTGGAATTTCATTCGAATCGTATTCCATTCAAATGGCATTCAAATCGAAATCTAATTTATTCTGTTGGAAATTTGAATTTTGGAAGATGGTTATATTCTTTCTATTCTTTTATTTTATTATTTTATATTATATTATATTCTTTTCTATTGTATTCAAATGTATTCTATTATAAATTAGAATTTCGGAAACCAGTTATATTCTTTTTATTCTATTTTCTTTTCAGTTCTCGTCAATTCTATTCTTTTATTTTCTATTCTAATCAAATTTTGGGAAATGGTTATATTCTATTTGTTTTTAATTCTAGTCCTTTTTTATTTTCTATTCTATTCAAATTTGAATTTATTCTAATCAAAATCCAAATTTCAGAAGATGGTTATATTCTATTCTATTTTTTATCTTTTATTGTATTCTAACTCAAACTTATATCTATTTGAAATTCAAATTTCAGTGGATGATTATATTCTATTTTTTTTTATTCTATTTCATTCTGTACTTTTATTTTCTATTCTATTTTGTTCTGTTTTTTTTACTTTATTCTATCCCTTTTATTTTGTATTTTTTGTTTTTTTTTTTGTATTCTGTTTTACTCTTCAAGTCTATTTTCTATTCTAGTATATTATTTTTATTCTATTTTGTTCTCTTCGGAAATTTGAATTCGATTTGAAAACCATTCAAATTTCGTCCGAAAATGTTGTGTTTCGGATTTGTTTAAATTTGTTACTATTGTAATTTGGATACATCAGAATTTCCAAATAATGAAAAATGTTGTCTGCATTTCAATTTGGAACGAAACGAACCGCACATGTCTACTCTCCTCCTGCCTTCCTTGTACCCCCCCCCCCCACTCACTCAAACGTAACTCCTCCTACTTAAACCAAGGTCTAGGTGAGACAGGCGCAACTCATCTATTAACATAGAGGCAGAGTTTAGGTCCTACCGCCTCTGATTACAACAAGGGCCGCAAAACCAAAACGTAGCGTATCAGTAAAAAACATTGGCCCCCAGGATTTGCCTGAAAATGTGGCTCAATCCTACAATTCAGGACTGCTGAGTGGTATGGAAAAATTGTTAACACACAACAGAAAGTGGGAGAGATCTCACTCTGTATTGCAAAAAAACTGATACAGGTCCTAATCCTTCCCTATTCAATCCAAAACATAAATTTTATTTAAATACAAAAGCAATGCCCTTTAGAATGCCAAAATTCACAATGTAGTGCTGCTACTTAAATATCATAATTACTCGGCGTAACATTATCTTTTACAATATATATAAAAAAAAAAAATTGGGCTAACTTTAATGTTGTAGTATTTTTTTTTTATTCATTATTTTTTCAAAAAAGTGTACCGCTGTGCAAATACGGTGTGACAGAAAGTATTGCAACTACCGTCTTTTTATTCTCTAGGGTGTTAGAAAAGAAAAATTATAATGTTTGGGGTTCTAAGTAATTTTCTAGCAAAAAAAAGTTTTTTTAACTTGTAAACAATAAATCTCAGAAAAAGACTCGGAACCTTAAGTGGTTATAATACTTATAAATACGTATTGTATCTAGATAAGGAGTAAATATTTGCAGGGCACCGATTTTTGGTAATTATTGACCTCATATATATTTTTTTTATGGCTATACTCATAAGCGACTTTTAACTATTAGTCTAAGTTCACACATATATGCGAATTGGAAGCATTTTTAACCGCATCCAATTTACAGAACATGTGAATCAGACCGGCTTTCAATGGAGCCAGTTCACACATGTGGGGGGGGGGGGGGGGGGGGTGGCCGTGGTGCGGTTTTTTAAAAGGGTCCTGTGCGATTCTGGGTCTGGTTCAGGTACGGTTTCAGATAAAAATTTTGCACCTGAACCAGTGAACAGAACCGCACTGGCCTGCTGCACTAAAACCGCGGCCGCATATGTGTGAACCCACCCTAAAACAGATCCATCCTCAGCAAAAAAAAAAATTTTATTTCTAACAAGGCAACTGTGGCATACAAATATTAATTATTCAATTAAAAAATATTTATTATTTTTTTTATTGGGAACAGTTTACCTTAATTGCAGGGTGTGTTCACGACACGAGTTAGGTTGCATTAGTTCCCACAGGCAAAAAGTTTCATTCTCTGTTGTGCCCATTGCAACCAATTAATTATTTTATGCAAGTGTGCTTGCCAAAAGAAAGCAACAAGTCTTTAAAAAAATAAATAAAAATGCCTTTAAAAGATGCACAGCAGCGCAAACACCACAGCAATGAACCTGCTCTGACACGCAGGATTACTCCAAAGTTACTAATAGTATTTTGCTGTCTTACTTTGATTTGATTTTTTGGAGCGGGGAATACAAATACATCTCTATGCTCATATTAAGGGATTTGGAAAAAAAACAGCACTTTAAGCATTCTTATAAATCAGGTGAGTGAAATGAAATTAATCAAAAGTTTACCTCTAGCATCAGAACTGTTTAGACTGCCCAGTAAAGCCCTGACTCCAGTATATGCTACTGTTGATGTGTGAAGGTAAGGTACACTGGCTGTAAGGAGTAGATGGACAAGTATATTAGATGGGCGGAGGGAGGCTACACCTGGCTAAAGACCCAAATCCTATTGACTTGGGACACAACTGCATAGGAGATTTTTGTACAAAGCCTTACAGAAATATTAGACCTGTACTATAACTATATATTGCTATATAAAATAAATATATTTATATAAAACCAGTTGTTCTGTGTCAGTGACTCAGAAAAGATAAAATCCGGAAACAGCCAGGTAATTAATTAATTTCATTTTTTTTTTTTTTTTTTTATATAAATATGGTGAAATGATCAGAAATGTTAGAAAACCTATTAAATCCTCCTCCTCCTCCTCCTCCTCCTCCTCCTCCTCCTCCTCCTCGTCCTCCTTTAGTGAGTCAAATAAATTCGAAGGAGCAGGATGGAAGATTTTTTTTTTTTTTCTCAAACACATTAAATTCTAACTGTGTATGTGATTTGCATTCGCTAAAGTATTTTAATTTCAAAATTGAACTGTCATTCGCCTGCTCAGCAGCTCGATCCCCAGCTGAAGAAGCAAAACCCATTCCACGGAGGCGCCCGTGTAAAAGGGGCCTTAAGGTCACAGGGGTTAATTTACTAAAACTGGAGAGAGCAAAATCTGGTGCATCAGTGCATGGTAACCAATCAGCTTCTAACTTCATATTGTTCAATTAAGCTTTGACAAAAAAAATAAAAAATCTGAAAGCTGATTGGTTTCTATGCAGAGCTGCACCAGATTTTGCACTCTCCGGTATTACACTGGTTCGCCCCTATGCAAGTTGTGAGTGATGCGTTTTGAATTTTTTTTTTTACAAGCGCTTTGCATTTTTGGGAGGTGTCTGTTGTCTTGCAGGAGAAACTTTCAAAAATGCAGCAGAGACTCAACAAAAAACTCAAGCATTGCTTTTTTGATGTGTTTCCATTTGAAGTCTATGGAATCAAAACGCAACCTGCTGTTGAAAAAGTCACTGATCCTTTCCAAAAAAATGCACTGGTGGAAAACGCACAGATGTGAAAGTGACCGATAGGAAATCATGTTAAATGGACTGTGGTGCATTTCTGCAAAAACTGTGAACTAGGCCTTAGTAAATCAATCCCACAGTGACAATGGTTTTACCAGACCAGTAGTGAGGGAAAATCTTTAAGAGGGACATATAAAGCAACCCCCTCCCCTCCTCCTATTAAAATTAAAATAACGCATTCTTATTTCTCTGTTCTTTTCTGTTTTTGACAAAGAGGGACTTACTTGAAAGGGAAAAGAGTGGTTATGGGTGTGGTTTGACCACTGGGCACCTAAATCCCCTTCCTAACCAGACCAATTTTCAGCTTTCGGTGCTCTCACACCTTTGAATGACAATTACTCAGTCATGCAACACAGTACACATGAAATTTTTGTCCTTTATTTGTGTGAAAAAAAAAAAAAAAGAGCTTTCATTTGGTGGTATTTAATCACCACTGTTTTTTCTTTTTTGCACTATAAAAGAAAAAAGACTGAGAATTCTGTTTAAAAAAAAAATGCATTTTTCTTCGTTTCTCTTATAAAATTTTGCAAATTAGTAATTTTTCTTCATAAATTTTGGCCAAAATGTAATATCTTTGGTAAAAAATAACCCAAATTGGTGTATATTATTTGGTCTTTGTGAAAGTTAGAGTCCACAAGCTATGGTGCCAATTAGGGGTGTTGAATATAATCGTAGCATCGATGCATCGGGATTCAGGTGTCCACGATGCGACATCGATGCTACGACCGGCATAATCGATTGGCGGGTGACATCATTCCGAGTTGCCCCGCCCCTCCTGGGAGAAGCGCACCCGTCATACTCTACAAGTTTAAAAAATAACTGTGTCTTAGCAAATTTCCTCTTATAATACATTAAGTGGCCCTCTGTTCAAGAGTACAAGCCTTTTAAAAAATCTGTAGCGATATAAAGCATATTTCAGAATGTTCCTCGGCGCTCATGTGACTGCCCGGCGCACAGCTCCTCTCTCTCCATCTAACAGCTACAGTGGGCGGTACTGAGAATCCTCCACTGATGTCTGCAGAGAGGAGAGCAGCAAGTGGCCAGCTGGGTCTGAGTTAGACTGGCCATACACCTTTAGATTATCTGTAGATTTTCTTTGGTCAGATGGAAAAAGTGGGAGATTCCTCCATCCACAGTTTAGCGTACATGGAGAAATCTGTTGCACTTTTTCCATCTAACCATAGAAAATCTGCAGATAATCTAAAGGTGTATGGCCAGCTTTACAGGTGAGCAGAGGAAGTCTGAAATATGCGCTACATAAATAGCTACATATTTTTTAAAAAGCATTTACAGTGGGGGGGGAACAGTGGGGCACTTAACCACTTTCAGACCAGACCATTTTGCTGGCTTAAGACCAGAGCACTTTTTGCGATTCGACACTGCGTCGCTTTAACTGACAATAGTGCGACGTGGCTTCCAAACAAATTGACATCCCTTTTTCCCACAAATAGAGCTTTCTTTTGGTGGTATTTGATCGTGTGACAATTTTGAAAAAAAACTAATTTTTTGCTATAATAAATATCTCCCAAAAATATATATATATATATATAAATATAAATAAAAATGTTTCCTCAGTTTAGGCCGATACGTATTCTTCTACATATTTTTGGTAAAAAAAAAAAATCGCAATAAGCAATTTATTGATTGGTTTGCACAAAAGTTATAGCGTTTACAAAATAGGGGATAATTTTATAGCATTTTTATTAATAATTTTTTTTTTTTTACTAGAAATGGCGGCGATTTTTTTTTTTTTTTTTTTTTTTATATTGCGACTGCAACATTATGGCGGACACATCGCACATTTTTGGGACCATTGTCATTTATACAGCAATCAGTGCTATTTAAATGCACTGATTCCTGTGTAAATGACACTGGCAGTGAAGGGGTTAACCAGGGGGTGGCAGTGTAGGGGTTAAGTTACTAACTGTGGGGGGCGTGGCTGTGTGTTAGTGAACACTGATCTCTGCTCCAACCACAGGGAGCAGAGATCAGTGTCTCTTGTTGCTAGGCAGAACGGGGAGATGCTGTTTACTTCCGCATCTCCCCGTTCAGCCTTCCCGTGAGACGATCGCGGGTATCCCCACGGCGATCGAGTCCGCGGGACCAGCGACCGGACTCACGGGGGTCCCAACCGGCGCAAAGGCATGGCTGTATTTTTAAAGGGGCGTACCTGTACGCCCTTATGCCTGTCCGTGCCATTCTGCCGACGTACATCGTTGTGCGCCGGTCAGGAACCGGTTAATGTACAATAAGAGGGTATTCGATGAGGCACAGTTAGTTTAACACGAGTGAGCAGAGTACATATACGTTTGCTCTGCTTACAACTTGTACAGACCGCGTGGGAGAGTTCAGCTCCTTCTTCCCCGTTCACACATTCCACTGTTACCTCCTAGAGTGCTGGAACATGCAACAGGGAAGAGCTGAACTCTCAGCGCTGAGAGATCTGTGAAGTTTGCTGTATTCTGTTTGTCAGCAGCAGATTCCATCACTTCTGTCCTCCCGGAAGCAGTGTGTTTTTCTACTATGTGAATGCCTGTACCCTGAGTGCTAGTGCCACTGATCCCACCATCCCTCTGCCACTGATCCCACCATCCCTCTGCCACTGATCCCACCATCCCTCTGCCACTGATCCCACCATCCCTCTGCCACTGATCCCACCATCCCTCTGCCACTGATCCCACCATCCCTCTGCCTCTGATCCCACCATCCCTCTGATCCCACAGTGCAGGGCAGCACAGTAGTGTAGTGGTTAGCACTTTCACCTAGCAGCAATAGGGTTGCTGGTTCAAATCCCGACCACGTCACCATCTGCCTGGAGTTTGCATGTTCTCCCTGTGCCTGATCCTTTCTAAAAAATAAAATAAAAAAAATTGGCCGTTGTATGTGTTTGTAAGCACGTCGGGACCCTACAGGGTAAAGGACTGTGCTATACCGCAGATGGACACCAGCGGCAAAAAGCACCCATCTATCACTCTGTCTCTGATCCCAACAAAAAAAAATTGTTTTTCTGACTGCTTGAATTTTCAGATAAAAAGTTTTTAACCATACACTTTAATCGTGATGTATCGTGGAATCAAATTGAATCGTGGGACGTGACACCTCTAGTGCCAATCTCTGAAAATTGATCAAAGCTGATGTACTGAAGGCCTATCTCATTTCTTGAGACCCTAACAAGCCACAAATACCCCAAAATGACCCATTTTTGGAAAGTAGACATTCCAAGGTATTTAGTAAGAGGCATGGTGAGTTTTTTTAAAGTTTGTAATTTTTTTTTCCCACAATTTTTTTGTAAAATCAAGATTTTTTTTTTTTCTTCACAAAATTGTTATATTAGCAGGTTTTTTTCTCGCACCGCATATGCATAGCACAAATTACACCCCAAAACACATTCTACTACTCCTCCTGATTATGACGATACCACATGTGAGACTTCTACACAGCCTGGCAACATACAGAGGCACAACGTGCAGGGAGCACCATCAGGCCTTTTTGGAGCATAAATTACACCTCTAATATCTTGATTACCTCTTGAAGGCCCTGGAGCACCAGAACAATGGAAACGCCCCAAAAATGACCCAATTTTGGAAAGAAAACAACCCAGTGTATAATCTATGAGGCATAATGAGTCTTTTGAACGTGTTTTTTATTATTTATTTATTTTATTTTTTTACAAGTTTTTGGAAAATGTATAAAGAAAATGAAAAACACCATTTCATACAATACACAGCATGTACATACCAAAAATTTCACCACAAATGGATTCTCCTACTCCTCCTGAGTACGGCGATACCACATGTGGGAGACTTTTACACAGCCTGGCCACATAGAGAGGCCCAACAAGCAGGGAGTACAAATACATCTCTATGCTCATATTAAGGGATTTTGGAAAAAAAAAAAACAGCACTTTAAGCATTCTTCTAAATCAGGTGAGTGAAATCAAATGAAATTAATCAAATGCTTACCTCCTAAAGCATCAGAACTGTTTAGACTGCCCAGTAAATCCCTGCCTCTAGTATATGCTGCTGCTATTGATGATGTGTGAAGGTAAGGTGCACTGGCTGTAAGGACTAGATGGACAAGTATATTAGATGGGCGGAGGGAGGCTACACCTGGATAAAGACACAAATCCTATTGACTTAGGACACAACTGCATAGAAGATTTTTGTACAAAGCCTTACAGAAATATTAGACCTGTACTATAAATATTTATTGCTTTATAAAATAAATATATTTATATAAAAATATAAAATTGCTTGTTCTGTGTCAGTGACTCAGAAAATATAAAATCTGGAAACAGCCAAGTAATTTTAAGCTATTTTTTTTTTAAATATGGTGAAATGTTAGCAAACATTTTCTCAGTACAGGTCTACTTTTAACCACTTGCTTACTGGGCACCTAAACCCCCCTCCTGCCCAGACCAATTTTCAGGTTTTACAACACTGTACCCAAATGAAAAATTTTTTTTTTCCACAAATGGAGCTTTGGTTTGGTGGTATTTAATCACAGCTGGAGTTTTTATTTTTTTCTCATTTTTTTGCTAAACAAACAAAAAAAGATGGAAAATAAAAAAATCATGTTTAATAGTTTGTTATAAAATTTTGCAAACAGGTAATTTTTCTGCTTCATTGATATGCGCTGATGAGGCTGCACTGGTGGGCACGGATAGGCACATAAGGTGGCACAGATGGGCACTGATAGGTGGCACTGATTGTGGGCTCTGACAGGTGGCACTTGTAGGGGGCACAGGTGGGCACTGAGGAGCTAGGGCACATCGCAGTGATCGGGACTGATATCCCTCTCACTGCCGCCGGTAATCGTTGTTTTTTTTTTTTTCCTGCTGTGTTCACATCACATGATCAGCTGTCATTGGCTGACAGCTGATCATGTGGTAAGGGGTCAGGCTCGACCCCTTACTCCGATCTGTGATCCAGCGAATCTCATAGACTCGCTTATCACAGAGCGCGCCGCACGCGCCCTTCAGGGGACACTCGGGCCGCTCGTGCACGAGGCGACGTCAATAGATGTCCCGGCAATGCAGATCAGTTGTACTAGTCATTCGGCTATATCGCGGATCTCTAGTGGTTAAAGTGTAACTCCAGCTAAATCCTTTTTTGGTAGTTTTGTATTGAGGTTGGAACTAGTGGACCCGCTGCTGGGTTTTAATTGCTTTTCAGGGCATCGTTAGAAAGATTTCTCCTCACCTAAGCTGGCCGTAGATGGGTAGAATTTTGAATGAAATTTGGTAGGAAAAGAATGTTCTAAGAAAGTTTGCTATATTTTTATTTATTTATTTTTCTAACCATTTAGTGAGTCAAATAAATTTTTCCTAATTTCGTATATGATGTCATGCTTTGTGTCAGGAAAACTGAAAATGTTATACTTACCTGACGGTAATTTTCCTTTCCTGATGCAAAGCATGACAGCATACAGGTTCCTCCCTTGTGTGTTTTGCATTTGAGTATAGTCCCCTATGGGGAGGCGACTTATTTAAATATAGTATAACCAGTCCTGATTGGGCGAGAGGCGGAGCCTTTCCCATTTGTGTATGCTTTCATGCTTTGCACAGAGGCACCCATGTGAAAGGGGCCTTAACCACATCAATACTGGGCAATTTAGCCCCCTTCCTTCCCAGACCAGTTTTCAGCACTCTCACACTGTCAATAAGAATTGCGTGGTCATGATATGCTGTACCCAAATAAAATTTTTATCATTTTGTTCGCACAAATAGAGCTTTCTTTTGGTGGTATTTATTCATGACTCCGTTTTTTAATTTTTTGCGCTATAAGTGAAAAAATTGCGGAAATTTGGAAAAAAAAACAATATTTTCTTTATACTATTTTAAAAGAAATCCAATAAAATCTAATTTTGTCATAAATTTAAGCCAAAATGTATTCTGCTACATGTTTTTGGTAAAAAATAATCCTGTTAAATGTATAATAATTGGTTCGTTTGATCACGGACATATGTACGCAAATGATCATGTACAGACGTGCGCAGGTGATCACGGACATACAGTATGTGTGCAAATGATCATTGGGACATGTGATTTTACTGTTGTATATGTGGGGACATGTGTTTTGTGGACATGTGTGTTTACTTTGTGTGTTTTACACATGTGGTGACACTAGACTAGTGATCAGTGAGTAAAAAGCTGTAAAAAAACAGCTCATACTCACTGATCACCAGCCGGCTGCAGAGATCCGCTCTCCTCTCCTCAGCGACAACTTCCGGTTGCATCGCCTAGCAACCGGCTGTTTGTATCCATCACATGTCATGTGATCAGGAGGGCCAATCGCAGAGCCCTCCTGCCAATCTAAGATGCGCCATGTCCGGGTGACATGAGTGCATTGGGATCGGCTGCTGCGCGGGAACGCGGGCGATTCCGCTCCTTCGGAGGGACGTTGCTGAACGTCCACTCAGGAGAGAGCGCCCACCCGGCCGTACATATGCAGTGGCCGGGTGAGAAGTGGTTAAGGTCACAGGGGTTAATTTACTAAAACCGGAGAGCACAAAATCTGGTGCATCTGTGCATGGTAGCCAATCGGCTTCTAATTTCATCTTGTTCAATTAAGCTTTGACAAAAAAAATAAAAAATCTGGAAGCTGATTGGTTTCTATGCAGAGCTGCACCAGATTTTGCACTCTCCAGTGATGCGCTTTCTGGGTGTTCTTTTACAAGTGTTTTGCATTTTTGGGAGGTGTCTGTTGTCTTGCAGGAGAAACTTGCAAAAATGCAGCAGAGACGCAAAAAAAAACTCAAGCACTGCCTTTTTAATCTGTTTCCATCTGGAAGTCAATGGAACCAAAACGCAACCTGCTGTTGAAAAAGTCACTGATCCTTTCCAAAAAATGCACTGGTGGAAAACGCACAGATGTGAAAGTGACCCATAGGAAACCATGTTAAATGGACTGTAGTGCATTTCTGCAAAAACTGTAAACTAGGCCTTAGTAAATCAATCCCACACTGACAACGGTTTTACCAGACCAGTAGTTAGGGAAAATCCTTAACAGGGACATATAAAGCAACCCCCCCTCCTATTGAAATGAAAATAACGCATTCTTATTTCTCTGTTCTTTTCTGTTTTTGACAGAGGGACTTACTTGAAAGTGTGGTTTGACCACTGGGCACTTAAACCCCCTTCCTAACCAGACCAATTTTCAGCTTTCGGTGCTCTCACATTTTGAATGACAATTACTCAGTCATGCAACACTATACCAATACGACATTTTTCCTTTTTCCACACAAATAGAGCTTTCATTTGGTGGTATTTAATCACCGCTGGTTTTTTTTTATTTTTTTGCGCTATAAAAGAAAAAAGTGCAAAATTTTATAACAGAAAAATGCAAATTTAGTAATTTTTCTTCATAAATTTTGGCCAAAATTTACAGTGCTACATCTCTTTGGTAAAAATAACCCAAATCGGTGTATATTTGGTCTTTGTGAAAGTTATAGAGTCCACAAGCTATGGTGCCAATCTCTGAAAATTGATCACACCTGGTGTACTGACGGCCTAGCTCATTTCTTGAGACCCTAAGGTCTCTTTTACACGGGGCAGATCAGTGCTGATCCGCCCCGTGGATATCCGCTTGCTCAGCGGGGATCGCCGGAGCGATCTCCGCTGAGCAGGAAGATGGCAGGTCCGTCTGTGCAGGGACGGACCTGTCAGTGCGCCGCTCTCCCCTATGGGAGATCGGATGACGACGGACCGTAGAGTCCATAGTCATCCGATCCGATCTGCAGACGGATGGAAAAATAGGGTTTTCCTCCATCTGCAGAATCGGACCATAGCGGACATGGATAATATCGGTTGTCAGCGGATACTCATCCGCTGACACCCGCTATCCCATAGGGATGCATGTATGTCCATTTTTCATCCGAAAACGGAAGGATGAATAACGGACATACGGACCGTCTGTGTGAAAGAGCCCTAACATGCCAGGAAAGTACAAATACCCCCCAAATGACCCCTTTTTGGAAAGTAGACATTCCAGGGTATTTAGTAAGAGGCATGGTGAGTTTTTTTGAAGTTGTAATTTTTTTTCCCACAATTCTTTGCAAATTCAAGATATTTTTTTTTTTTTTTCCCCCCCACAAAATTGTTATATTAGCAGGTTATTTCTCACACCCAGCATATGCATACCACAAACTGCACCCCAAAACCACATGTGTGAGACTTTTACACAGCATGGCCATATACAGAGGCGCAACGTGCAGGGAGCACCGTCAGGCGTTCTTGGAGCATAAATTACACATCTCATTTCTTGACTACCTCTTACACTTTTGAAAGCCCTGGATCACCAGGACAATGAATACTCCTCAAAAATGACCCCATTTTGAAAAGAAAACAACCCAGTGTATAATCTGAGGCATAATGAGTCTTTGGAACGTAATTTTTTTATTTTTTTTTTATTTTCTTTTACAAGTTTTTGGAAAATGTATTAAGAAAATAAAAACGTATTTTTTATTTTTTTTTACTCAAAGTTGTCCATTTTCATACAATATTTCTAACACATACCATGTATATACCAAAAATTACACCACAAAATAGATTCTCCTACTCCTCCTAGTATGGCAATAACACATGTGGGAGACTTTTACACAGCCTGGCCCAACATGCAGGGAGCACCATCAGGTGTTCTAGGGGCCCAAGTTTCAAATCTAATTGGACTACCTATTACACTTTTGTGAGGAACTCTAGTGGCATGGATGAGAACTGATAGGGATGGATGGGGGTGGATGGGATGGCTGAGCATGGATGGATAGATGAGTATTGCTGAGCATGGATGGATGGGTATTGCTGAGCATGGATGAATGGGTATTGCTAAGGATGGATGAATGAGTATTGCCGAGTATGGATGGTTGAGCATGGATGAGTATTGCTGATTAGGGATAGATGGCTGAGCCTGGAATTGTCACATATCAGCGCTGTGGGCATTGCAGATCCAGCCCACAGCGCTGCTGTACCTGATCTCTCCCCTATCCACTCACACTGTACCAATCGATACAGAGAAGGGAGAGAGGAACCGGACATGACGCCAGTTTCAGCGGACATTTACCATGATCCATGATGTGCCGGGTCCTCCCAGAGTTATCGAGCAGCGCTGTAGCCGTCATTCGTCTATGGCGCGGTCGTTAAGTGGTTAAAGGGGTGTGCTCCTCAGCCTGCACTGCCCACTTCCATACATATCAAATACCTGATCTTCCTGTCCTGTCTTCCATGCATCGGTTGCTCCCATTGACTCGTATGTCACTACAAGACAAAGAGGCCGTTGAGAGAAACCAAAGCATGTGGCGCTAGGAGCAGATAATTAACACACAATGAAGTGTGGAATACCTGCAATGTCCAAGGTTACTATAGTAGGCACTGCTACTACAGTGATTGCAGTCCCATGCCAAGTGGCTGCCCTACTGCTTAGTGAACGCAGGAGGTTGCCCACTCAGCATGGGTGCCAATGGGAGAACACTGCATTTTCTTAATTGAAGCTGCACAGATGTGTTCCAAGATGCACCCAAAGTCGCACTGACATGTGGCTTTGAAACTGTGCGTTTTCAGATGTAGTCGCAGGATTTAAAAGCCGCAGTCGACGTGAGCGAGTGCTGAAAGAGCTGGAAAGGCAGGAGGTTACATCACAATCTCCACCTTGTCTAGTCAGAGAACTCTTGTATTCTCTGAGTGTTTTCTGAATGGCGCCTGTTCTGAGTGTAGGTCCTGTGTAGTGGTGGATTTTGGTTTTGTGCTTCCCTAGGCAAGACTAAAAATGGGTGCCCCCTCCCATTTAAATTCGTCCCACCCCAGTGGTTTTAAACTTGAGCATGCCTGTGCAACAGCGACGAACGACGTAAATGTTACTATCCATAGGCAATGCATTAAAAGCCTTTTTACAGGTTACCATATAGTGATTTCCAGCTTCCAAGGGGGTGGGCCCGGAATGACACTGTTATATACCGTACCCGTTTTTCATATGTTATACATTTTGTTTGCTTTTTTCACATGCAATCTAACTCCTTCATTGTAACGGAAATACATTTCTTATGTAATACACACACACACACACACACACACAAACACACACACACACACACACACACACACACACACACTCATCTAAAAGGATGTGATTCATCTAAAAGGCTGTGATTCATGAACCTAATAACTACATTTATGATGCTCATTTAAACACATAAACTTGTGATTAAAATTCTTTATGAGGTTATTTTGTATGAATATTGGCAGTGAGTCCATTAAGATTCAGATGATGTGTAAAAATAGTGCTATAAGAAAGAAAATTCTTGTTGCCCATAGCAACCACTCACCTTTCAAATAATATATATTTTTTTTGCAATCTGATTTTCTATGGGGAAAATTGTTCCTGCTGGAATGTTTTCATACTGAAGCCCACAGGGATTGTATAGGGATGAAGGCAGCATTGGGGGGGGGGGGGTGGGGGGGGTTTAGAGCATGTCAGCTCAAGTCTTGACCATTGGTGGACAGGCAGGCTGTTCTCCCAGCACAGCCAGAAAACTGACCACGCTGGAATGAATGTGTTTCAATGCCCACCGTGTTCAGTTTGAAATGGGGAAAGCAGGGGAAATGGCAGAATCGCCAGGTATTTCACACAAAGGAATACTTGCAAAGAGAACCAGATGCATTTTAACACAAGTACTGTACGTGGTTCCACAGGCACATATCCGGAAAACTTTTTTGGGGGGGGAGCAGATACCTGTCAAAACCAGGTACCCGCTTCCACTTCCGGGTAAGATTGCCGCAGGGCGATTGCAGCAGTCTATTACGTTTTTGGCCCCTCCTCCTTCACCCCTCCCCACCCCTGATGCCTTCTGTGAGACACACAGGTCCCAGAAGTCAGCAGGACCATTCAGAAAGCTCAGCACGACTCGCCCATGTGCAGTAGGAAACAGGCTGTGAAGCCGCAAGGCTTCATCTCCTGTTTTCCTTAGTGAAGATGCCTGTACCCAAAGCCGATTGACGAATCAGCTAGGGGTGCCAACATCGCGGGATAACTGGAAAGGTTATCCTCCTATATTAAACAGTATTTGTAGCTGCTGACTTTTTTTTTTTATTTACCGGCTGGAACTCAGTTTTAAAGACCCATCTCTTCACCTATGACTATTTTAAAAGCTAGGTTCCCCTTTTCCAGAAAATAGCCTATACAGTCAAAGGGCCCCAGTAGATGTTAAACCTCTGTACGGCTTTGTAAAATGATCATTCATTTTTATTTCTTTACGTGTAGGCAGTCGCGGCTGGTGCTCAATATTTTGGGGGGGCGGCAAACAAACCTGCCCCCCCCCCCTGCGGGAGACTGACAGGGGCGATCAGTGGCCTTAACTTAAGAGGCAGATGCTGCTCCTTGCTCCAGCTTTCATATTTAGGGGGGGCACATGGGGGGACAGGGACAAAAGTAGGGGGGCAACTATAAAATGCAATTTTACTACAATCCCCAGGGTATCAGAAAACAAGAGATATACGACACCAGCATACCAAGAAAATATAAGGGTCCAAAGCAGTGGGAGAACTATCCGGGTTGCAAAGGTTGTCTTTCTTGCCACCGGGCCTTGGTGTTCTGCCACTGTGGTGTTCCCCAGCCTCCTCTTGCTGTCCTGCCCCTGCTATTGACAGTGCTGGTCTGGCATCTGTGTCCTTGGCAGTGGCAGCAGTCTATTAGGACCTAGTGCTGGTGACATTATGGGTGCATGCAGGGGAAGGCTGGCACTATTGGTTGTAGAGAGCCGAGCCCCCAGCTGGTCACCTAGCAGCAGTAATGTTGTATAACATTCTTTGTTGACATGCTGATCGGGATGTGATCCAGGTGATGCTCCCAGTCAGATCTAATAAACACAGTATTTATTAGCATCAAGAGTACAACCACATCCACCGTATGTTCAGCAGCCATGTGGGCTCCATGCCTGTAAGGTGTGTGCTTTGATCAATAAAATCACTATGATATTTAACACTAGGATTTGACTAGGAGCATCACCTGGATTGCATCACGATCAGCATGTCAGAGAAGGCTGCACTGCTGCTAAGCAACCTGCAGGGAGGTCAACTGTCTACTCTACAACCATTAGACATGGGCTCGGGTGTGTTTGAAATCCCAGTTGCCCGATCCCGCCAGGAAGCCGACACTGCACACGGCTAATCACAGGCAGTGAGACATTCCTGATCTGTGCAGCTGCGGACCAGGAAATGTCTCACTGCTTGTGCTTAGCGCCGTGCAGTTTGGGCTTCCTGACGGGCTGGGGCATGTGGGATTTTGAACATGCCCTGCCCATCTCTAACAACAAATTGTGCTGGCTCTCCTGTACATTAGCCCCATAAAGTAACCAGCACTGGGTTCCAATGTGCCACTGCTGCCATGGAGACAGAGACCAGCGCTGTGAATAGCCAGGACAGCAACCCTGGTAGTTCCACCACTTGTCCACACTGCAAGGATTCCCCCATCCACCTATAATGTGTAGATGGGAGAATTGGATCATTTCTTTTTTTTTTCATGCAACCTACTAGTTAAATGAAAAAAAGTGATCAATGTATGGGCTGCCTAAGTGCTAAGACCAGCCATAGGCAGTTTAAATCTCAGCTGGTTGAGGTTTGAACCATTAATGAGCAGGCTGAATGTACCAAGTTGATCGATCAAATTGGGAACAACCAGCCTGACAGATACTCTTATGATTATCACTAGTGGTTGCTATAGCCACTAGTGATAATGACTGTTTGTTGGGAGAATACAATTGCTGGGCAGGAAGGATATTCCCCTGTCACCACTGTCTGTGTTAATGGGGGAATCATGCAAGTTTCTTTCCTGCACTCTGTGGATGCAGGAAAGAAATTTGCATAGTCTATTACCTGCCTAACTGAAAGTGAAAGTAAGTTGTGAAGGTCTTGAAATAACAGGAGAGGGGGAGGGACAGATGGGGGAGAGAAGGGATGGAGATAATGCAGTTCAGTGATTACAGTGTACTGCCCCCCCCCTAGGGACGCCATTGAGAGGGAAGAGCATTGCTTCTCCTCCTGTCCGAACAGGAAGTGGGTCCTGAGACCCAATTGGCCGGGAGTCCTAAGACTCCCGGCCAATCTGGTCTCGGGATCTGCTTCTTGATTGGCCGGGAGGAGAAGCTGGAGGACAATAGTTAATATTAATTTGCTATTGTCACACAACTGGGTGGGCGCAGGGGGCAGTGCTCTGCACCGAGCCCATCCTTTTTTTTAACAGTTTGCCGACCGCCTCACGCAGATATACTGCGGCAGAAGGGCACGTGCGCACCCACGGCAAGCTCCGTGAGTTGGGTCGTGGGTCCCGCGGACTCTTTATCCGTGGGAATACCCGCGATCGTCTCACGGAGAGGAAGAACGGGGAGATGCTAATGTAAACAAGCATCTCCCCGTTCTGCCTAGTGACAGTGTCACTGATCTCTGCTCCCTGTGATCAGGAGCAGAGATCAGTGACGTGCCACACGTAGCCATGACCCCCCACAGTTAGAATTACTCCCCAGGACATACTTAACCCCTACACTGTTCCCTAGTGGTTAACCCCTTCACTGCCAGTGTCATTTACACAGGAATCAGTGCATTTGTATAGCACTGATTGCTGTATAAATGACAATGGTCCCAAAAATGCATCAAAAATGTCCGATGTGTCCGCCATAATGTCGCAGTCACGATAAAAATCGCTGATCGCGCCATTACTAGTAAAAAAAAAAAAAGATTAATAAAAATGTCATAAAACTATCCCCTATTTTGTAAACACTATAACTTTTGCGCAAACCAGTCAATAAACGCTTATTACTATTTTTTTTTATTTATTTTTTTACCAAAAATATGTAGAAGAATACGTATCGGCCGAAACTGAGGAAAAAAAAAATATTTTTTTTGATATTTTTGGGGGATATTTATTATAGCAAAATGTAAAAAATAATGCATTTTTTTTCAAAATTGTCGCTCTTTTTTTGTTTATAGCGCAAAAAATAAAACTGCAGGGGTGATCAAATACCACCAAAAAAAAGCTCTATTTGTGGGGAAAAAAAGGACATCAATTTTGTTTGGAAGCCATGCCGCACGACCGCGCAATTGTCAGTTAAAGCAACGCAGTGCCGAATCGCAAAAAGTGCTTTGGTCTTTAGCCAGCAAAATGGTCCGGGGCTTAAGTGGTTAAGCCAACTAGAGCCTTGGGCTCTAATCATGTGTGTCTAAAAAGAAAAAACATTGAAATCCATGCGTCCGGCATCCTGCCAGGTGCATGCATTAGGGTACCCCTAATGGACAGGGCGCCACTGCATGTAGGCCATTTGGGTCCCCTCAAAAACCTGGCCAAAACATTCCTAGTTAGCAACCCCCATGTCCTGACCTGATTTTTATCATATATTTGGGCCCCCTTGACTGTATAGGCTTTTTTCTGAAAAGGTGAGTCTTTAACCACCTCCAATATCGCTATACGTACAATGCTGTGAAAAAATATTTGTCCAATTTTTCTGTTTTTTTTTTTTTTTTTTGCATATTTGTCACACTTAACCACTTCAGCCCCGGACCAATTGTCAGCTTAAGGACCAGAGGTCTTTTTTCAATTTCGCACTGCACTACTTTAACTGGTAATTGCGCGGTCATGCAATTTTGTAACCAAACAAAATTTGCGTCCTTTTCTTCCCACAAATAGAGCTTTCTTTTGATGGTATTTGATTGCCTCTGTGAATTTTATTTTTTGCGATATAAATGGAAAAAGAGCGAAAATTTTGAAAAAAAAAGAGATTTTCTACTTTTTGTTATAAGAAAAATCTAATAAACTCAATTTTAGTCAAACATTTGGGCCAAAATGTATTCAGCCACATGTCTTTAGTAAAAAAAATGCCAATAAGCGTATATTTATTGGTTTGCGCAAAAGTTATAGCGTCTACAAACTAGAGTACATTTTCTGGAATTTACACCGCTTTTAATTTATGACTGCCTATCTCATTTCTTGAGGTGCTAAAATGGCAGAGAAGTACAAAACCCCCCCAAATGACCCCATTTTGGAAAGTAGACACCCCAAGCTATTTGCTGAGAGGCATGTTGAGCCCATTGAATATTTTTTTTTTTAGTCCCAAGTGATTGAATAAAGACAAAAATAAAAAAGATTTTTTTTTTTTTTTTAAAAAGTTGTCACTAAATGATATATTGCTCACACATGCCATAGTTATATGTGGAATTGCACCCCAAAATACATTTTGCTGCTTCTCCTAAGTATGGGGATACCACATGTGTGGGACTTTTTGGGAGCCTAGCTGCGTACGGGGCCCCGAAACCCAAGCACCGCCTTCAGGATTTCTAAGGGTGCAAATTTTTGATTTCACTCCTCACTACCTATCACAGTTTCGAAGGCCATAAAATGCCAAAATAGCACAAAACCCCCCCAAATGACCCCATTTTGGAAAGTAGACACCCCAAGCTATTTGTTGAGAGGCATGGTGAGTATTTTACAGCTCTCATTTTTTTTTGAAAATGAAGAAAGTAAAGAAAAAAAAAATTTTTTTTTTTTTTTCAATTTTCAAAACTTTGTGACAAAAAGCGAGATCTGCAAAATACTCACCATACCTCTCAGCAAATAGCTTGGGGTGTCTACTTTCCAAAATGGGGTCATTTTGGGGGGTTTTATGCCATCTGGGCATTCCATGGCCTCCGAAACTGTGATTGGCAGTGAGAAGTGAAATAAAAAAATTACACCCTTAGAAAGCCTGAAGGCGGTGCTTGGTTTTTGGGGTTCCGTACGCAGCTAGGCTCCCAAAAAGTCCCACACATGTGGTATCCCCGTACTCAGGAGAAGCAACAGAATGTATTTTGGGGTGTATTTCCACATATGCCCATGACATGTTTGAGCAATATATCATTTAGTGACAACTTTTTGTAAAAAAAATATATATATATTTTTTTTTTCATTATTCAATCTCTTGGGACAAAAAAAAAAAATATTTAATGGGCTCAACATTGCTCTCAGCAAATAGCTTGGGGTGTCTACTTTCCAAAATGGGGTCATTTGGGGGGGGGGGGGGGGGGGGTTGAACTGTCCTGGCATTTTATGCACAACATTTAGAAGCCTATGTCACACGTCACCCACTCTTCTAACCACTTGAAGACAAAGCCCTTTCTGACACTTTTTGTTTACATGAAAACATTTTTTTTTTTTGCAAGAAAATTACGTTGAACCCCCAAACACTATATATATTGTTAAAGCAAAGGCCCTACAGATTAAAATGGTGGGTGTTGCATTTTTTTTTTCCACACAGTATTTGCGCAGCGATTTTTCAAACGCATTTTTTGTGGAAAAAATACACTTTTTTTTTTTTTATTTTAATGCACTAAAACACACTATATTGCTCAAATTTTTGATGAAATAAAAAATATGATCTTAGGCCGAGTACATGGATACCAAACACGACATGCTTTAAAATTGCGCACAAACACGCAGTGGCGACAAACTACATACATTTTTAAAAGCCTTTACATGATACCACATTAGATTCACGGAGGAGGTCTACTGCTAAAATTACTGCCCTCGATCTGACCTTCGCGGTGATACCTCACTTGCATGGGGCAATTGCTGTTTACATATGACGCCAGACCAACGCTTGTGTACGCCTTTGCGCAAGAGAAGGGGGGGCAGGGGTGCTTTTTTTTTTTTTTAGTTTTTTTATTTATTTAGCTTTTTTATTTTATTTTTAAACTGTTCCTTCCATTTTTTTTCTTTGTTATGATTTTTATTGTTATCTCAGGGAATGTAAATATCCCCTATGATAGCAATAGGCAGTGACAGGTACTCTTTTTTTGAAAAAATTGGGGTCTATTAGACCCTAGATCTTTCCTCTGCCCTCAAAGCATCTGACCACACCAAGATTGGTGTGATAAAATGCTTTCCCAATTTCCCAATGGCGCGGTTTATATCCGGGAGGGGGGACATTCCCTCCCACTGCTTGTAAAAGCAGTCTAGAGGCTAATTACCCGCTAGAATTGCTTTTACATGAAAGCCGATCACTGGCTGAAAAGAATGATACCAAGATGATACCTAAACCTGCAGGCATCATTCTGGTATAACCATTCAAAGTCCAGCAACATACTGGACATATATTGTAATCTTTTTTTTTTTCATGCAGCCTCTTGGCTGAACGAAAAAAAGAGATTGATTGGTGGGTATGCCCACCATTAGAATACCTCCCTTCATCCACCCACTTCTAGTGATGGGCATACATGCACCATTTATATATGCCGATGCATGGGGGAATCCTCCCGCAAAAGTTATGCCGTGTACACACGGTCAGAATTTCGACCGTATGTACGTGGCATTAGGAGCCAATCGCTCCTCCCCCCCCCCCCCCCTGCTGCCCCCATGCTTCGGCACATATGCTCTTTTTTTTAACTGTGGTGGTGAAATCACCTCCTACAGCGTTGGAGTCGCGGCTTTATGTATCGTGGGAGCAAACGCTGTTGCTGTCAAGATAAATAAATCCGCGCTGCAACTGAATGGCGCACCTGAAAACAAAAAAATGCTTAACACTAAAACACAGTAAACAAAATTACATACCTGAAAAGCAAGCATGATAAAACATTGCAGAATAGAATGGAGTAAAAAAAGAGCAACAATAGAGAGAGAGAGAGAGAACAATAAAACGACAACTATTTTTGTTTTTTTTATTTTTTTGAGATTCACAGGTAAAAAAGCTCCTGACTGTTAGCGACTGAATCAAAACGCTACCACAAAAAAAATGTTAGCGATCGCAGGGATCAGGCCTGACTCTGCGAACGCTGCAGTTATGTGTGCTTAGTGTTTTGTAAGTGACAGTGATCGATCGATACTGCACTTGGGTGGGCTGGGCTGGGCAGAGGGGGAAAACGCAGGTGCTAGCAGGTATCTGGGCTGATCCCGCTAACAATGCGTTTTTTTGGAACCCTAAACTGCTGGGACGCTAGTATAGATCTGATCAGATCAGATATTGATCTGTTCAGATACTGTGCCACTAAGGGAGGTGTATGCTTTGCGCGTGGGTGTTTGCGGTACGGGCACTAACCTGGGGCGACGCAGACCTTATTTGACCCTAAAACCTAATTGATATCACCCGCCGGGCGATCAGGGGGTTAAACCGTTATTGGGTAATAAATGGCGGGTGCCCTGACAGTATAAAAAACAAGCTAACTAACCAGCGTCACCCGTAACAGTAATACAAAAAAAAACTGGCTACCTAGCGGCACCAGTGACACTAATGCAGCGATCAGAAAAACAATCGCTTAGTGACACTGGCAAAAGGGGGTGAAAGGGTTAACTAGGGGCAATCAGGGGGTTAAACCTTTATTAGGTAATATATGGGGGTACCTGACACTATATAAAAACCTGACGGGGAACCTAAATAACGAAATAACTAACTGGCTAACCAGCGTCACCAGTGACACTTATACGGTGATCACTGGTGAAAGGGTTAACTCTAGGGGCAATCAGGGGGTTAAAACCTTTATTTAGGTTGTAATATGGGGGTACCTGACCTATAAACCGATTTATGAACCTATATAAACATGGCGGTTAAAAAAAAATAAAAAATGGTTACCTAGCGACACTAATGCAGCGATCAGAAAAACGATCGCTTAGTGACACTGGCAAAAGGGGGTGAAGGGGTTAACTAGGGGCAATCAGGGGGTTAAACCTTTATTAGGGGGGGTAGGGGGCTACCTTGGACCTAAAACGAACTGCCCTGACAGTTATTACAGTCACACTGACACTAAATGCAGTGATCAGTAAATAAATCTGATAGATCACTGCAATTAGTGACACTGTGACTGGGGGGGCAGGGGGTGATCTGGGGGGTGATCAGGGGGTGACAGGGGGGGTGGAATATGTACCTATGTGTACTGGTGTCAGTGTATTGTTTGTGCACTAACCTGTACATGTTCTCTCCTCGGCATTCCGGTCACATAGACCGGCGCACCGAGCGTGACATCACTTCCGCCTTCCTGTCAGACAGGAAGGGGAAGCTTTTCATTCGCCAGGAGCGATCGCGAGGGGGTGGCCAGAAACCACTGGCCGTCCCCTCGTCCCGGATCGCTCCTGAAGCGATGCCGACCGTCCCCGCCGGCGGAGGGGGTTCCGATCGGACACCCCACCCGCCGGAAGAATGTCACGTACAGGTACGTGATTTTGCCTGTACGTGCCATTCTGCCGACGTATATATGTACATGGGGCGGTCGGCAAGTGGTTAAAGTTAAAATGATTTTTTTAAAAGTCAGCAGCTACAAATACTGCAGCTGCTGACTTTTAATAATCGAACACGTACCTGTCCCAGGGTCCAGCGATGTGGGGGAACGAAGCCCCCCCCCCTCGTTCCCCACTCCGCTCGGGCGCCGGCATCCTTACTCTGCGCATGCGCGAGCGGTGCCCCTGTCACGTGTCCTAGATGACTGACTGCACTGAGGGGAAGTGGTGTCAGAGCCCGGGCACTGAAGGAGGCAGATTACGAGGGACCCCCTAGCAACAGGCATTTAGAGGTGAGTGAACATTTTTATTTTTTAAGAATTTTAAGCCTTTTTTTTTTTATTTTATTTATTTTTTTCGGTGGAAACACCACTTTAAGTGATTCAGATCATCAAACCAAATTTTATTATTACACAAAGATAACCCGAGTAAATACAAAATGTCGTTTTTTAAATTATTACATTTATCAACCACTTGCCAAAAAAAACAATGTAGGTCCTTAAGCGCTAAAACTGGCATTGTAATAAAACCATTGTCTTGTCTAACATATATTTTATCAAGAGGCTAGAGCCCAGGGCAGCTGCCAACTCCTGGATGGAAGTAAATTTCTCGTTCCACCCCCTGTTGCACTTCAGCGAGCAGTAATTCTCACTATTCATGTACATTACAGCCACAGAGTCTGCCGCTGATGCTTGACACACACAGCACACTTGCTGACACTAACCCTTTGCTTACTGGAGTCCTGGCAGATCGCTGACACGATTATTTCAGAGTACTTTAATTCTGACAGTGTTTTTAACCAACGTTGATTTTTTTTTTTTTTTCCCACATCCGCAAAGCTTTTATCGGGGACCTATGTCAGCTTAGCCGTTCATCTCTGTCCCATCTCATCTTGGCATCATTGTGGCTTTCTTTATTTACCGTATTTATCGGCGTATAACACGCACTTTTCCCCCCTTAAAATCGGGGGAAAGTCGTGGGTGCGTGTTATACGCCGATACCCCCCAAAAAAGTGACAAAAATGGCAAGCGCCGCCGAAAAATAGCGAGTGCTGCCGAAAAAACCCGAAGCGGCTCCGGAATAGACCGAGCAGACTGTTCGGCTCTGCTCGTAGTCCCGCCTCCCTGCGCTCGCTCCGGAAAACAGCAGGGAGGCGGGACCGCGAGCGGAGCTGAACAGTCGGCTCGGCCTTTTCCAGGGGGTGCTTCGGTCTTTTTCGGCCGCTTCGGTCTTTTTCGGCGGCGCACGCGACAGAGAGTCTGGGCGGCGGGAAATTTAAACGCGGGCAAGGCTTTAAATGACGCTGGGCAAGTTACAAAGAAACTGGGCAAGGCTGCAATGACGCTGGGCAAGGCTGCAAATGACGCTGGGCAAGCTGCAAATGATGCTGGGCAAGGCTGCAAATGACGCTGGGCAAGGCTGCAAATGACGCTGGGCAAGGCTGCAAATGACGCTGGGCAAGGCTGCAAATGACGCTGGGCAAGGCTGCAAATGACGCTGGGCAAGGCTGCAAATGACGCTGGGCAAGGCTGCAAATGACGCTGGGCAAGGCTGCAAATGATGCTTAAATGTAAGTTTTTTTTTTTTTTTTTTTTTTTTTTTACCTAAACTTCCCTCCTAAAACTTTTTTTTCCTTAAAATGCCCTCCTAAACTGTTATACTCTGGTGTGTGTTATACGCCGATAAATACGGTATTTAAAATTTTCGCAGTTTACATTTTATATAAATATTTCATGAAAAGACATTAAATGTTACTTCTAATTTCCCATCTTCTTACATACTGGTCTCTTTCTATCCCCTTATCTATCTTAATTACCCTTTAACCTTCATTACCCCCCCCCCCCCCGCCCGATCTACCCCCCCCCCCACCACCCCCCCCCCCCCCCCGTCCCACCATCTTATCTCCTCAGTTTAAATCTGCAGGCCTATTACTTCACTGTATCTCTCCGTTAACCTAAATTCTTTCCAGGCTTCCCACCTGATATTGATTGAGGCGTTCTCTTCCCCCCCTCTTCGCCTGCCCTAAGCCCTTCCATTTCAAATATTTTGTTTATTTTATCAAACCATTCTTTTACTATTGGTCTATCTACTGTTTTCCATTTTTTAGGGACCAAGGTCTTGGCTGCATTCATAAGATGCACTATCAGAGAGTTAGTGTATTCTCCATATGGGGTTTCAACTCCATGAAACAGACAGACCCAGGGGTCATACAGTACCTGGGTATTCGTTATATCTTTGATGTATCTTAATAACCAACATTGATTTTATCTTTCAATGTCAGACTTTTTAATTTGAATTTGATGTGCATCCAATAAATGTACTTGATGGTTCACATTACATACAACAATCCTTTATTGCTGGCACCCATCGAGCGCTGCATGTTTGTCCATCAACCACTTGCCGACCACCCGCTGCAGATGTACTGCGGCAAGGTGGCTCTGCTGCACGAATCGACGCACTGGTACGGCATGGCAATTCGTGCACTAGTTTGCGTGGGCGCGCGTGCACTTTGATTGGCCAGCAGGGGAGCCAATCAGCCGGCCGCCCGCCCACGATCACTCCCCGCAGAGAAAGAGAGCGGGGATCTGCCGAAGTAAACAAGGCAGATCTCCGTTTTGTCAGGGGATGACACTGAGATCTGTCTTCCTGCTAAGCAGGGAGAACTATCTGTGTGTTTCCCCAGTCACGTAGTCCCCCATACATTTAGAAAACACAAACGGGGAACACATTTAACCCTTTGATCGCCCCTGATGTTAACCTCTTTCCTGACAGTGTCATTAGTACAATATCAGTGCATATTTCTCAAGTCATCTTCCAGGATGGCATACCTGAGATGAGAGGCTCCTCCCTACAGGAAACGCAATCAATCGACAGCTGTTTTAAGTCCCTACCCTTTCCCTTGATTCTCAGTTTTTGATTGTTTTTCTCCCTACACAGCGAAACCGTTAGTTTTTTTTTCCAAATGACCCGAAGCCTGGTGCTGGTGGTCACCCCCTGGGAGCCGGACCACAAGCTCTGGAAGCCTCTGGGTCCGGTAGGATATTCTTGCCCTTCCTGGGGGGGCAGCAATTGAAAGAGCACCCCTGAGAGCCGAAGGACCCTGGGTACAGTGGTGTACCCAGAACCTCAGGGACCATTATCTTGCCTCTCCCCTACCTGTCCAGGTGTCCGTTCGGACAGGGTGCTGGCCATCGTTTCTTTCCAGGGGGAGCGCGTCCCCCGACTCCTGGGCCCCTGGTAGTTCGGGAGGGCGCTGGGCGTCAAGCACCCGCATCCTTTTCGTAACTTCGGGAAAATCGGTGTCGGTGTTCTTACCCAGGAGGGAAGGCTGAGAGTCAGCCGGAGCAGGCGCCCACATCCTCCTTTCGATAGGCGAGGACGCACCAGTTCACTACGGTGGATGTCTGTCTAAACCACCTCGGATGGGAATGAGGAACATAAGGCATTTGCCCCCCTGTGTATATGCTGACTGGTACAGTGCAGGACACAGCCTAACCTTGCAGCTTAATATGGGGACAGCAGTTGGGGGGGGGGGCACTTTGGTGGCTATCCTCCTTGCATGTGGACCATAAGGATGGAAAAGCAAGCCCGGCGACTGTGGCAAAAGGGGAAGACGACAACGGTGAGTACTTTCCTTTGCCTTGGGAATTTAGCTGCAAAATCCCCAATTCCAGCCAGATGGTTTCTGGGCATTTGAGATAATCTACCCTGGGGTCTGGATTCAAATAGCCCAGAAGCTTCTGCTAAAAACACCAGCCACAGCTTCCTCTTACATTAGAGATGCTGTATGGTGAACAAGTGGTGCAGAGGAGCGAGTGTGCCTAAACCACCTCAGATGGGAAAGAGGTAGGTAAGGCATTGCTTTACCCCCTTCCCCGTGTATATACTGACTGGTGCAGTGCAGGACCTGGGACCTGGGGCCTGGATACAAATAGCCCAGAAGCTACTGCTAAAACCACAAACCACAGCTCCCTCTTACATCAGAGACACTGTGGTTATCACAATAGTAGATTGCCAGCCTCTCCCTACATGCCCAGTTGTGGTACATTAGTAGGGGTGAATGTAGCGAATAGGGGGGGGGGGGCCCTGGTAGATACAAAGTTACTTACAGGCCAGGTATACCACTGAACAAGTTATTCAGGAGTAAGTTCCCCTGGTCAGCAGGTGCACTAGGTTACCGGCCCTATTAGCCCAGCTGCTAGGAATCTGAAGTTTCTCCAAGATGCTTAAGAGCTGACCTAACCTTCAATGATGTGGCAGGGACCAAGCTTCTGTGTGGCACAGTAAGGGTTCCCTTGTGACAGATCCTCCTTTTTGGGGGTTGCTTGGTATGGGTAACTTTTTTTATAAGCTCTAACCTCCCACGCCACCGTTACACTGTGGTTATATTATAGTGCAGGAGGTAAGAAAAACCTTTTTGTTGGTTTGGGCTACAGTCTACTCAGTGACAGATCTAAAGGCGATTTACCATAAATCGCTTCCTACATCCTTTAATTGCGGATTTTCTGTGCAAACCTATGCAAGAGCTACATGATTGCTTGTTTAAGGCCTGCGGGTAGCTATTTACCTCCAGGCTAAATTGGTGACCACCACTTCTAGAGGCTGTCTTAATTGGTCTTTAGGGCTGGGCTCATTAAGGCCCCTTTCACACGTGCGGACCGTATGTCCGTTTTTCATCCATCCGTTTTTGGATGAACAACGGACATACATGCACCCCTATGGGATAGCGGATGAGCATCCGCTGACACCCGCTATCGTCCGCCTCCGCTATTGTCCGATTCTGCAGACGGAGGAAAACACTATTTTTCCATCCGTCTGCAGAGCGGATCGGATGAACACGGACAGACGGTCCGTGCTCATCCGATCCCCCATAGGGGAGAGCAGAGAACTGACAGGGCGGTCCCTGCACAGTGTGCAGGGACCGCCCTGTCATCAGCCGGCTCAGCGGGGATCAGCTGAGCGATCCCCGCTGAGCAGCGGATCTTCACGGGGCGGATCAATACGGATCCGTCCCGTGTGAAAGGGGCCTAAGACTTTAGTTGCTGATTAGCCCCACCTGTGTATGAGCTGGCTAGCGTTTGCTCAGTCTCGGAACGGAGGTAAGGTAGGACAACCGCTACTATAGTAAGGTGTCCAACCATTTTAGGATTTGTTCCTTCACTGGTCGTGAAGGGTTAGTATCTACAACCCAGGCTATTCCTATGAAATAATTTCCCCCCGTTTGGTTATTTCATAAAGGGATACACCATGACTCCTTGGCTGCACACCAGTAGACCTCAGTAGTGAAGGTTTGTCCTTGCTGGGATGTTTTGTGGCACAGAAGAAATACACATTGAGATTTGTGACATCTCTGCTCATAAGGGGTATATTGCTGTACATAATAAATGCACTGTACTGAAGCTTGTTTGGTGTCCTTTATATCCTAAAGCAGGGGTAGGGAACCTTTTTGTCTGAGAGCCATGAACGCCACATATTTTAAAATGTAATTCCGTGAGAGCCATACAATGTTTAAAACTAAATACAAGTAAATGTGTGAATTTTATGTAAGACCAAAACGTTTAAAGTACAATAAGTCTCTGAATTAAACAATCAGCTGTTCTTTATTAAGGGATAAATCACAGAACAAAGAAATACGGCAAAGTTGCCAAACATGACATGACCTCTGAATTCTTTTTAATAACGTTGTTATGCTGTTGCTAACCAATGATGAATAAAGTACTTCTTACCATGAATGCAACTTATGTTGCTGCATGGTTTTGCTGATGGCTTTATAGTCTGGTTGATACGTGGTGAGGTTAAGCTTCATGCAGGTGTTGAGACTTCCATCCGTTAAACGTGATCGTAATTTCGATTAATTATAACTGTAATGTCATCTTCCCCCACTGTAATATCCACGTCATCTCCCCCCCACTGTAATATCCACATCTCCCCTACGACTGTCTGCTTGCTTACCACTAGGCAGGTGATGACGTCAGAGCGCCACTCACCTAGGCCGCTGTTGGGTGTACCAAGATGGCAGCCGCTCCGGAGCTAGGCCGAAGCCGCGGTCTTTCCTATGGGCTCAATCCGCGGATCGGCACACCACGCGATCCGCGGATTGAGAAGCGAGAGCCAAATGCGGCCATCAAAAGAGCCACATCTGGCTCGCGAGCCATAGGTTCCCGACCCCTGTCCTAAAGGTACTGCTTTATTTGGCTACAGATCAGAAAAATACAACAGTGAAGGTGGTCTGTACTTTCTGGTTTTGTGCTGCACAGCAGAAATGCACATCATTGAGTCTTGACATCTCTGCTCATAATGGTTTTATTGCTGCACATCAGCCATACACAAGATTGATGTCTGTGGGTTTTTGTGTCCTGTATTACTGCCTTATTGGTTGCTTATCAGAAAGGCAGCAGTGAAGATTGATGGTCCTGATTTGTTGGGCTACATAGCAGAAATACAAATTGAACCTGTGCCAGGGGTAGTACATATACTGCCTTTGGTAATCTGTGCAGCACCACAAAGTGGCGTTGTGCCGATTTCAGACGGTGCTATTAACGGCAATGGCTGCCAATTTTAGGCATGCGATTTGACATTTTGAGTCACATGCCAAATCACTTCAATATGGATCTCTATTCAGAATTGTTATATTGTTGCACATCAGACATATACAAGATTGAAGGTTGTCTGTCCTTTTTATGTCTTACATATACTGCCTTTATTGGCTGTATGTCAGATAGGACACAGCAGTAAAGGTTGCTTGTCCTTTTTTCTGATTTTTGTTTTTGCTGCTCAGCAGGGAGACGGATTGAGGATGGTGGCATCTCTGCTCAGTTTTGGTATATTGCTACATATCGGACATACACAAAGATTGTTTGTTTGTGTCCTGTATGTCCTATATTTACTGCCTTATCAGCTGCGTATCAGAAAGGCACGGCAGTGAGCGGTGTCTTTTCGGTTTCTCATTGTTCTACCTTGCTGCTTCTAAAGCCTCATACACACGATCGGACCGTGGACCAACTTTCCCGTGGATTTTTGTCCAAAGGGTGTTGGCCCCAAGTTGGTATTGCATACACACGGCAGGACTTTTTCAGCCAACTTTCACCAAATCACTTGGTTTTTCTGCTCTTTACCGCCACCTTTGGTCAACTTCTGTATTGTTGTCTGATCTTTTGCATTGGTTCTGCATTGGTTTGTACAAAAGTCCGTTGGTTTTGTGTACACAAGGTCGGACTTTGGTCTATCTGACTTTTGTTGGCAGAAAGTTGGTCCGTTCGCACACAGCCAACAAAAGTCCGATGAAACCTGGAAAAAGTTGGTCTGATGGAGCGTACACACGGTCGGATGTTGGTCCAAGCCAGCTAATTTGCATGTTGGTTGTCAAAAAGTCAGATCGTGTGTACGGGCCTTTAGGCATACACAGCAGGGGGTTGTTGGCGGCACTCCTCCAGGGAGACGCAGCATTGGGGACCCCTCACTTGTTCGATCTGAAAATTGCAAGTTTTTCATTGCGACCTGTGTAATCTTGAGGTCTGTGGATCCAGAAAACAGGGACTGCTTGGAGGCGCTGCGACCTGGAGTCGCACAGACACGACTGGTACCCATTGGAAGCCATAGTGTATGACTGACTTTTCTCTTGCGTTTTGCAGTCCCAGGTTGGGTAGCATGGGTGTGGGAGCCCTAAGCTTATCTGTCCCTTCTGGGCGAGGTTTCGCTAAACAGGAATATACATCATGGAGTTATTGCCTTACTTTGCAGTACACCAGAAAGATTGCAGCTGTGAAGGCTGTCTGTTTTTTCTGTTGCTGCACAGCAGAAATACTCAACATTTTAAGCTTGTTGGTGCTTTCTGTTTCATATTGCCCTACCTTACTACACTTCAGAAAAACACAATGCTGCAGCTTGCCTTTGTCCTTTCTCAGTGTTGGTTCTATCTGACTGCACTACAGAACTGCATAAAAGAAAAGATTGTCTTGCGTTCCATATTATTTTACCCTGTAGCACAGCAGAAATGCAAACATGGGAGTTGGTGTTTTTTTCCGTGTTTATATTGATCTTATAACTGTATTTGGTGGTTCGTCAGAAATACGCAACATGGAAGTTTGGGTCTTTCTGTCTTTTATATTTATGGCTTTGTTTTGCTGTACATCAGTAAAGGGTGTTCCTGTCCTTTCTGTATTTATATCAGTTATGACCTAGCTAGCTGCACTTCAGAAACACGCAGCATTTAGGGTTTGCGTGTGTCTTAATGTTTTTACATATTGGCCCGCACATCAGAAAACCAGACTGTGGGGACTGTTTGCCTACATTGAGGTTACGATTTAGCCTCATACACATGATCGGACCGTGGACCAACTTTCCTGTGGATTTTTGTCCAAAGGGCGTTGGCCCCAAGTTGGTATTGCATACACACGGCAGGACTTTTTTCAGCCAACTTTCACCAAATCACTTGGTTTTTCTGCTCTTTACCGCCACCTTTGGTCAACTTCTGTATTGTTGTCTGATCTTTTGCATTGGTTCTGCATTGGTTTGTACAAAAGTCCGTTGGTTTTGTGTACACGCGGTCGGACTTTGGTCCATCGGACTTTTGTTGGCAGAAAGTTGGTCCGTTCGCACAGCCAACAAAAGTCCGATGAAACCTGGAAAAAGTTGGTCAGATGGCGCGTACACACGGTCGGATGTTGGTCCAAAACAGCTAATTTGCATGTTGGTTGTCAAAAAGTCAGATCGTGTGTATGGGCCTTTGGGGTCACTTTCTATATTTTGATATGTTGGTTTAGCTAGCCACACTCAGACACACAACATTATTGTCTATGCTTGTGTCCTTTCTGTCGAAATCTATTGTGCTGTGCCCACAATCTATGACCTTTTTTATTTGTGATATTAATAATGCATGTATCACCTTTTTCTATTTCAGCCCTCTTTTTTTCGTAGAGGGGCCAGGAGTTCTGGCTGCAGACGTCACATGTTGGAAAGCCTCAGCCCCTTACATTCAGGGATGCCAGAACATTTCCTAGGGTTGAATCCCAGTAGGGTTATAGGACACTGGAGGAAGGCGATAAAGCATCACCCTGTTTAGTAGGAACTTGGAAAGTTCTGTTCAGAGGAGTATTATGACCTGAAGATGAAGTATAAAGATGTATACCGACCGAATAGGTTATGGCTCGGTGAATGGCCTTCATTTCGCCCTTCTAGCAAAACTAGATGTAGCAATACGAGTGTTCTACTCATGCTATGGACTTAATTCTCCTAAAGTAGGCTCTCAGGCATTTCCAAAGTCATAGATTCGGCATGCCCTAACCCAGGGATCAAGCTTCTGTTATTCTATTACCCTTAAGTAGGCTTCCCCTTTAGTCTTTGCTGACGTAAAGATAAAAATGAACAAAAAAGGTTGTCAGGGGCCCCCCTTTTTTTGCAGTTTTATTTCCCTGAACAGGGTAGTGTTAAGACAGGCCCTCTTATTGATCAATGTAGTGTCCTTGTCTTACAACATAGGTCTCAGATTGATCTTTTTACTGGTTCCAAGTAGCACCTATGGGCACAATAGGCCATGGTTGTTAGATGTGTGAGACAGGCAACATTGCTAATCTAGTTAAATCTATGTTAAGTTTAACATGTTTTCTGATTCCATCTTTAACCACTTCAGCCCCGGACCATTTGGCAGCCAAAGGACCAGAGGTCTTTTTTAAATTTCGCACTGCACTACTTTAACTGGTAATTGCGCGGTCATGCAATTTTGTAACCAAACGAAATTTGCGTCCTTTTCTTCCCACAAATAGAGCTTTCTTTTGATGGTATTTGATTGCCTCTGTGATTTTTATTTTTTGCGATATAAACGGAAAAAGAGCGAAAATTTTGAAAAAAAAAGAGATTTTCTACTTTTTGTTATAAAAAAAAATCTAATAAACTCAATTTTAGTCAAACATTTGGCCAAAATGTATTCAGCCACATGTCTTTAGTAAAAAAAAATGCCAATAAGCGTATATTTATTGGTTTGCGCAAAAGTTATAGCGTCTACAAACTAGAGTACATTTTCTGGAATTTACACCGCTTTTAATTTATGACTGCCTATCTCATTTCTTGAGGTGCTAAAATGGCAGGGAAGTACAAAACCCCCCCAAATGACCCCATTTTGGAAAGTAGACACCCCAAGCTATTTGCTGAGAGGCATGTTGAGCCCATTGAATATTTTTTTTTTTAGTCCCAAGGGATTGAATAAAGAAAAAAAAAAAAAAAAAAAAAAAAAATTTTTTCATAAAGTTGTCACTAAATGATATATTGCTCACACATGCCATGGTTATATGTGGAATTGCACCCCAAAATACATTTTGCCACTTCTCCTGAGTACGGGGATACCACATGTGTGGGACTTTTTGGGAGCCTAGCCGCGTACGGGCCCCGAAAACCAAGCACCGCCTTCAGGATTTCTAAGGGCATAAATTTTTGATTTCACTCCTCACTACCTATCACTACCTATCACAGTTTTGAAGGCCATAAAATGCCAAGATGGCACAAAACCCCCCCAAATGACCCCATTTTGGAAAGTAGACACCCCAAGCTATTTGCTGAGAGGCATGTTGAGCCCATTGAATATTTTTTTTTTTAGTCCCAAGTGATTGAATAAAGACAAAAAAAAAAAAAAAAAAAAATGTATTCAAAAAGTTGTCACTAAATGATATATTGCTCACACATGCCATGGTTATATGTGGAATTGCACCCCAAAATACATTTTGCCACTTCTCCTGAGTACGGGGATACCACATGTGTGGGACTTTTTGGGAGCCTAGCCGCGTACGGGGCCCCGAAACCCAAGCACCACCTTCAGCATTTCTAAGGGTGTAAATTTTTGATTTCACTCCTCACTACCTATCACAGTTTCGAAGGCCATAAAATGCCAAAATTGCACAAAACCCCCCCAAATGACCCCATTTTGGAAAGTAGACACCCCAAGCTATTTGCTGAGAGGCATGTTGAGTACATGGAATATTTTATATTTTGCCACAAGTTGCGGGAATATTAAAAACTTTTTTTTTTTTTTGCCCAAAGTTGTCACTAAATGATATATTGCCCACACATGCCATGGGCATATGTGGAATTACACCCCAAAATACATTCTGCTGCTTCTCCTGAGTACGGGGATACCACATGTGTGGGACTTTTTGGGAGCCTATCCGCATACGGGACCCCGAAAACCAAGCACCGCTTTCAGGATTTCTAAGGGCATAAATTTTTGATTTCACTCCTCACTACCTATCACTACCTATCACAGTTTTGAAGACCATAAAATGCCAAGATGGCACAAAACCCCCCCAAATGACCCCATTTTGGAAAGTAGACACCCCAAGCTATTTGCTGAGAGGCATGTTAAGCCCGTTGAATATTTTTTTTTTAGTCCCAAGTGATTGAATAAAGACAAAAAAAAAAATAAAAAAAATGTATTCAAAAAGTTGTCACTAAATGATATATTGCTCACACATGCCATGGTTATATGTGGAATTGCACCCCAAAATACATTTTGCTGCTTCTCCTGAGTATGGGGATACCACATGTGTGGGACTTTTTGGGAGCCTAGCCGCGTACGGGGCCCCGAAACCCAAGCACCGCCTTCAGGATTTCTAAGGGTGCAAATTTTTGATTTCACTCCTCACTACCTATCACAGTTTCGAAGGCCATAAAATGCCAAAATAGCACAAAACCCCCCCAAATTACCCCATTTTGGAAAGTAGACACCCCAAGCTATTTGTTGAGAGGCATGGTGAGTATTTTACAGCTCTCATGTGTTTTTGAAAATGAAGAAAGTAAAGAAAAAAAAATTTTTTTTTATTTTTTCAATTTTCAAAACATTGTGACAAAAAGCGAGATCTGCAAAATACTCACCATACCTCTCAGCAAATAGCTTGGGGTGTCTACTTTCCAAAATGGGGTCATTTGGGGGTGGTTTGTGCCATCTGGGCATTCCATGGCCTCCGAAACTGTGATTGGCAGTGAGGAGTGAAATAAAAAAAATTACACCCTTAGAAAGCCTGAAAGCGGTGCTTGGATTTTGGGGTCCCGTACGCGGCTAGGCTCCCAAAAAGTCCCACACATGTGGTATCCCCGTACTCAGGAGAAGCAACAGAATGTATTTTGGGGTGTATCTCCACATATGCCCATGGCATGTTTGAGCAATATATCATTTAGTGACAAGTTTTTGTAAAAAAAAAAAAATATTATTTTTTTTTTTTTGTCATTATTCAATCTCTTGGGACCAAAAAAAAAAATATTTAATGGGCTCAACATTGCTCTCAGCAAATAGCTTGGGGTGTCTACTTTCCAAAATGGGGTCATTTGGGGGGGTTTGAACTGTCCTGGCATTTTATGCACAACATTTAGAAGCCTATGTCACACGTCACCCACTCTTCTAACCACTTGAAGATAAAGCCCTTTCTGACACTTTTTGTTTACATGAAAACATATTTTTTTTTTGCAAGAAAATTACGTTGAACCCCCAAACACTATATATATTGTTAAAGCAAAGGCCCTACAGATTAAAATGGTGGGTGTTGCATTTTTTTTTTCCACACAGTATTTGCGCAGCGATTTTTCAAACGCATTTTTTGTGGAAAAAATACACTTTTTTTTATTTTAATGCACTTAAACACACTATATTGCTCAAATTTTTGATGAAATAAAAAATATGATCTTAGGCCGAGTACATGGATACCAAACACGACATGCTTTAAAATTGCGCACAAACACGCAGTGGCGACAAACTACATACATTTTTAAAAGCCTTTAAAAGCCTTTACAGGTTACCACATTAGATTCACGGAGGAGGTCTACTGCTAAAATTACTGCCCTCGATCTGACCTTCGCGGTGATACCTCACATGCATGGTGCAATTGCTGTTTACATATGACGCCAGACCAACGCTTGTGTTCGCCTTTGCGCAAAAGAAGGGGGGGCAGGGGTGCTTTTTTTTTTTTTTTTTTTTTAGTTTTTCTTTTTATTTAGCTTTTTTATTTTATTTTTAAACTGTTCCTTCCATTTTTTTTTTCTTAGTTGTCATTTTTATTGTTATCGCAGGGAATGTAAATATCCCCTATGATAGCAATAGGCAGTGACAGGTACTCTTTTTTTGAAAAAAATTGGGGTCTATTAGACCCTAGATCTTTCCTCTGCCCTCAAAGCATCTGACCACACCAAGATCGGTGTGATAAAATGCTTTCCCAATTTCCCAATGGCGCGGTGGGTATGCCCACCATTAGAATACCTCCCTTCATCCACCCACTTCTAATGATGGGCATACATGCACCATTTATATATGCCGAAGCATGGGGGCATCCTCCCGCAAAAAAAAGTTATGCCACGTACACATGGTCGGACTTTTTTCGACCGTATGTACGTGGCATTAGGAGCAAAATCGCTCCTCCGCCCTCTGCTGCCCCCATGCTTCGGCATATATGCTCTTTTTTTTAACTGTGGTGGTGAAATCACCTCCTACAGCATTGGAGTCGCGGCTTTATGTATCGTGGGAGCAAACGCTGTTGCTGTCAAGATAAATAAATCCACGCTGCAACTGAATGGCGTACCTGCTAAGCAAATAATGGTTAACATTAAAACAAAGTAACATTACAGTATAACAGTAAGACCTTACCATACCATACCTGCAAAGCAAATACCAAAAAAAAAACATAGTAAAAAATAAAACATTTTGTTAACGCAACCGGTGCCTAAAATATATATATGCCGAAGCATGGGGGCATCCTCCCGCAAAAAAGTTATGCCACGTACACATGGTCGGACTTTTTTTCGACCGTATGTACGTGGCATTAGGAGCAAAATCGCTCCTCCGCCCTCTGCTGCCCCCATGCTTCGGCATATATGCTCTTTTTTTTAACTGTGGTGGTGAAATCACCTCCTACAGCGTTGGAGTCGCGGCTTTATGTATCGTGGGAGCAAACGCTGTTGCTGTCAAGATAAATAAATCCACGCTGCAACTGAATGGCGTACCTGCTAAGCAAATAATGGTTAACATTAAAACAAAGTAACATTAGAGTATAACAGTAAGACCTTACCATACCATACCTGCAAAGCAAATACCAAAAAAAAAACATAGTAAAAAATAAAACATTTTGTTAACGCAACCGGTGCCTAAAATATATATATGCCGAAGCATGGGGGCATCCTCCCGCAAAAAAGTTATGCCACGTACACATGGTCGGACTTTTTTCGACCGTATGTACGTGGCATTAGGAGCAAAATCGCTCCTCCGCCCTCTGCTGCCCCCATGCTTCGGCATATATGCTCTTTTTTTTAACTGTGGTGGTGAAATCACCTCCTACAGTGTTGGAGTCGCGGCTTTATGTATCGTGGGAGCAAACGCTGTTGCTGTCAAGATAAATAAATCCGCGCTGCAACTGAATGGCGCACCTGAAAACAAAAAAATGGTTAACAATAAAACATACCTGAAAAGCAAGCATGATAAAACATAATAAAACATTGCAGAATAGAATAGAGTAAAAAAGAGCAACAATAGAGAGAGAACAATAAAACGACAACTATTTTTGGTTTTTTATTTTATATTTTTTTTGGGGGTTTTTTTTTTTTTTGTACTTTTTTTTTTTATTTTTATTTTTTACACTTTTTTTTTAAACTATAACTATAATTTTAACTGTAACGGTCGGGTCTCAAAATGCGATGGCATTCTTGAGACCCTGTAACTATAATTTTAACTGCAACGGTCGGGTCTCAAAATGCGATGGCATTCTTGAGACCCTGTGAAAGTGTATCCTAGCCTGTGAAATGCTGTACCCTACGCTAAAACCTCACTAGTTCGTGGTAGCGTTCAAAGCATTCACCAACGCAGAGACCAGGATTGTCAGGACAGCATGGACAATAATAACGGGTGTCACGCCTAAATCCGCGCTTGGTACAGACACGACATCTTCTTTGGGGGGCTCGTTGGGTAGGGGTACTCTGGAGGACATGAGGATAATGCCTCTCATGCAGCCGGCTTACTGCATTTGGTAGGGGATGGTGAGGTGTGGAATCGCCTGGATACAGGAGTTCCATGACAACCGCTCCCTGGAATTCAAGGAAGGGTAACGTCCCGCCTGAAGCTCCGTATAGCACATGAGCATTCAGCAAAGCCAATTGGAATAAATAAATAGACACTTTTTTGTACCAGCGTCTAGCCTTACGGACAACTAGGTACGGCGCCAACAACTGGTCGTTGAGGTCCACCCCCCCCATATTAAGGTTGTATTCGTGGATACAGAGGGGTTTCGTCACAACACCAGCCGCCGTACGAATTTGGACTGTCGTGTCTGCATGAAGGGAGGTAAGAACGAAAACATTCCTATTATCCCTCCACTTCACAGCGAGCAAGTTATTACACTTCAAGCAGGCTCTCTCCCCCAGCCTAAGACGGGAATCTACAAGCCGCTGGGGAAAGCCCCGGCGATTAGGTCGCACGGTGCCACATGCTCCAATCTGATGATCAAACAAGTGACTAAACAGTGGCACGCTCGTGTAATAATTGTCCACGTACAAGTGGTACCCCTTTCCGAATAAGGGTGACACCAAGTTCCACACTATCTTGCCAGCGCTCCCTATGTAATCTGGACAGTTCTCCGGCTCTACGTGACTATCTTTTCCCTCATAAACCGAAAAGCTCCACGTATAGCCTGTTGCCCTGTCACAGAGCTTGTAGAGCTTGACCCCGTATCTGGCACGCTTGCTGGGAAGGAACTGTTTGAAAGACAAGCGGCCAGAAAACTTAATCAGGGACTCGTCAACGCAGACAACTTGATTGGGCGTAAACAAGGCTGCAAAACATTGGTTGAAGTGGTTTATGAGGGGCCGAATTTTGTAGAGCCGATCAAATTCAGGGTCTCCACGAGGACGACAAAGTTCATTGTCACTGAAGTGCATGAACCGCAAAATCATCTCGTATCGTGCCCTGGACATGGAGGCAGAGAACACGGGCATATGGTGGTGCGGTGAGGTGGACCAATAAGACCTCAGAGTCGGGAATTTGTGTATGCCCATGTTGAGGGAAAGGCCCAGAAAGGTCTTAAATTCGGAAACCGTAATTGGTTTCCAATCTCTGGCAAGGGAAGGCACTTGGGGATTAGCGGCGATGTGTTGACCAGCGTATATATTACTTTGGTCCACAATAGATCTATAGAGATCTTCCGTGAAAAACAGCGAATAAAAATCGGATGGCTTAAAATCAGCTGTTTCCACCTGAATACCGGGTTGGCCAGTGAATGGGGGAAGTACGGGTTCTGCAGAAGTGGTGGGCACCCAATCAGGATTGGCGAATTCTGCAGGAAGGACACTATGTGATCGACGGACCTGCCTTTGTCTTCTTCTTGGTGGCAGCGGGACACTACTTGTGCTTGCCACCTCGCCAGCTTGAACTGCACTTATGGGACTCGCCACGTCACCAAGTGTTACTGCAGTGCTGGTTTGACTACGTCCAGGGTGTACTAGGCCGCTGGTGCTTGCCAGTTCACCAGAAGGAATAGCGGCGCTAGTACTTCTCTGCTCCATACGAGAGACCTGCGGTTCCTGCACCTCAACAACATCAGAAGATCGGGATCGGGTACGCCTGACCTTAGCAGGGACCTCACCTTCGTCGCCAGAGCTATCTGTCATGGAGCCGCTGTCGTCTACTGGATCGTATTCTGAGCCTGATTGTGACAGATGAGTGACCTCCTCTTCACTATCTGACATACTCAGAAACAAGTAGGCCTGTTCACTAGTGTACTTGCGATTTGCCATTTTGGGCTCTAAATTTAGTAGTACACTAGTGAGATTCACAGGAAAAAAAGCTCCTAGGCTGCTGGCGAATGAATCAAAACGCTACCAAAAAAACTGTTAGCGATCGCAGGGATCAGGCCTGACTCTGCGAACGCTGCAGTTATGTGTGCTTAGTGTTTTGGAAGTGACAGTGATCGATCGATACTGCACTTGGGTGGGCTGGGCTGGGCTGGGCGGAGGGGGAAAACGCAGGTGCTAGCAGGTATCTGGGCTGATCCCGCTAACAATGCGTTTTTTGGAACCCTAAACTGCTGGGACGCTAGTATAGATCTGATCAGATCAGATATTGATCTGTTCAGATACTATACCACTAAGGGAGGTGTATGCTTTGCGCGTGGGTGTTTGCGGTACTGGCACTAACCTGGGGCGACGCAGACCTTATTTGACCCTAAAACCTAATTGATATCACCCGCCGGGCGATCAGGGGGTTAAACCGATAGTTGGGTAATAAATGGCGGGTGCCCTGACAGTATAAAAAAACAAGCTAACTAACCAGCGTCACCCGTAACAGTTATACGGTGATCACTGGTGAAAGGGTTAACTAGGGGCAATCAGGGGGTTAAAACCTTTATTAGGTAATATATGGGGGTACCTGACACTATATAAAAACCTGACGGGGAACCTAAATAACTAAATAACTAACTGGCTAACCAGCGTCACCAGTGACACTTATACTGTGATCACTGGTGAAAGAGTTAACTTTTTAACTATTTAGGTTGTAATATGGGGGTACCTGACCTATAAACCTATTTATAATCCTATATAAACCTGGCGGTTACCTAAAAAAAAAACTGGCTACCTAGCGGCACCAGTGACACTAATAGAGCGATCAAAAAAACGATCGCTTAGTGACACTGGCAAAAGGGGGTGAAAGGGTTACCTAGGGGGCAATCAAGGGGTTAAACCTTTATTGGGGGGGGGTAGGGGGCTACCTTGGACCTAAAGGGGCCTAAAACTAACTGCCCTGACAGTTATTGCAGTCACACTGACACTAAATGCAGTGATCAGTAAATAAATGATCACTGCAATCAGTGACACTGTGACAGGGGGGGCAGGGGGTGATCTGGGGGGTGATCAGGGGGTGAAATATGTGCCTATGTGTGCCTGGTGTCAGTGTAGTGTTGGTGCACTAACCTGATGTCTTCACAGCTCCGCGTCCCGGTCAGAAAGACCGACACGAGGAGCGTGACATCACTTCCCCTTGCCTGTGTTTACAATTACACAGGAAGGGGAAGGAAGCGGACGAATCCCATTGGCCAGAGCGATCGGGAGGGGGTGGCCAGAAACGACTGGCCGTTACCTCGTCCCGCATCGCTTCTGAAGCCATCCCGACCGTCCCCGCCAGCGGAGGGGGGTCCGATCGGACCCCCCAACCGCCTGAAGAATGGCACGTACAGGTACGTGCTTCTGCCTGTACGTGCCATTCTGCCGACGTATATATACAGGGGGCGGTCGGGAAGTGGTTAAGAGCCCACTCCCACCTAGATCCTGCATCTGACGCAAAGAAGGCAGGGACATCTGTGGAGTAGACCTGCAGATCAGCCGCATGATCCAGCTAAGATACCTTCATCAAGCATATAGAGTGGAGGTAAAGCTCACTGCAGAAGCAAGGTTCGCCAAGAGGGTCTTGCAGTGGTCCCACCCTAAGGTAGGCCTGAGGTACTTGCTTATCCTCTCAGGTGTGCCATCCTGGAAGATGACTTGAGAAAAGTACTAGTTACTTACCGGTAACTGCCTTTCTAGGAAATCTTCCAGGACGGCAGGCCTACTTCCCACCCGTTGGAGGAGGGAAAATTGTAGAACACTAGAAGGTGAGTGTCTGAGGAATGATTTTCCCTTGTGAACCAGGTTCGGGAGTTACTTCTCTACAAACTGAGGATCAAGGGGAAGGGTGGGGACTTAAAACAACTGTCGATTGTGTTTCCTGTAGGGAGGATCCTCTTATCTCAGGTGTGCCGTCCTGGAAGATTTCCTAGAAATGCAGTTACTGGTAAGTGGTACTTTTTTAGCACTGATCACTGTAATAATGTCACTGGTTCCAAAAGAAAGTGTCAAAAAGTCCATCCAGTTCAACCCCCAAAAAAAAAATATATATATATATATATATATATATCATACAATCCCATATACCCTATTCCAGGGTCCCTATTTCTGATCCAGAGGAAGGCAAAAAAAACAGCAGAGCATGCTCCAATTTGCTAAAGCAGGGGAAAAAATTCCTTTCTGATCCCCCGAGAGGCAATCGGATTTTCCCTGGATCAACTTTACCTATAAATGTCAGTACCCAGTTATAGACATGTGCGATTCGTTTCGTACGAATTCGTAATTCGTACGAATTTTTCGAAATTCGTACGAATTTACGAATCTGTAGTACGAATTTTTTTTTTTACGAATTCCGTACGGAATACGAAATTCCGTTTACGAATTTCGTCGCCGAATGATTCGAATGAATTCGAATGGATTCGAATGAATTCGAATGACAAAGTGTCATTTTTGCAGGAAAAATTCCGTTTACGAATTTCAGCTCCAAATTATTCGAATCCAACTACCAATATCAAATTTCAACTAATTCAAACGAAATTATTAAAGCAGATATAACGAATGAATTCGAATGACAAAGTGTCATTTTTGCAGAAAAAAAAAAGCTATTTAAAAAACAGTCATTCATTGATATAAAAAAAAAAAAAAAAAGCGTAGGGGTCCCCCCAAATTCAATAACCAGGCCCTTCAGGTCTGGTATGGATATTAAGGGGGACCCCAGCCAAAAAAAAAAAAAAGAAATGGCGTGGGGTCCCCCCCAAATATCCATACCAGACCCTTCAGGTCTGGGATGGATTTTAAGGGGAACCCCGGCCAAAAAAAAAAAAAAAATGGCGTGGGGGTCCCCCTCAAAATCCATACCAGACCCTTTATCCGAGCACGCAACCTGGCAGGCCGCAGGAAAGGAGGGGGGACGAGAGCGGCCCCCCCTCTCGCCTGAACCGTACCAGGCCACATGCCCTCAACATTGGGAGGGTGCTTTGGGGTCCCCCCCAAAGCACCTTGTCCCCATGTTGATGAGGACAAGGGCCTCATCCCCACAACCCTGGCCGGTGGTTGTGGGGGTCTGCGGGCGGGGGGCTTATCGGAATCTGGAAGCCCCCTTTAACAAGGTGACCCCCAGATCCCGGCCCCCCCCCCTGTGTGAAATGGTAAGGGGGTACAAAAGTACCCCTACCATTTCACCAAAAAAGTGGCAAAAATGGTAAAAATGACAGGAGACGGTCTTTGACAATTCCTTTATTAAAATCTTCTTTCTTCATCTTCTCCTTTCTTCATCTTCTCCTTCCGGCATCTTCTTCCATCTTCTTCTTCCTTCGATTCGCTTCTTTTTCCTCCGGTCTTCTCGTCCTTCTCGTCCGGCGTCGTCCTTCTCGTCCGGCATCAGCGTCTCTTCTCGCAGGCCGCTCCTCGCAATGGGAGGCTCCCGCTCTGTGAGGCTCCGCTCCGGGTGACAGGTCTTGTATAACGAAGGCACCTGGTGACCCCGCCCCCCTCTGACGTCATGGGGAAAGCCATAGGGAATTCCACATGACGTCCCCGTGCGTCAGAGGGGGGCGGGGTCACCAGGTGCCTTCGTTATAAAAGACCTGTCACCCGGAGCGAAGCCTCACAGAGCGGGAGCCTCCCATTGCGAGGAGCGGCCTGCGAGAAGAGACGACGATGCCGGACGAGAAGGACGACGCCGGACGAGAAGGACGAGAAGACCGGAGGAAGAAGAAGCGAATCGAAGGAAGAAGAAGATGGAAGAAGATGCCGGAAGGAGAAGATGAAGAAAGGAAGACCAGAAGAAAGAAGAAAGAAGATTTTAATAAAGGAATTGTCAAAGACCGTTTCCTGTCATTTTTACCATTTTTGCCACTTTTTTGGTGAAATGGTAGGGGTACTTTTGTACCCCCTTACCATTTCACACAGGGGGGGGGCCGGGATCTGGGGGTCCCCTTGTTAAAGGGGGCTTCCAGATTCCGATAAGCCCCCCGCCCGCAGACCCCCACAACCACCGGCCAGGGTTGTGGGGATGAGGCCCTTGTCCTCATCAATATGGGGACAAGGTGCTTTGGGGGGACCCCAAAGCACCCTCCCAATGTTGAGGGCGTGTGGCCTGGTACGGTTCAGGCGGGAGGGGAGGCCGCTCTCGTCCCCCCCCTCCTTTCCTGCGGCCTGCCCGGATAAAGGGTCTGGTATGGATTTTGAGGGGGACCCCACGCCATTTTTTTATTTTTTTTTTGGCCGGGGTTCCCCTTAAAATCCATCCCAGACCTGAAGGGCCTGGTTATTGAATTTGGGGGGACCCCTACGCTTTTTTTTTTTTTCTGCAAAAATGACACTTTGTCATTCGAATTCATTCGTTATATCTGCTATAATAATTTCGTTCAAATTAGTTGAAATTCGATATTGGTAGTTGGATTTACTAACGATTCGTAACTATTCATAACGATTCGTAACGATTCGTAACTATTTATAACGATTCGTAACGATTCGTAACTTGAAATTGAAATTCGATATTTGTAGTTGGATTCGAATTGTTCTCTGTGTTATGAGAACCAACAATGCATTAGCCACGTTAACGATTCGTAACGATTCGTAACTTTACTAACGATTCGTAAAAAAAATTACGATTCGTCCGAATTTCGTACGAATTCGAACGGAATTTCGTACACGAATTACGAATTACGAATTTTTTTATATACGAAATGGGACGAAACGAAACAAATTTTTTGACAGTTCCCATGTCTACCCAGTTATATTATGTACATTTAGGAAAGTATCCAGGCCTTTCTTAAAGCAATCTACTGAGCTGGCCAGAACCACCTCTGCAGGGAGTCTATTCCACATTTTCACAGCTCTTACTGTGAAAAAACCTTTCCGTATTTGGAGATGAAATCTCTTTTCCTCTAGACGTAAAGAGTGCCCCCTTGTCCTCTGTGTTGACCGTAAAGTGAATAACTCAACACCAAGTTCACTATATGGACCCCTTATATATTTATACATGTTGATCATATCCCCCCTTAATCTCCTCTTATCAAGGGTGAATAAATTCAGTTCCTCTAATCTTTCCTCATAGCTGAGCTCCTCCATACCTCTTATCAGTTTGGTTGCCCTTCTCTGCACTTTCTCCAGTTCCCCAATATCCTTTTTGAGAACTGGTGCCCAAAACTGAACTACATATTCCAGATGAGGTCTTACTAATGATTTGAACAGGGGCAAAATGATCTCTCTCTCTGGAGTCCATACCTCTCTTAATACAAGAAAGGACTTTGCTCGCTTTGGAAACCGCAGCTTGGCATTACATGCTATTTTTGAGCTTATGATCTACCAAAACCCCCAGATCCTTCATTACGGATCCCCCCAGTTGTACTCCCCCTAGCATGTATGATGCATGCATATTCTTAGCCCCCAAGTGCATAACTTTACATTTATCAACATTAAACCTCATCTGCCACATATTCGCCCAATTAGACAGAGCATTGAGGTCGGCTTGTAAATTGGAGACCTCCTGTGAGGACGTTATTCCACTGCATAGCTTGGTGTCTTCTGCAAAGACAGAAATGTTACTTTTGATCCCAGACCCAATATCATTTATAAAGATATTAAAAAGTAAGGGTCCCAGCACTGAACCTTGGGGTACACCACTGATAACCTTAGACCATTCAGAGTAAGAATCATTAACCACGACTCTCTGAATTCTGTCTTTTAGCCAGTTTTCTATCCATTTACAAACTGATATTTCCAAACCTGTAGACCTTACCTTACACATGAGCCGTGTGTGGGGAACTGTATCGAACGCTTTTGCAAAATCCAAGTATACCACGTCCACAGCCACGCCTCTGTCCAAGGTTTTACTTACCACCTCATAAAAAGAAATGAGGTTTGTCTGACAACTTCTGTCTTTCATGAATCCATGCTGTCTGTTGCTTAAAATATTTTTTTCCTGCAAGAACTCGTCTATGTGGTCTTTTATTAATTTCTCCAGTATCTTCCCAACTATAGAAGTTAAACTAACAGGTCTATAGTTACTTGGTAAAGACTTTGTTCCCTTTTTAAATATAGGCACCACGTTCGCCCTGCGCCAATCCAGTGGTACTATTCCTGTGATTAATGAGTCCCTAAAAATGAGATACAATGGCTTTGAAATTACAGAGCTCAATTCTTTTAGGATCCGTGGGTGGATGCCATCATGTCCAGGTGCTTTATCCACCTTTATTCTGTCTAAATATTTCTGGACCATATCACTTTTGAGCCATTGGGGCTGTGTCACTACCACCCCCATTGTGGACATGAGCTCCCCCATGCTCCTTTGTATACACAGAGCTGAAGAAAGTATTTAATAAATTAGCCTTCTCTTTTTTTATTTTTGGATATGTATTATAGCAGAAAGTAAAAAAAAAATACAAAATAAAATTATTTATTTATATATAGCGCCGGCACTTTTCTAAAGTGTACGCTATAGTGGAAATTTCGTTTTTTTCCCCCCCAGAAAAACTGAGTTCTGGGGGGGGGTTAATTGTTTAGATCATTTACTTTGGCATCAGCTTGACTGGGCTGTACTGGAGTTCTGCCTGGTCATAGGTGAGGTGAAGCACCTGTGACAGGCTGAGAACGCAGTCTGGTTGGACTTGTTAAGTACCAATCTTTCTCGGAGCCAATCAGTGGGTGCGTCTGGCCCCGCTGTGTATTCTGGAAAGGGTATTTAAGATGCTGGAGTCGCGTGTTCAGGGTTCGGCTTGCTCTTGGATTTCTGGTTCCGGTCCGGACCAAGACCCGTGAGGGGTCCTGGACCCAGGAGTGTCTGTCTGCTGCCCCCGTAAGCCTGGGTCATCCTGACCAGCCCCAGAGGCCCTCATGGTCTGGGGATCCGTCCATTCCCGAGCCTTGGAACTGGCTAGGTCGAGGCCCAGTAAATGAAGGAGAATTCTGAGCTGTCCCGGTGTTCTCTCGGGATTGGAGAGACACAGTAACTCGTACAAGCGACCAGGGGAGGACTCTTCAGAGGAGGGCCAAGAAGCTGGCTGCTCGGTAAGAGCCTGGGAGCTGAGATTGTATGGACACTAGTGAATCCGCATTTCTTACGGTATTGCCGAAACGGCTGGAAAATTCAGGTACCGTAGGAAAAGTTCCTAACTCATCTCTGTTACAACCTAGTCTGTAGCAGAGACTTTGCAAATCTTTGAATCACTTGTAGGCTGCTAAATCTACAGACAGGGGTTTATCCAACAGTGAAGCACCCAGTTGCGAGTGGCTACTCTCTGGGCTACCTAAAGTGACATTCATTTGATGTCGGCAGTTCTGAAGTGCCTGAGCTTTGTCACCCATGCCCTTTATTCCCAACTAAGAAACTGTGTTATATTTGAACGTTACTTTTTGCAAATAAAAATCCTCAAAAGGACATTTGAGTGTCAGCTTCTGAAATCACTGGGTACTAACCCTGGGAACCCCTAGACAACGAACGACGAGCTACAAGGAGGAGGTAATTGGTAAACCCAGAAAATACATAGCCGCCCTGCAGGGGTTATGGCTATATATATATATATATATATATATATATAGCGCAAAAAATAAAAACCGTGGAGGTGATCAAATACCACCAAAAAAAGGATGTCCAATTTTGTTTGAGTACAATGTCGCACGACAGCGCAATTGTTATTTTAAAATAGTGCTGTATCGCAAAAGCGGCCTGGTCATTAAGGGTAAATTCATCTTGGGGCTGAAGTGGTTAAGGGAAAACTGTCCAAACCTGCCTGACCATATGCGAAAAAGTAACTGTCCCCTAAACCTAATAACTGGTTGTGCTACCCTTGGCAGCAATAACTGCAATCAAGCATTTATGATAACTGGTAATGAGTCTCGCATCGCTGTGGAGGAATTTTAGCCCATTATTCTTGGCTGAATTAAAGCAATTCTGCAATATTGGATGGTTTTCAAGCATGAACGGGCTGTTTAAGGTCATGTCACAACATCTCAATCGGATTTATAAACTTTTTATTACAGAGGTTTGCAATAAAGTATATACATATTATTTCCAATAAACTGTATATCATTTCATACTAATTCCTCCTTCATACACTATTCATTGCAAGCTTAATACAATTTCAGCATTACCCTTTTAGTTCACCTGCTGGTTGAGGTCATGCTCCAAAACAGATTAAATTCTCATTCGTCTTACAATTGTTTTTAATAGTCTGTTACATTTCCTTTATATTCAGAGTCGCAGGGGAGTTGCACCACATATTCCATATTTTATAATAATTCTTATATACCCCTCTGTATTAAACATGGATCTTTTCATATGGTAATATCTGATTAACCGCTCTAATCAGGGGTGGACTGACAGGGCAAAAGGAGATCATGGGGCCCCCTGTGTCTCCGCCCATGTGTCCCCACCCATGTAATAAACATTCTTCTCACTGATCACCAATGTAAGTGTAGCGATACCCCCAGTTAAGAGGGCCGCAAGTTTGTTTTGGGTCCCTGAGTACAGCTCCACCAACCCCCCGGCAATTTGCTCTACCCGCTCTGGCACAGTTAGTAAAGGGGTATGTATCTATGCACATATAAATATCACTTATACTCTAAGTGTAATGGACTCAAACTCACAAGCAGACTGCTGAGATAAGAATAACTGGCTTTACTTTGGCAGTATGAAAAGAAATAGTAACATGCATCAAACATTTGACTTACAACACATTAGCAGGTCCCTGCAATATGCACTTTAACATGTACACATAAATGTATCAAAATAGCAATGGGGAACGGAGCGCCACGTGTGCGACCGTCTACTATGCACCTCTGAGGTGTAACAAATCTAACTGCGACTATCTAATGGATCAGGCCTGATCCCTAGCAATAGAGCTCAGTCCTTGAGAAAATACAGTATTCTTCACCGGCAAGAGAACTGTAAAGGTGGTGCACATGTAGCTTTAAATGGTGTATTTGTAATCCACAGAAAGAAACAAGCTGCTGCTCTGAGGTAATTGTGCCTTGGCAGTTCAATAGGCATAGAAGTGAAAGTGACAATGTATGATGAGCCTTTCAGCTCGCTCACCACTCCTGGGTACCGTCCTCAGCTCCGGGACCTCCACTGGCGGCGTCCGACCTCCTCCGTCACAGCCCCTGCGCTCCGGTCCTCTCTCCGTCCGACCGTGTGTAGGCAAAAGTCTCCGCTCTGCTGCTGCTGACAGTGAGGGGTGCGAGTCTCTCTCCGTCTGCTGCAAGGCCCAGGCTTCAGGCCTTCAGCAGTCCCGGTCCGCACAGGTGTCTCCTCACTCAGGAGTGTCTGCGTCACCAGCCCAGTCAGAAGAGGAAGAGGCGGTCTCTCCTTTTCCCTTTTATCTCCTCCCCCAGCAGCCTCTCGGGCGGAAACAAACAGCCTCCCGGGAGCCTGGGGAATTATGGGGAATGTAGTCTTCTCCCCTAAAAGGGGAACGACCCCGCTACACAAGGAACATTCTTCCCATTGACCACTAATGTAAGGGACGTTCTTCTCACTGATCACCAATGTAAGGAACGTTCTTCTCACTGATCACCAATGTAAGGAACGTTCTTCTCACTGATCACCAATGTAAGGAACGTTCTTCCCACTGACCACCAATGTAAGGAACGTTCTTCTCACTGATCACCAATGTAAGGAACGCTCTTCTCACTGATCACCAATGTAAGGAACATTCTTCTCACTGATCACCAATGTAAGGAACATTCTTCTCACTGATCACCAATGCAAGGAACGCTCTTCTCACTGATCACCAATGTAAGGAACGTTCTTCCCACTGACCACCAATGTAAGGAACGTTCTTCCCACTGATCACTAATGTAAGGAACGTTCTTCCCACTGACCACCAATGTAAGGAACGTTCTTCCCACTGACCACCAATGTAAGGAACGTTCTTCCCACTGACCACCAATGTAAGGAACGTTCTTCCCACTGACCACCAATGTAAGGAACGTTCTTCCCACTGACCACCAATGTAAGGAACGTTCTTCCCACTGACCACCAATGTAAAGAACGTTCTTCTCACTGATCACCAATGTAAGGAACATTCTTCCCACTGACCACCAATGTAAGGAGCATTCTTCCCACTGACTATATATATATAGTGGTGGAAATTTATGGGTACAGTGGTTGTATTTGATGGGCACAATGGCTGCGTTTGATGGGCACAATGGCTGCATTTGATGGCGCAGTGGCTGCGTTTGATGGGCACAGTGGTGACAATTTATGGGTACAGTGACTGGGCACAATGGCTGCGTTTGATGGGCACAATGGCTGCATTTGAGGGGCACAGTGGTGAGAGAGAGAGAGAGAGAGAGAGAGAGAGAGAGAGAGAGAGACTAGTGGGCGGGCCGAACGGAAGGAGAAATCGGCGTTCTCATGCTCCTCCCCTCACTCAGGCTGCGGCAGACAGACATATCAGTGGGCGGCGCGGGATCATGAAAGGGGAGGCACACACAGGTTGCATTGCAAAATAAGCAGCTTATTTTGCATGCTGACACTGCCAACCAAGCCCGGCCGAGACAAAAGCGCCCCCAGGACTGGCACCTCCAGGGGCGGACTGAGCCGGCCCGGGCCCCCCCTGCATGGGGCCCTCGGGTGGCCACCGAGTCACCTACTGGTCAGTCCGTCCCTGGCTCTAATCCATTGGTCTGTTGGAGCCAATAATTGCATCCATCTCAAGGCTATTTGGTTACATCCTAAGAATAGTGTTTCTTGTAGCATAATCTTGCTATACCCTGACCATTCTTCCTCATCCAGTAATCCTAATAAACATAGGTGTGCCAGGTGTGCCCAGGCACACCCTAATCATTCCTGTGCTCTGTCTGTGTTTCACACCTTTTTTTGTTTTGTGCGGACTGCCTACAACATGTCCTTGTGTAACTCAGTCACCAACACTGCCTGGGGTCGGATCCGGCCGGCAAAAACAGCTGTGTGCTGCGAGTGGGAGGACTGAGCAGGGAGGGAACTAGGACCACAGCCGTGGAGTAACCCAGCCGGGAGCCGCATTTGCCGATGCAGCTTCTATAGTTCCGGCTGCAGGTCCCGCAGGCTCCGGCGGAGTGATCTACATCTGCACTCCACCCCCCCCTCTGGCTTTTCTCTCCTCTACCTAGACTAGCCTGGATAGCGGCAGGCGAGTGGCTCCAGGCAGCCTGCTATATCGAGGTGAGTGAGAGAGACAGCACCGAGCAGGGCAGCGGGTGGACAAATGGTGCACCAAAAAAATAGCCAACCAATCGATGAACCTTACCCTTGCTTGTCAATATTACTGTATATACTCCAGTATAAGCCGAGTTTTTCAGCACATTTTTTTTGTGTGCTGAAAATGCCCCCCTGGGCTTATACTCGAGTCTGCACTTTTCTGCAGCAGAGAATTACATTTTCCGACCCGAATTTGGGGCCCCGTATCTCGGGGCCACTTGGTGCTAGGAACCCCAAATTTGGTTTGCTAACCAAATGCCAACTGGAACTATCACTACAACATATCCCAAGATGGGGTTCCTAGCACCAAGTGGCCCCGAGATACGGGGCCCCAAAGTCGGTTCGGAAAATGTCATTCTCTGCTGCAGAAAAGTGCTTGACATATTCTGAACCGATTTTTGGGGCCCCGTATCTTGGGGCCACTTAGTGATAGGAACCATCTTTAGATATGTTTTAGTGATAGTTCCACTGGGTTTGCACACCAAATTTGGGGTTCCTAGCACCAAGTGGCCCCGTATACCCTAAGTCAGTCAACTGTGTCCATCTGCATGTCATTTCGGGACCTTTTGGGTCCAGAGACCCCAAATTTTGGCTGCCGCTAGGGGGCATCTAGGAACCCTTAACCACCAAGTTTGAAGTTCGGGGGACCTATGGCTGCAAATGACAAAATAGATATTTGGGGGCACACCCTAAAAAATGCATAAAGATGGTGCTGCCATAAGACCATACAACAGAACAAACGTATTACAGCGCACACATGCAAAACTGACATTTACCTGCAGCAAGGCTATTTAAAACACCTAGACATTTTCAAAAAATATGGGGTTTTGGTGCTTAAGCCCACTTACTGCGACAAAGTACCCCATGACTATGGCTGCAAATGGGCACAGTGAGGCTGCAAATGGCCATTGTTGATCCTCTTTTCCACAGTAGCTGCGCATTTCTCACCCTAGGCTTATACTCGAGTCAATACGTTTTCCCATTTTTTTGTGGTAAAATTAGGTGCCTCGGCTTATATTCGGGTCGGGTTATACTCGAGAGTGTGTGGTGTGTGTGTGTGTGTGTGTGTGTATATGTATGTATGTGTGTGTGTGTGTATGTGTATATATATATATATATATATATATATATATATATATATATATATATATATATATATATATATATATATATATATATATATATATATATATATATATATATATATATATATATATATATATATATATATATATATATATATATAAATAAATTTAAAGCAGTAAATACAATTCAGGATATTTAAACATGACACTTATTAAAAAAAAAAAAAAAAAATCCTACTTACCGTGCAGTTTTTGAAATTGCTTATTTGATTTAGAGATTTATTTAAAAGCTTTTATGTTAAAAGATTATTTAATTAATAAGTAAAAAAAAAAAAAGTTTGTTTTACAATGATGATAAATGTTTTTTTTTAATTAAAAATTTGTTTTAATACATTTTAAAAAGTGTAACATTTTTTATTTCTATAATAAATATATATAATTTATTTAACACATACATGTGTTTGAGCTTTGGTTTGATGTGCACACCCTAATGCAATAGGCTGCACACGCCTATGCTAATAAACATACTTCTATTGCATATGAACCTTGTCTGAGTGATACTAGACAGTTTATCTATTACCTGTTTCCAATATACAACTATTTCAGGACAATCGCACATCAAGTGTACAAAATCTGCATCTAGCTGACATCTTCTACAATTTGATGAGGTCATTTGTCCCATTCTACACAATCTTTGACGAGTAAAGCCCCATACACACGCTCGGACAATCCGCGGACCAGGTCAGTCGGACTTTGTCCGACGTACTTTGTCCGATGTTGGCGTTGCGTACACACGGTCGGACTACGTTGTCGGAATATCCGGTCCGGAAGAACGTCGTGACGTAAGTCGTCGTCCACGAGATTACAAAAGTGAAGTTCAGCACCACGTCAGGCACCCGTTGGGCTCCTTCTGCTGATCCCGTGTTTATCGAGAGTTAGTGGAAGTTTGGTGACTTAAGATTCGCGCTTCTCAGTTTTCTGACTCAGATCGTTACTGCTCTTCAGTTTGTGCTTGTCGTGCGTATCTGTTTATTAGTGCGTGTAGTCAGTTCGCATTTGTTGGTCATTGCGGCCTATATCTTGATATAGGACGCTTTGATTTGCACTGCTTATTGTCTGCTCGTTGCTGGTATTCACTTCGTTCTTTCAGGCCTTGCTGTTTATCGGTGCTTTCTGTTTGTCCGTTCTGACCAGCCGACCTTTTGTGACCTTCTGAGCGATGTTTCCCGTGCGTACTCGTCGCCGAGTTCGTGCTGTACGCGGAATTGGTGTCGGGCTTTTAGCTTTGACCCAAGACCCGTCCATGAACAGAGTGACGAGGAGTATGTGGACCAAGAATTGGTTGCTTCAGCGTGACCAGTTCTCGCACATGCCTTTGCTTCGTGAGATCCGGGAGAATAATCCTGATGATTTCAGGAACTTTCTCAGGATGACGGACCCCGATTTTCACCGTCTTTTGGCTTTGCTGACCCCCTTTATCAGCCGGCAGGATACCTGCATGAGACAAGCCATTACTCCGGAGCAGAGGCTTGTTGCCACGTTGAGGTACTTGGCGACAGGGAGAAGTCTTCAGGATTTGAAGTTCTCTTCAGGTATCTCTCCCCAGGCCCTGGGAATCATTATTCCAGAGACCTGTTCTGCCATCATTCAGGTCCTGCAGGAGGACTATATTAAGGTAACATTTCTACTTTACTATTCCCTTCTATGTATGCTCTGTTTGCTAATGACTTGTATTTTTGACCTCCTTCCCTAATTACCATGATTGCAATATGTTCTAATATGCTGTGCCCCTTTTCTCCTTCATGCATTTTTCCCTTCACTTACCTCACCAGCATGCTCTTCTGCCCCAATAGACACCTATGGCCTAGTCACTTAAGCAATGTCTTTTGTCTGCTGCATAGTATTGTTTGCCCCAAAACACCCCCTAAAATATGCACAAATGTTTGCTGTGTGGTTTACTTCATGTAGAGCCCCCCTTTTTTTGTTCTTTTGGTGGGGGGGGGGGGCAAACTCATTAGGAACCCCCTCCCCCAACTGCTCTGTCAGATGGTACCAATCCTTTATCTGCTGGCTTTCCCAAGGTCCATACACACTATATACCTACCTCTTTATAGTGCGCATCTTTAGGGATGAATTCAGCAAAGCATGTAGTGCAAGGGACTGCCTCCATACATTCCATTTCCTATTTTTTTGTCTTCTTTCCCTCCTATTAGCTTGCTTGGTAATTTAATAATGTCACACTGTGCCTGCCTTTTTTGGGGGGGGGGGGGGGTTGAAATGTTATTTGATCTTTCCTGTGGCCTGCCAATAGTGTTAAGTACAGAGGGTCTGGCCAAACTAGCCCACATTATTGAGCCATTTGCCAATCAATGAAGTGCAGAGGGTTAGCTGTCCACCACCCCCCCCCCCCCAAAACCCCTAGTTATTGCCAATGGCCCATCAGAAGTGGGGGGATTGATGGGGGGGTGAGTAATCTGTGAAGGGGAGCCTCTACTTTTCTGTGCAAATACTTTCCAGCCTCCAATTTTAGACAATGCTCTTGTTCCAAGATGTTGATTGTCTAATCTGCTTGCAATGTTTAGGTGCAAAGTGACTATTTTTTTTTCTTGTTTCACTCCACAGTTCCCTTCCACGCCACAGGAATGGCAGACTGTGGCCTCCCACTTTGCCAGCCGTTGGGACTTTCCTAACTGCGGAGGGGCAATTGATGGGAAACACGTCCGCATCGTCCCACCGCCCAACTCGGGGTCCTACTATTATAATTATAAAGGGTTTAATAGTGTAGTGATGTTGGCGGTGGTGTCGGCAACATACGAGTTTATGTATGTGGACGTGGGGATGAACGGCCGGATATCGGATGGTGGGGCCATTACGCACACGGAGTTCTACTGGCGTCTCCAAAGTGGCAGTCTGTGCTTGCCACCTCCAGAGGAGAATGCCGAAGGACTCCCCTTCGTCTTTGTCGCAGATGAAGCGTTTGCGTTGACTCCCCATGTGATGAGGCCGTTCCCGATGAGGACCCTCACCCCGGACCAGAGGGTCTTCAACTACAGGCTGTCCAGAGCCAGAAGAGTTGTGGAGAACGCTTTTGGCATCCTGGCCAGCCGCTTCCGCCTGTTCCTGACGGCATTTAACTTGGCGGAATACAAACTCAACCACATAGTTCTTGCCTGTTGCATATTGCACAACTTCCTCAAAAGACATAACAGGAACTATGTGGTGCCCGTTGGCCCAGATGTGGAGGGCCCTCCAAATGCCGAACTCACAGCCCTTCGAGTGGCACGTCCAGGCTTGCCCCCTCTAAATGCCCGTGTGGTCCGGGACCAATATATGCAGTACTTTGTGGGTAGGGGGGCCATTGCTCTGCCTGACGATGTGTGAGAGGCATTTTTTAATAAATCTGATATTTTAACCAACCTATGATTTCATGTCATTTCAGTCTTCTTTTTAGCTTATTTTACTTTGACATTTTTTCCCTTTGCCTTCGACAGTGGGAATGCACTTTCTGGGCAAAAGGAGGTAACAGTCTCTTCTTCCCAAAAAGATTATTCTCATGTTGTGTGTTTGCTACCTAATCTTTGGTCTAGAGAAGGTTTGTACTGCATAACTGACACCCAAAATACTCCTTTTCATCACCAGGTCTGACATGTGTGTATTCTCCAAAATGCTGTGCTCCGTGTTTTCGTACAAAGCACTGTGGGTGTCATTTACATAAGTCAAATCCGCTATGCTCTACAAGTGCATTGAAAAAGTTCCCCGGGAAAGAAAATTGGAGTGCAAAGTGGATTTGCCTTTAGTAAATAACACCCATTGCCCCCCATATCCTTTTCATTTTACATACATAATGCATTGTGTTTTTTAAATAAGGAAGCCACACATTTAGAAAAATAAAAGTTTACTAGGAAAACATTCCCAAGTGCGTTTACAATCTTTTTTTTTTTTTTTAAATTATATAATCTTTATTTATTTTCTTCATTATTATACAAAATACATTCTTTACTTACATAGTACATACATTTAAAAAGAAAAAAAGAAAAAAGTTCCACTTCTCACACTTTGCAAGGAGTACCCTTCAACCTTTAGTCCCTTTTATCCTTCCCAACCTTCCCTCTTGACACCCGGCTTATTCCCTCTCCCTCTCTCTCCCCCACCTCATAGTGGATTTTCCAATTTATCCAACCATGGTCTCCACATAGCTTCAAACTCTCTCAGATTTCCTCTCCTTATATACACTGTTCTTTCTTTCCATACTGTTTCTGTTGTTAACCTTTTCCATTCTCCTACCGTTGGGGGTTTCTCAGCCTGCCACCTCTGCGCTATTAATTTTCTCGCCTGGAACAAGCCTCTCATCACAGCGTTGATTACAGAGGGACCACCATTTATCCCCTCATCCAATCCCATTATACACAGTCTGGGGTTCATTTCCAGTCTAACTTCTAATACGGTGTTCAGGATGTTAAGGATTTCAGTCCAGTAACGGTGCAGTTTTGGGCACTTCCATACCATATGTGCTAAATCCCCAGTATCCTGGCACCTAGGGCACCTGGCATCTGTTCTCAATCCGAACTCATATAGTCTCTTAGGTGTATAGTATGTCCTGTGTAACAGCATCAAATATGAGACCTTCTGAGCAGGCGAGACCGATACCACGTGTCCTTTCTCCAATATCCTCAGCCACTGTTCATCTGAGAACGTTCCAAATTCTTTCTCCCATTTCCCCCTACACTTAAGCTGTTCTGGATTTTCTATGCTACCTTCGCATATGTGTGAATAAATTTCTGCTATAAATCCTCTACTCTTGTTTTGGGAGCCTATTCTTTGATACACTGGAGAGTTGTTCCAAATTGGATCTTGATTCTTAAATTGACTATTTAAAGCGTGTCTAATTTGTAGATATTTATAGAAGGAATGTTTAGGTATATCATATTCCGCTCGCAGTGCTGTAAATGTCTTCAATACCTTGCCCTCGTACATCTGTGCCAACTTATCTATCCCTTTTATTTCCACTCTCTAATTTTCCCTATCTTTTCTACTTCCTGTAAGTTTTTATTATTCCAGAGGGGGGCATATTTTGTCATACCCTCTAACCCTTTTACTACTTTTACTGCCTTCCACACTTTTAAGGCCAGTCTCACCGTGGGGATTCTGTAAAGAAAGGAATTTGCCTCAAGGGCTTCTACTATTGATTTGTGCGGGGTTCCTGCAATCATTAATTCCTTGTTGCTTCCTCCTGTCATAGTTCCTAGATGTTGCAGTTGGGCTGCTAGGAAGTAGCTCCGTGGATGCGGTACTGCCATTCCTCCCTTTCTTGTTGCTAGTTGTAGTGTTTGTAACCCAATCCTAGGCTGACCTCCCTTCCATATAAGTTCCCTAAACAACATGTCTATCTTTCTGAACCATTTTTTATCTATCCATATTGGACAGTTATGCAGCAGGTACAGAAGCTGTGGCTGCCATACCATTTTGATTAGGTTACACCTCCCTGCGATCGACAATGGGAGACGTCTCCAGATTGCAATTTTACTTTTAAATCTAGCTAAAAGCGGTACTATATTATCATTTATGTAATTGTTGGGGTTCCTTGTTATATATATGCCTAAGTATTTCATTTGTTCAACTACCTCTAGCTGTGAAATATCCTGTACGTTCTGGTTCCCTAGAGGATCTATAGGCAATAATGCAGATTTTTCCCAGTTTATGGTGAGTCCTGAGATTTTACCAAAGTCCGTGAGGATGTTCATCACCTGCCTGAGGGATTGCCCCGTATCCCCCAGGAAGAGAAGGACATCGTCCGCATACAGTGCGATTCTCTCTTCACCCCCTGCTCTTCGGAACCCCTGCATGTTTGTGTTTGATCTAATTACACTTGCTAAGGGTTCCATTGCAAGCGCGAAGAGCAGGGGGGACAATGGGCAGCCCTGCCTTGTCCCTCTCTCCAATTGAATCCCCTCGGAATACTCACCATTAACCCTAATTTTAGCACTGGGACCCTTATACAGGGTTTTAATCCATTTAATAAACGAGGGGCCAAATCCAAATTCCTTTAAGACTCGCCATAAATATCCCCACTCTAAGCTATCGAAAGCTTTAACCACATCTAACGCCATGACTGCCCTTGTACCCGTGTTCTCTATTGGTATCTGTAAATTAAGGTATAGTCTCCTAATGTTCATACTAGTAGACCTACAGGGTATAAACCCTGTTTGATCAGGATGTATTAATCTAGAGATAATTTTGTTTAATCTAATTGCCATTGCTTTAGCTAATATTTTAGCATCCGAGCAGAGTAGGGAAATCGGTCTATAAGACTTGGTCTCTAATGGGTCCTTCCCCTCTTTATGCAGAACTATTATCGTTGCCTCTGTCATAGACGTTGGCAACTTCCCCTCCTCCTTTGCCCAGTTTAATACCTTAAGAAGTTCTGGCAGTAGAATTTTCCCATATTGCTTATAGGTTTCCGCGGGGAGACCATCTGGTCCTGGTGATTTCTGATTGGCCATTTCTTTTACCGCCAGCTGGATTTCCTCCAGCGTTAACGGTGCCTCCATTGCCTCCCTTTCTTCTTCAGTGAGAGCCGTAATTTCAGCGTTACTAAAAAATGTGTCCGCTTCCCCTTCCTCTATCGTCCCCCGCGATTTATATAATTTGTCATAGTATATTCTAAAAGTCTCTGTAATTACTGACATCTTTAATGAGATTTCTCCTTTCTCCGTCCTAATCGCTGGGACGGTGGAGGGAGGGGAGTTAGCTCTCACTAACTGTGCCAACATCTTTCCGACCTTTTCCCCCTCCCCATAAGCCACCTGTTTCTGAAACAGTCTTTTATTCTCTGATTTCCTAATAATTACTTCTTTGTATTCCTGTTGTTTAGTTAGCCATCTACATTGTCTTTCTGGGGTGGGGTCTTCAACGTATTCTCTTTCTGCTTTCAACAACTCCATCTTACTATTTTTTTCCCATTCTCTTGAGGATTTTTTGATTTTTGAGACTAATTGAATAAGGATACCTCGCAGATAGGCCTTCAGTGCATCCCACATTACTCCTCTTGTCACTGTCTCTTTGTTAAACTCTATAAATTCTTCCAGTTTTAACAGCACCTCATTTGGATCCCCTATTATTTCGAACCAGACTGGATTCATTTTCCATGTTCTGGGAGGTCTTTTCCCTTCTAAATTTATTGAGACAATCAACAAGGCATGGTCCGATACCCCCCTAGGCTGATATTCAATATCCCTTACTGTTTGGCATGCTTCTCCGTTTCCCAAGGCTAAATCGATCCGTGAAAGAGTAGAATAGGAACTTGAGAAACACGAGAATTGCAGCACCCCCGGGTTTCTCACTCTCCACATGTCAAACAGCCCCACTTCTTGTAAGAACTGATGTAATCGGCTCTCATCTACCTTCTGCCTCTGTGTACCTAAAGGAAACCTGTCTAATTTTTTATTAATAACCTCATTAAAGTCCCCTACTGCTATGACTGGTATCCCAGCTTTGTCTGATAAGAATTCCATTAGGCTATACATCACATCAAGCTTAAACGGAGGGGGGATGTAAATATTGGCAAGAACATATTCTCGATTTTCTATTACACAATGCAGGAAAATATACCGTCCTTCCCTATCTATACTGGTCTGCCGACAGGTGAAGCCCACCTCTTTTCTTACCATCACCGCCACTCCCCTTGAGTAGGAGGTGTGTACCGAGTGGTATTGATGTTGATATTTTTTACTCTGATTTAGTAATTTAGTATCTTGGGTTAAATGTGTCTCCTGTAGGCAGATCAATCCTACATCACTCCTTTCCAGGGTCTCTACCACAGCTGCTCTCTTAGCCGGTGTACCCAACCCCCGTACATTCCAGGAACCGATATTAATTACCCTAGTCTGCATAGGCTATCAAGAAAAGAAAGCAATAGAAAATGGAATCCCTATTGATGCCTAGAACATAACACCAAGGAGAGAGGGGGAAAAGGGAGAGAAGGGGAAAGGGAAAAAAAAAATAAAATAAAATAAAAGAAACAGAGAGGGAAAAAAACGAGAAAGGGAAGAGAAACTTTTAACAAGAGGGAAAAAACCCTTGTGAAAAAGAAAGGTAAATAGAAAATCCTTTGCCTATCTTAATATTTCCCACTATGTGATAAAATGTGAATCTTTCTTCTATATATTTGTTTATCAGTGTTTTCTTTTTTTTTTTTTTCCTTCCCAAATTTTGCATCGTATCTTGATATGTCTTTCTAAGTGAGAAAATGTGAAACTTTCTTCTAAATATTTATCTATAAGTGTTTTTTGCTTGCCGCTTACTTTCATATGTGTTACATGTTTTTTCCAATTTTTACATCGATGACCCCACCTCCCCCCTCCCCCCATGTACCATTCTAGGTTATCCCCAGAGGCTTTTTTTGTGACCCTTACCAAGCATCCCATACCTTTCCCCCTTCCCTCCCCCTCCCCCTCCCCCTCTCTTGTATACAAACCCACTCCCACCCTCCGCCCTCCTCCCGTACCTACCACCCTCCCCTCTCCCTCCCCCTCTCTTGTATACAAACCCACTCCCACCCTCCGCCCTCCTCCCTCCCCTACCCTACACACATCAAAAACTATATTTTTATCCTTACCCCAATCAATCATATCCTCCCTTTCGTGCTATGTGACTCTCACCACCCTCCACTCCGTATATGTACACATTAAATTTCTCTGAAACACACATCTCTAAGAACACATCCCTTCCCATCCCTCTATGTTTATTCCCTTTCCCTTAACCTTGTTATCCCCTCGTTTTGTTTATTAGTTGGCCTTTTCTATCCTCCAGCCATGTTGTCACACTTGCAGGGGAATCAAAAAAAAAGGTCTCTCCCAGAGCTACCACACGTAGCCGGGCTGGGTACAATAATGCATAAATGACATCAAATTTCTGGAGTCTACGTTTAACCTCTATAAAACCTGCTCTACGCCTCTGCAAATCGGGTGAAAAATCAGGATATAATGAAACTTTAACTCCATTAAAAAAAATGTTCCCCATCTCTCTAGCCCTGCGGAGAAGCGTCACTTTATCCTTGAAATTCAAAAATTTCATTAACATAGATCTAGGGTGCCCTCCTTGGGGTGGAGGTCTAGACGGAACTCTATGCGCCCTTTCAACCGAGAATTGTTGTGAGAATGTCTCTCTTCCAAATACTTCAATGAGCCATTTTTCCATGAATACGATCGGATCAGATCCTTCACTCTTTTCCGGTAGGCCTACCAGCCTCACGTTATCCCTTCGGAGTCTGTTTTCCAATTCGTCCAGTTTTCCTGCAAATTTATCCGATTGCTCTTTTAGACTTTTAACCTCTTGATTTAATGGGTACATATCATCCTCGATTTGACTAATTCTCCCTTCAGTTGCTGTTATTCTGTCAGCCGTCTTTTCAAGCTCCTGGCGCATCAAGGACAGTTCATCTTTAACATTTTTCATTTGACCGCATAATTCCCCTAGGGAATGTTTACATATATTAACCGCCGTCAATACATCTTTTAGTGTCGGCTCTGCTTCTACCATTGATGCTTGAACCGAGGCGTTTACAATCTTCACGCCAAAACTGACAACATCTTGGTTATTTACAACATTGTTTACAAACATTCCGCAATTGGTAAAACCAGGCATGGAGCAAAACAGAACCTAGGAACTTGGAAAGTTCAACTTTGTAAAGTGAAGACAAGATCAGACATGACTATATGTTCAAAGTGTGTTTGATCTTGCCTTCATCACATGGGGGGGTCACCCCCGAAAAGTGGAAATTTGGAACATGCACACAATTTGGGTCTGAAAATGGTCATTAGATGGGAAAACACATGCCTAGAAGCTTCAAAAGTGCCATTTTCCATCATGGGGATGAATGGACGTTTTTTGGGGGTGCAACCCCTTCACCACAACCACTTTCGTAGTTCGTAAAGTGTTTGCACCCCCAAAAAAACGTTGCCATTCATCCACCATGGTGGGAGCTAGCACATGTGGACACAATGTGTGCATGTTCCAAATTTCAGACAGTTTTTAAGTTGCAAATGTGTTCTGAAGCTGGCACAAATGTGTGTTAATTACTTGGTGCGTTTTCATATTTTTTCCTAAAATATCAATGATGTTCTTCAATTTTTGTTGAACATCATTGATGTTTTGCTTTATGTAATCTAGATCTCTATTGCAGACCATTATCTCTCCGATGAGTACGTGGGCACTCTCTGTGGTAAAGTGCGATTTTTCTTCCACAACATCCACGTCACCTAAAAACCACAAACAAACAAAAAATGGGGTGTTGGAAATGAGGCAGCCATACATGGATTAGCTTACCAGTAGCTGTGTTCTCCCACACTCACCTGTTGTGGTGACAATTTCTCCAAGTTCGATGATCTCTCCTTCCTCCTCCTCCTCCTCCTCTGCTTCTGCTCTTTCCCCTTTTTTGGTAGGTGTTGGTTTGGGGGTTTCCTCAGACGGCCCAAGTTTTCGCTCCCCTATGAGAATGTCCAAAAGGAAGATTTAGCAACACAAGCTATTGAGGGCAGAAATAGGAAATGACAAACATTGCTTGAAAGTGACGGACACTATTTTAGTTTGGCCAGTTACAAATGTCAACTACATGAATGAAGTCACTTTGTAAAGGTGCTAAACTGACTAGCTTTTTGGTAGAAGTTTGTGTGATGGAGACCCCCCTCTAGTATCCACTGGAGCACATGTGTGGAAAAGCATAATAAAAAGGGGGTTTGGGTGTCCCAGCACTAGTGCTCTAGAGTCCAGATGGGTAAACAGCTACTGAGTGACCTCTCCTTTACATTGAATAAATTGGCTTTACATTCTTGATGACATTTCTAGTGAGAACAAACTTCCTTTCCCCAAAAAAACACCAAACATCGTATTATAAGTGGCCGAACGATCGAGGTTGCGTACGATCGAATGCACACACACACGACCATGACAGCGGCAGAAAGATCGAGGCTGAGTACGATCGAATGCACAGACGAACCTGAAAGTGGCCATTTTGGAATGTACAACTTGGTAAAAATCAAAACACAATGGAGCAGTATGCAAGCAAGAAATCAAACACAAAACACAACTACTTACTTTTTTGAAGAATTCTCTTGATCTTTCTGTACTGATCGGCCTCCCTCAGTTTCAGGTCTGACCAGCGTTTCCTGAGTTGCTCCTTGGATCGTTGTACCCCAAAATTATTGTACAGCCTTCTCACAACTTTAGACATGATCTTGGCCTTGCGGACATTGGGGTTGAGGTAAGGCCCATACTTCCCATCATAGTCGCTCCTCTTTAATATGTCCACCATCTCCAACATTTCTCCAAATGACATATTGGAGGCCTTGAATTTCAGGTTCCGGGATCGGGACGTTTCTGCCTCCGGACTTTCCTCGTCCTCCTCCTCGTTGGTGGGATATTTGTGGCGCACCTGCTGTGTCCCCGCCATGTGCTCTCCCCACTACGCCGTAAAGAGAAGGGGTGGGGAATAGACGAGAAAGATCGTCAGGGGCGGGCGGAGTTTGAAGCATGCGCAGTGTATATAAAACGTCACACGCCTGTGTCGTAGCCACGATCTGGGAGACGAGGGGAGAGAAAGCTCACGCACGAGACGATCGCTACAAACGAAGGTACAATTTGACGTTGGTACATAACTAGCCTAGACTGATTAGAACTTGAGGCTTCTTTATGGAGAAGATTAGGAGAGTTTAGGCTGACATTATTTATATTGTTTTGTGTGGCGTTGTGTCTTGCAGAGGTGATGGATGCCTTCTACAACGTGAGCTTTCTCCCACACTTCATTGATAAATACCGGCAATTCCCCTCTTATGGCAGGCAAAACACAGGGATTATAGCAACAGACCAAAGAGGTACGCAGCCCCGCTGAAACTGGTGGCATTTGTAAAGCCTACCCTGCCCATGGCAACCGTCGCAAACTTAAAAGTGAAGATCACCAACATGAAGACTACCTATTTCCGGGAGCGCAATAAGGTCCTGAAGTCACAAGCATCTGGAGCTGCAGCAGCTGATGTCCATGTCCCCACGCTCTGGTACTATGACAGGCTCCACTTTCTCAAAGACCAGGCTACTGTCAGGAAGTCACTCTCGACTCTTCCTTGCACGCGTCCTTCCACGCACGCCACCCTTGATGAGGATTCCGAGGACCAACCTGGGCCTTCCAGTCTGGAAGATGTGCAGGTGCCCAGCTTGTTCCAGGTATAGTAGTTTTGGAACCAGTTTGTTGAATAATGAATGATGTTCAGTTAATTCAGGATCCCCAATTGCTTATTTCCTAACGTGATTGACATATCAACAGACAGTGGTGTGGGAGACATTTTTGGGAAGAATCTAAACTGCAGGGCTGAGAATTGTATGGTTTTGTATTTGAAAACATTTTGCAACAGTCACTAGATGAGAATTGTGTGTGTTTGATGAACAAATAACTGAAACTATGTCCCTTTTTCAGACACAGGAAGACCTCAGCCAGGAGGTGGCTGTGGAAGGTGGCAGTCAGGAGGAGGCAGGGGGTAGTGGCAGCCAACAGGGGGGTAGGCGTAGGAGCCTGACTGTCTCCCAAGTCTCTCCCCTCCGCCTTCCCTACAGAAGGGCGAAAAACATGGGGGAGGTGGGAGAGTCAGCGCTCCAGCTGATAAAAGATGCCTCAGCCTCCCTCTATGCCACACCCACCTACGAGGAGGCCTTTGCCTCCTTGGTTACAAGTAAATTTACGGGTATGGAGGCGGGGCAACGCAGCATGTGTGAGGAGGTCATCCTCAAAATACTAAATGAGGGGATGGCTGGGGAGATGACTCCCCTCACACATGTTTGCGAGAGTGACCTTGCTCCGCCTCCTCCTCCTCCTTCTGCCACCCCACCAGCACCAGCACCACGGCGTGGAAGGAAGCGTACAAGGAAGACAAGAGAGTGACAACCTGGACTCAGTCTGGTCTGAGAGAAGATGGAGCCTCTCGTAGTACCAGAGCCTGGGGACCTAGATGGCATCTGCTGCAGTTCCGGATGTTTTGGACTTCAGGACCAGATTGCGCTCCCTTATTATTTAGATAGGTAGTCTTCATGCCCCCAATTGTTTAAGTCTGTAAAATGATGGTTGCCATGGGTGTCCAAGGCTTTGCAAATTCCCCAAGTTTCACCATGGCTGCGTTCCTCTTTGGTCTGTTGCTGAGACCTAAATAAAGGTTTTTTTGATTTGAAATAATCATTGACTATTGTGTTTTACTTTTCTACAATGACAGTTTTTCTTTGAGTAGGCAGGTACATTTCACTAATCCTAGAATTAACAAGGGGCACCAACAACCAACAAACTCCTAGTAAATGTAAGCAAGAAATACAAATGTTAATAATGTGGTTTTGCTAAGTTGAGACATACAAACCCCCTCCAAAAAAAAAAAAAAAAATCTCCTTCAAATATGTATTCCCCCAAAAAAAAAAAATCTGGATAAAAAAATAAGAAAGATTGTATTACGATCTGAGTAAAAATAAACATGTAGTGTATAAATGCTGCAAAGTAATAAAGAAGTAAGTTTGTGAGAAGTGCGGGTGAATAGGAGCAGCTAAAAGATGTCATTCTTGTTGCATTGTAAAGAAAAAGAGAATGCGCTGCATTAAAGACATTTTAACATTGCAGCGTGACGAATGTGCTGTGTCGATTAGGAAAGGTAGTTTTACCTGACCGAGCGCTTCCGTCACAGAATTTCTTCTGAGCATGCGTAGCACTTTGTCCGTCGGACAAGCGTACACACGCTCGGATTTGGTGTGATCGGACCGGGTTGACGGGAAATCTTTCCAGCAGGAGATAAGACTTTGTCCGACGGACAAACCGACGAACACTGTCCGATGGTGCATACACACGGTCTGATTTTTCAACAACCTTGTCCGATCGGACCAAATTGATGAAAAAGTCCGACCGTGTGTATGGGGCTTAAGATATGTTTGATGTATAATATATACAGTGCATCTGGAAAGTATTCACAGTGCTTCACTTTTTCCACATTTTGTTATGTTATGGCTAGGGTTGCACCGATACTAGTACTGGTGCCGATACCGTGTATTTGCACACGTATCGTTACTAGGGTGACCACATTTCTAAACTGCCATTCAGGGACATCCCTACCCAAAAAAAATGCATCCCAAATGATAAGTACCCCACACACAGCTTGAAAGCAACAGCACAGCTCAGATAATAAGCGTTCCCCACAAACAGCACACTTCAGATGACAAGCACTCTACACAAAGCAACCCCCAGATAAGTGAACCCCAAAATAGCTGAAAAGTTCCTCACACATATCACACCCCAGATAGTAAATGACCTACACAAGCACCCCCCAGATGATAGGTGTTACCCACACAAACACACAGCACTTCCTAGCTGACAAGTGCCCCCCCCCCACAGATGATACTGTATGAACCACACACACAAAACCTCGATACGTTTCCAAAACCCATCTGACATGCACCCCACTCACAGCACCCTCAAAGTGACCCATTATGTGAGGGAGAAGAAGATTCTCAGCAATAAGAGAACATAGTGATGTTCTTGGACACCTATGTTGTCGGTTTGGCACCCCCCACCCCATAAGATTGGAGACTGATAATGAAGGGAGTTTAAGGCAGACCCTCTGACTTATTCTTAACAGTTAGTTTGCTGACTATCTACATACAGAATAGAAGAATGTAAGGCTACCTGCAGAATGTGGAGATGGGCATGTGACATTGACGCCCTGCCCCCAATGATGTCTGAGCCTCTGAGTTGGATGATGTCCCCTCTCAGGGTGGGAGGAGGAGAAGTGGGGCAGCTGATCTGAGCCAGCAGTGCTGCAGCAGCACACAGAAGATGATCACAACACCAGCCAGTCCCTGCTGCAAGTCACTCCCTCCCTCTGCATGCCGCCAGGTGCCGGTCCGGAAAAGGAGGAGGTGGTGCTAAGCAGCACTAGGCACGGCCTCACTTTAAGTCTGTCTGTGACTGTGTACGTGATGACACTGGTTGCTAGATGCCAGTCGGCCCTAGCAGCCAGTTTGGACAATGCAGCTGGTAGGCTGGCTGTGTCAATTTTATTCCAGGACACTGTATTGTCCCGGAATGAAGGTGCCCGGGACCCGGGACAGACATGCCAAATGCGGGACTGTCCCCGGCAATCAGGGACACGTGGGCACCCTAATCGGTACTTGTGCAAATGCACAGATACCTGAAACCGATACTTTCAGGCTCGGCTCTTTTGAGCTGCCAGTGGGTCTCCCCAGTGTTAAGTCCAGTAATTGGAGCTGTCAAAAAAACAAACTTAAAGTGGAAGTAAACCCCCCTATTGTTTTCAGCCAAGGAAGCTGCCATCTTTGCCTCTGTTTTAATCTTCAACTGCCACATGTGATCCGTTATGACACCAGCCATTGGATGGTTTGACGGTTTGGTTGAGAGCACAGCCAATGTGCAGTTAGCATTCCTGGCATGCCTTTTTTTTTTTTAAACTGTTAAATCGATGGGTTTAGTTCCGCTTTAAAAAAAAAAAAGGCAGCTGGCAATGTTTATTACCAACATTACTCAGCCCTGAAACACTAAAATAAAAAGAAATATTGTTTATTTTTGTATATTTCTGTTTCTTCATCTGCAGATCAAAGGTTCCTCTGTTTAACCCCTTAATAACCCTTAATTTACTCTAACCAGCCTTAATTAAACACTTGCCGACCAGCCGCCATGCCAGAATGGCATGGCTGGGCGAAAAGACGTTGTGTAAAGTCGCTTCGCCCTGTGGCCACTAGGGGGTGCGTCCCCCCTCTCGCCCCCTGAGCCGATGCGAGTGCCCGGTGGTCTCGATCACCGCCGGGCTCCCGCGATCGCCGCTGAGACACAATTTACAGTTCTCTGAGGGGAGAAGTGACAGATCAACTGTTCATACAGAGTATGAGCAGTGATCTGTTATCTTCCCTGCACAGTTTCCATCCCCCTTCAGTTAGAATACACACTAGGATACACTTAACCCCATTCACTGCCAGTCACATTTTTACAGTAATCAATGCATTTTTTTTTTAACAAGTAAATCAATGCATTTTTAAACGCACTGATCGCTCTATTAAACGATGTATTAATGGTCCCAAAAATGTGTCAAAATTGTCCGACGTGTCCACCATAATGTTGCAGTCACGATAAAAAATCGCAGATCGCCGCCATTACTAGTAAAAAAAATAATAATAAATGCTATAAATCTATCCCCTATTTTGTAGACGCTATAACTTTTGTGCAAACCAATTTTTTAATTTTTTTATTTTTTGTTACCAAAAATATGTAGAAGAATCCATATCGGCCTAAACTGAGGGAAAAAGTGTGTTTTTTTATATATTTTTGTGGGATATTTATTATAGCAAAAAGTGCAAAATATTTTTATTTTATTATTATTTTTTATTTTTTTCTAAATTGCCGCTTTTTTTTTTTTGTTTGTTTATAGCGCAAAAAATAAAGACCACACAGGTGATAAAATACCACCAAAAGAAAGTTCTATTTGGGGAAAAAAAGGACGTCCATTTTGTTTGGGTGCAACTTTGCACGACCACGCAATTGTCAGTTAAAGCCCCCAGGCCCTATATACTCTGAACAGCAGTATACAGGCGGTCCCCAGGTTACAAACAAGATAGGGACTGTAGGTTTGTTCTTAAGTTGAATCTGTTTGTAATTTGGAACAGGTACATTTTGGAAGTGTAGCTCCAGCCAGAAAAATCTCTTTTTAAGCTTTTTGGATAACACAGGGGTGATGATAACCCTTCCCTATAACATTTGTTTTGCTGCCTGTGCCCCTGTTCAGAAGATTTCACCTCACTTTCTGTCCCAATGACAATTGGATTTAGAAAATGTTGGGTTATTGGGGAAAAAAGGATTGGTGATAAAGCATCAGTGGAGACACTTTTTTCCCATATTAACTCTTATAGGAGCAAATTTGCCTTCCTAGGAGTAGATTTCCTCTCACTTCCTGTTGTCTCCCTCCGTTTGTTAGTAGGAGTCATTTGTAAGTCGGATGTTTCAAAATAGGGGACCACCTGTATATACTATACGGCCTGCCCCATACACGCTGCAGATAATTGGACCTTAGGTCTTGGTGGTACCAGAACACTGTAAGCCCTCGGTTACTCTTGGGGGGCGTTGGAACGTGCTGTGAAATATTATATCAAGAATTGTAATTACGTGCCGCTATTAAACAGGGGCATAAAAAGAGACAGAACGCCGGATGCAGGACATGCCAGTAGCTCAAATGCATATTCAGCAAGCTCTGGCCAGTGGTCTATCCTCAAGACCCAGTAACCCAGTGGATGTTCTGGTGGAAAGATCTCCAAGTCTGATCTTGCCCCTAGATATTCCTGCACCATGTAATTCAGACACTGGTGATGGTTGCTGGAACCGATCAGACCTGGGCGCTGAGGACTGAAGAATTGTCTGAAGGCATCGGTCAGCCAGCCACCTTCTCCACCGCTCTTTCTGTGACTGAACGAAGCCTCAGCAACACATTGTCCAGCACCAGGAAATTTGTAACCTCCCAGGCTCTGGAAACGCATTGCACAAACCTTTCTGCAAGGCCTCCCGAAGATGTTTCATCCTTTGCTCCCTCTGCGAAGGCTGGATAAGTTCTGTAACCTTACCCTTGTAATGTGGATCAAGAAGGGTTGCCAGCCAGTAATGATCCCTCTCCTTGATACCACGAATCCTAGGGTCCTTTCGCAAGCTTTGCAGGATCAGGGAGGGCATGCAGCGTAATTTTGCAGAGGCATTCGATCCTGTGTCCTCTGGGTCACTAAGGATCACATGATCCTCAACCACCTCCTCCTTCCCAGCCACGTACAACTCCATGGGTTTCTGGGGACTGCAAACGATCCCTTGAAGACTGATGCTGATACTGAGTGTTATCCTCCACCTCCATGCTGACACAATCCTCCTCTTCCTCTGTGATCGGCAGGCCTGCAGGAATACTAGTATCTGGATAAAGGGGGCCTTGCGAGGTAAGGAAGTCCTCTTCCTCCTGCTGTTCTGCCTCAAGTTCCCTGTCCATCATTCCACGAAGGGTGTGCTCCAACAGGAAGACAAGAGGGACAGTATCACTGATGCATGCACTGTCACTGCTCACCATCCTCGTGGCCTCCTCAAATGGTGACAGGACAGTGCATGCATCCTTGATCAGTAGCCACTGGCGTGGTGATAAAAAAAAAAAAGCCAAGCTCCTTTGACCCTGTCCTGGTGCCATACTCGCACAGGTACTCATTAATGGTCCGTGTGCAGCCGCTGCAGCATTGCCAACGCTGAGTTCCACCTGGTGGGCATGTCACAAATGACGCAGTTCTTGGGCAGGTTGCGTTTTCTTTGAATGTCAGCCAGCCGAGCACTGGCATTATATGACCGGCGGAAATGACTCGCAGACTTTCCTGGCCTGCCTCAGGAGATCCTGTAAGCCAGGGTACCTGCTCAAGAACCACTGAACCACCAAATTTAGGACGTGAGCCAAACAGGGAACATGGGTCAAGTGTCCCTGTCGGAGGGCGGAGAGGAGGTTGGTGCCATTGTCGCATACAACCATTCCTGGCTGAAGCTGGCATGGTGTCAACCACCTCTGAGCCTGCAGAGCTGACAGAATCTCTGCCCCAGTGTGGCTCCTGTCCCCTAAGCAGACCAACTCAAGCACCACAGGGCATCTTTTTGCCTGAGTGCTTGCGTAGCCCCTTGACCGCCTACGGAGCACCGCTGGTTCAGAGGAGAAATCTGCAGAGGAAGAGGCCATAGAGGAAGAAGAGGAGGGAGTGGAGGAGAGCTGTGGCAGAATCCCCACTAGCATTTTGGAGGCGTGGTGGCAGAGCAAGCTCCAACAATACTGAACCCTGTCCTGCATCCTTCCCAGCTGCCAGCGGAGTTACCCAGTGCGCCATGAAAGAAAGGTAGCGTCCCTGTCCATGCTTGCTGGACCATCAGTCGGCAGTAATATGCACCTTACTGCTGACCGCCCTGTCCAACGAGGCCAAGACCTTGCCTTCCACATGCTGATAGAGAGCCGGAATGGCCTTCCGTGAAAACAAATGGTGTTTGGGAACCTGCCACTTCCACAAATTCACGAAAGGGGGCAGAGTCTACCAGCTGAAAAGGCAGCAGTTGCAGTGCTAGCAATTTGGCCAAGCTAGCATTCAGACGCTGAGCATGTGGATGGCTGGGACCTATTTTCTTTCGACTGTTTAGCAACTGGGGTAGGGAAATTTGCCTGCTAAAATCCGATGTTGGTGTACCGCTAGCAGATTGGCTTTGGGACACCTATTTCTATACCTTCATTCCTCTCAGTGCAGGTTTTTGAGAGGACTGGAGGTATAGTGGAGTTGAATATCCCAGCTGATGAGGAGCAAGGAGAGGTCCACCTTGTTCTTTGATGTGGGTGCTGTTGCCAATGGACTGCATGGGAGGTCGTCATATGTCTGGTCAAGCATGTGGTGCCCAAGCGGCTGCTGTTATGGCCACGCTTGATATGCTTCCGACATATGTTGCAAACAGCAACGGTGCGATCGGCTGCACACGTGTCAAAAAAGGCCCACACCAAAAAACTTTTCAAAATATGTGGGGAGTCAGCAGCGCCCTGTACCTGTTTAGCTCTGCGGCGTGATGCAATAGGGTGGCTGCCCTTAAGCTGCCCCCTGGAGGGTATCCTGCCTCATTGGAGATGTGCCTCCTCCTCCTCTCTTCTATCAGGCACCCAAGTAGAGTCAATGACCTCATCATCCCCTCCCTCCTTGTCACTGGAGCAAACTTGGCAGTATGCTGCAGCTCGGGCAACATGCCTGACAGTTTCTTGACCTTCTTGGGCACCCCCTCTCTCTAGGCTCACGTTACTCCCTTCCTTAACCTGGGTACCATCATTGGAGCCTTCAAATCGCTGTGCATCCTCCTGCAGCATGTACCCGACACTGTGGTCGAATAGTTTGGGGGACGCCTTCGTGCATGATGGTGGGGCTAGGGAAGGAGTGAGTGTTAACATGGAGACGATGGAATAGGCCGCTTTGGCAGCTGCATTGGCAGTCAAACTACTCTGAGCCTGGGTGACAGAGGATGAGGAGGGCTTTGTTGTCCATTCCACCAACTCTTCTGCATGTTGTGGCTCAATAACACGGCCAGCTGCAGAAAAAAAGGACAAGTATGCCCAACGGCCATGTGATGAGGATGCACCGTGTCCACGACCAGCGACACAAAGCCTGCCTGCCCACTTTTAGTGGCCTGTGAGCGTCTGCCTCTCCTTGGTGGCCTTCCGGACATGCTGTAAATTTTGTTTAGCAAAACCACACTACACTGTATTGTGTACTGTGTACACCACCAGAAAAGTAACTGCACTTGGGGTGCCGTCCACTGCCTGAAGTATATTAGAAAAAGTACACCAGGAATGGCCTGCAGTCAGATATAGCTAAACTGGATACAGTGGATATATATATAAGAGAGAGAGAGAGAGATATAGATACGAGACTATGTGTATGTGTGTATGTGTGTGTGTGTATGTATATATGTATATGTATGTGTGTGTGTGTGTATATATATATTATATATATATATATATATATATATATATATATATATATATATATATATATATATAGCACTTACCACCGAAGGAGCTGCTGGTTTGATTTGGGCCTGCACTCTGTTAATAAACCTCCGCTGACTTGACTCAGTCCCCTTGACACAGCTGTGGTGCAATACAATCCAATCAGTGGCGGCCCGTCCATAGGGGGCGCCCGGGCACCGCCCCCACCGCCCCCCCCCCCCCCCCTCCCCAGGCAGTAAAAAAATAAATAAAATAAAAAAAACACAAAAAAAAAAATATTTTTATTTAAACATGTCCCTTTAAGAAAAAAAAAATTTCAAAAAAGGTCCTTATGTGCACTGTGACCCGGCGCCGGGCGCAGTGCAATATGGGAAACGCCACGTCAATGCAATCAGCAGATTGCAGACGAGGCGCCTCATTTGGGCAAAAAAAGGTCGCTCTGTGGCGCGCTCGAGAACGCCACAGCTTCCGGCGCCTGGCCTGGCCGGGGGAATGGACTGGCCGGGGGAATGCCAGCCAGTCAGGACACATGAGCGACGCGGCCACGCCTCCAGGAAGTGACGTTTCCACTGTCCACTGCTCAGTGCAAGTACGGCTGCTCTGCACAATGACACTTGCTCTGATGTTGCAGGAGAGGACTGGTGTTAAAATTATCATTATCAAAGACGGCCCATTACCAACAGGTGCAGACAAACCCCTTCGGATCACAGGAGACCCTTTCAAATAGCAGAGAAAGCTGAACTCTCAGGCCCCTTTCACACGGACGGGCCGTCTATCCGTTTTTCTTCTATCCGTCGACGGACGACAATGCATTCCTATGGGCAGACGGATGAACATCCGTCACCATCAGTTAACCTCCGCTTCCGTTTTTATCCGTTTTTTTAAACGTACAAGGCTACGTTCAGATCCGTCAAAACGGATATTAACTGACGTTGACGGACATCGTCCGTCAACGTCCGATCCCTTTAAGATCCGTTAAGATCCGTTTTGTGTTTATCTGTGAACTCAACCTCTTAAAGGCACAGGCACACATAAAAACGGAACAAAACGTATACAAAAATGGATGAAAAAACGGACGTAAACGTGTGCATTTACGGATGTAAGCGGACAAAAAAACGGATGAAAACGGACATTAACGGAACGGATGACGGATGAAAACGGATGAGACAACGGATAAGAACTGATACGTTTTTGACGTGCCTAAACTGACTGCGTTCGTGTGAAAGGGGCCTTAAAGGCAAGCAGAAGGCTGTTTTTGTTTTTTATTCTCTAAAACTGTAATGGGATTTTAAGGGAACTGTGTTTTTGTTTTTTATTCTCTAAAACTGTAATGGGATTTTAAGGGAACTGATTGGCCTCTAGTGCTGTCCCTCTCCGTTCCTGTCTGATGCTGCTTTGGGGATCACAGGAAGCTATTATATAGGCAATAATGTTTATTTGTTCCTTCCTCAAGCCAAAATTATGTGGTCAGAGCAGCAAATGCTGTGTACAACGTTGTCATGATGATGTGACCCCAGATGCAGCAGCACAGAGGTAGTAGATGGGGGCACTGACTGCTTTTACATATGGAGTAGGCATTAGATTTACTGGCAAGAGCAAACTTGGCAGGTGGGGGTGACGCTAATTCTCACTCTGTCTATCTATCTATCTATCTATCTATCTATCTATCTATCTTTATTAATTTATCTATCTATCTTTCTCCCTGTATGTATCTCTCTATCTATAGAGAGATACATACAGGGAGAAAGATAGATAGATAGAGATAGATAGATAGATAGATACATACATACAGGGAGAAAGATAGATAGATAGATAGATAAATTAATAAAGATCTATCTATCTATCTGTCTGTCTTTCTCCCTGTATGTATCTATCTATCTGTCTTTCTCCCTGTATGTATGTATCTATCTATCTATCTGTCTTTCTCCCTGTATGTATGTATGTATGTATGTATGTATGTATGTATGTATCTATCTATCTGTCTTTCTCCCTGTATGTATCTATCTATCTATCTGTCTTTCTCCCTGTATGTATCTATCTATCTGTCTTTCTCCCTGTATGTATCTATCTATCTATCTATCTATCTATCTATCTATCTATCTATCTATCTATCTATCTATCTATCTATCTATCTGTCTTTCTCCCTGTATGTATGTATGTATGTATCTATCTATCTGTCTTTCTCCCTGTATGTATCTATCTATCTGTCTTTCTCCCTGTATGTATGTATGTATGTATGTATGTATGTATCTATCTATCTATCTGTCTTTCTCCCTGTATGTATCTATCTATCTGTCTTTCTCCCTGTATGTATCTATCTATCTATCTATCTGTCTTTCTCCCTGTATGTATGTATGTATGTATGTATCTATCTATCTGTCTTTCTCCCTGTATGTATCTATCTATCTGTCTTTCTCCCTGTATGTATGTATGTATGTATGTATCTATCTATCTGTCTTTCTCCCTGTATGTATCTATCTATCTATCTGTCTTTCTCCCTGTATGTATCTATCTATCTGTCTTTCTCCCTGTATGTATCTATCTATCTATCTATCTATCTATCTTTCTCCCTGTATGTATGTATGTATGTATGTATCTATCTATCTGTCTTTCTCCCTGTATGTATCTATCTATCTGTCTTTCTCCCTGTATGTATCTATCTATCTATCTATCTGTCTTTCTCCCTGTATGTATGTATGTATGTATGTATGTATGTATGTATCTATCTATCTATCTATCTATCTATCTATCTATCTATCTATCTTTCTCCCTGTATGTATCTATCTATCCATCTGTCTTTCTCCCTGTATGTATCTATCTATCTATCTATCTATCTGTCTTTCTCCCTGTATGTATCTATCTATCTTCCTCTATCTATCTATCTGTCTTTCTCCCTGTATGTATGTATCTATCTTTCTATCTTTCTATGTGTATAATGTGCAGCCTGGTATATGATGTGGATTATATAAGGGGTGTGGCTTGTGTGACGTGGGAGGGGCCAAACGTGGAGGGGCGGGGTCTTGCGCCCCCCCATCCTAAAACTTCACCAGCCGGCACTGAATACAATATACCTGTGTTATCATCTCAGGATCCACTGGCTCCACCTGCTGGGAGAAGAACAATACTCCACACAATGGGGTACTTAACCAAAAGTATATTTTACTATAATTTTCTGATAAACAGGTGGTTACAATAATTGTACTGTCATCTCAACATAAGATGACCGGGCAATGAATTTAGATAACAGTTATACATAGTGTAACTACAAGGGAGCTCCCCCTACTTTTATAACTAGTTGCGAGATCTCGTTAAAAGTACACAGTCTTTAATCTTCTTGTCTTCTGATAGCTATCATAGTTTCTTATCAATTGTAATCCAAAAAAGTAAAGAGATTAAGATTGACTTAAAGATGATCCTATTACTGTGTCTGTAGATGTTCCAGAAAGGTTTTCCTTAAGTATGGTACAATGCTCAAGGCGCAATAAGAATTAGACCTTATGCCTGCCTAATGTTAGTTACTGTAATCCTTCTCTGTGGGACTACAGGCCCCAGTGAACACTGTATATGAGTCTGACTGGATGCAAATGTATAATAAAACTGTGGGCCGCAACCCGCTCACCAACTGGATTGAAAGCTCTGTATAGTAGCTCTGGTCCGGTGTTTGTGGCTTGCTTCAATGCCGACCGGCCCTGTCACCCCGCTCCGCTGGATCCTCTGATGCGCAGACGAGTGTCTCTGGATCGTTCCCAATCCGGTCACTGTGTCTCTCACATCGTCAGATTGCTCACACTGTCTGTCAGAGTTGCGCTCCGCAATGCTGTAGGCCGCTCCTTCTGGAGACCTCCTCACAGGCAGGCCATGCGTCCAGAAGAGACCTAAGATGGCCGCTCTGGGTTCTTTTTTGTCCTACCCAGCATGCAGTGCAAGAGAGGGTGTACATGGGTAGGTCACCTGGAATTCTGGGTAAATAGGTTAACTCTCCAAAGTAACAGTCACTTCCTGTGATTAGTTCATTGCTTTGTGAAAACAAGTCATCTCAGTCCACTTTCTGTATTTGGCCGCTAGATGGAGCCAAATACTAAGCTATAGAATTGTCCATAGACTTTCACTATAAAAATGCGAACATTGCATTAGTGTGTGTGTGTGTGTGTGTGTGTGTGTGTGTGTGTGTGTGTGTGTGTGTGTGTATATATATATATATATGTATATGTATATGTGTATATATATTTATATATATATATATATATATATATATTATATTAAATACACTGCAGCTAATTGAATAACTTGCCTGCTCAATCTAAATGACACTCTCTCTCCGTCCACACCAACAACACACTACACGGGGCCGACGTGCAGACAGCCTTATATAGTGTGGGGCATGGACTTGGTCAACCTGAGCCATGATTGGCAAACAGCACCCTGCCTTTGGCCAATTATGGCTCTTTTAGCTGAGGGCGCTGGGATTGGCCAAAGCATGCAGGTCATGGTGCATGCTTTGGCCAATCATCAGTACATTATGGGCCGTTTATGAGCCCCTCGAATTTAGCGCCAGCGGCACATAATGTTCGGTTTTCGATGAACGGGCGAACAGCCAATGTTCGAGTCAAACTCGTGTTTGAACCGAACAGAAAGCTCATCCCCTACTTGTTATCCTCTGATGCAGAAAAGGCCTTTGACAGGGTGGATTGGATATTTCTGAAGGAGACGTTGACCTATATTGGTGTAGGGAAGGCATTTAGTAAATGGATAGAGGCCATATACTCTGCTCCATCTGCGGCAGTAAGAATCAATGAGGTGACCTCCTCATATATCAATATGAACAATGGTACAAGACAGGGTTGTCCCCTGTCTCTGTTGATTTTTATACTAACGCTCAAACCTTTTTTGCAACATGTTCGACGAAGTACCGATATTCAAGATTGTTTGATTGATAAGTCGGAGCATAAAATTGCGGCCTTTGCAGATGATATACTGTTTTTTATTACATTACCAGAAACCAAATCTATTAAGCGAGTTTGATCGTTGCAGAGTAATTTCGAATTTTAAAATTAACATTCAGAAATACTGATTTGGAAAGATGGAAAAAAGGTCACTATACATGGATGGGCAGGAATGCTATTCTTAAAATGAATATCTTACCAAGATTACTGTATCTTTTTCAGACTCTGCCAATAGCTATTCCAGAGCCGTTCATGAAATCACTATGCAGTGCTTTTATTAGATTTATTTGGGCAAAAAAAAAAAACATCCCTGTCTATCCTTTAATTTTTTGGCTATGCCAAAAACCCAGGGAGGTATGGCTCTTGCAGATCCGATAAGATACTACAAAGCAGCACACCTCGCTAGGGCACTAGTTTGGTGTAGAGATGAGGTACATAAAACCTGGGTAGCGATTGAACAATCATGTATGGAGATCCCACTCTGATGCCTGCCATGGTTACAGCCAAGAACATTGGGAACTTTTTGATATCACCCTCTGATAGGGGTAGTAATTCAACAAAGAAATCTTTTTTCAGAAGTGGATGGGGAAATCACTCGGCTCCATCCCGTTTTGGGAAACCGTCATTCCCCCCAGGATATACAGATAGCCGCTTTAAACAAGCTCTGACATGTGGTAAAATCTGATTATTATTTTATTTATTTTTATTTTATTTATTTATGGTACTTGTATAGTGCCATCAATTTATGCAGCGTTTTACATATACATTGTACATTCACATCGGTCCCTACCCTATATACTAGGGCCAATTTAGACCAAAGCCAATTAACCTACCAGCATGTCTTTGGAGTGTGGAAGGAAACCAGAGGACCTGGAGGAAACCCACGCAGGCACAGGGAGAACATGCAAACTCCATGCAGGTAGTGAGGTGGTTGAGATTTGAACCAGATTTGCACTTGCCAATGGTGTTTTTGATTAGCATGGACCTTTTGGTTCGCTTAGAACATAGGGAACATGCTCATTTGGAGTCTGGAAACCAGTCAGCCATGCTATTATATCATCCAACAAACATATTGGCATATTTTTTTGGCAAAAAATTAACTGTTTTCAACTCAGTTAAACATGTTTTTTTCTTTTATGAGCCAACACTTCTGATTCTGTGCTTTGTTTAGCAAATGTAACAATTCCAGAGTTGGCTTGCCTGGCTGCAGCAATAGACTTGTGTTTGTATTTTGCAGCATGACTACGGGCACCATGGGAGTCTGGCATGATACAGAACACCTGGGATTGGTTTGTGGCAGATTCAAGTGGGTAACTGTGAATCTGCAGGCTTGGGGGTGGTGTGGTACCTGTGGGAAGTTATTGCTGAAAAGATTGCTCAGTGACAGTCAGTGAGCTCTGCTAGTTAACTGTAACACAGGTTATGCTACAAAAGTGAGGAACACTATGGTGGCAGCTCAGAGGGGAGATGACAGTGCAGTGATAGCATCGCTGGGGCCGGGACCAGTACTGTACACTCAAGTCACACTCCGTAGGACTCAAGAGAAGAGTGTCTTTGCCTTCCAGAGCATCATGCCAGATATGGATGGCCAACAACCTGTAACCAGTATGGCAGATTCTGCAAGCAGTATTATGGCCGCCACGCGTATTTTTGAAGACCTAGGTGGGGATCTGAGGGCTCTTCAAGAGTGGGGGAGCCAGGAATCATGGATGTGGGGTCCCTGAGATTCAAAACTGTGTTTGGATCCATAGAGGAGTAGATGGGAGACTATGGGTCAGTGACGGGGTCAGGGTGGGACTGTGAGGTTAAGAGTGACTCCCAGTGTTCTGGGCTGAACATTGAAGAGAGAGAGCACAATGCTCAGCTAATTCTTTGTGCTAGAAATCTGGGATGCTGACAGGTCTATGTTTAGAGAAGGCCTGATCTGTCTCCTCCTCTCACTTTTGTCAGGATACAAGGATGGAATGAGGCTTACCGGTACTTTATTCAGAAAGTGATAGACACTTTTGTGCCACAGGGAAGAGGAGAACGCGATGCATTGCCCAGATTCTCCTTTTTTTTCAGAAGATGGTTCAAAGATGAATGACTCTGGAGTCTGGTATGATTTTCCATATGTCCCCAGGGAATTTTATGGAGGAGATTGAGGCAAAGCGAATCATGGTGTGAAGAGGAAATGTGGAATTTCATATATGTTCCAAACCAGTAGAGGCTGGTGCTCAAAATTTTTGGGGGGGTGCAAACGAACTGAAAAAATTACTGAAACAAAAACATCAATTGCAGCCTCTGTGCCCAGCAAATGCAGGCACTTACCCCATCGTGGTGGCGGGTCAGGCAGTGGGACAGGTGGCGAGCTGTGGGACTGGAATATAGGCAATTGAAGGCTGCGCTAGCAAGTGTGACTCACCACTGTGAGTATAGGTAAACCATACACAAAAAAACAAGATTAGAGACTAAATTAGCAAATGTGACTCACCATTGTGAGTGTATGTGAAACAAATGGAAACATATATATTGATATAACAATCAAATTGTGCAACAATGGCTACAAAAATAGAATAGTGTCAAAGGTGACTTATTGTATTAATCAAAAAAAAATTAAATCATGGGTGATGGACAGAACTAATTAGACTATTAAAATGATTGAAGTCATAAATTGCAGGTGGTCATTCGGACGATGGTCCCCTTTTGAAACCCCACTCACCAAAACGAAATGACCCATGGCTTTGCAGTCCTAGGGTCTTAAAAAGTATTTTCAGGACGGTGAAGTGGATGATGTAAAAGATCCTATTGAAACTCGGGGTGGATCAGCAGGGACTCCAGATAAATATCAAAGCCGTGGAAAAGAAAGAAATAAAACAACATGTGTAGTATCGCCGAGATATACCTGTGGAACACTGTACAATAGTAACTCACTATTGAGCAGACAGGGATCAGCGAGTTCCGGGTGCGCGATTGGCGTGCGCTCCAAAACAGAACAGGAAGCAGCGTCACTGGCTTACTGACCGGAAATTGCGTTGACGCGTTTCGCCCCTCCTCCAGGGCGTCATCAAGGACTGAGCTGTGGGACTGGTAGCGCGGCGATGGCTCCTGTGTCCTCCATGAACATCTTCCTGCATGGCGGCCAATGGGATTGCCTCTCCCTTCAGCCAATCAGGTGACCGGTATTACATCCACGCCTCCTGATTGGCTGAGAGGCTGTTCTGTGTTAGCAAAGCAAATATTCATTTGCTTTGCTAACACACCTGGGTGAACAGCGAGTGCTAAGGATTGTGCTCAAAGTTCACCTTTTTTTGAAGCCTATTAGCGCCTATGGCTCTAATCAGGTGCTTCAAAAACACCCCGCCCGTGCGCGGCTGTAATTCAGGTGCCCGGCATCTGAAACGAGGCCGGACGCCAGAATAGGGGGGTGGCTACGGTGCCTATGGATAGATTCATGCAATGCATGAATCTATCCATACTACACAGAGGGGGTGGCTGGAGAGAGGGGGCGGCGCCCGTGCGCCCTTAATGGATGCACCGCCACTGTCCCAAACACCTTCAGGAATCAGTCCCATCCTGAATTATGGCAATAGTTCATGTCCATCAAGCAGAACTGGAGTCTGGACAGCACTACGACCCGGAGGCATTGGACTGCATTGGACCTCCGTTTAGGCCATCTTACCCTGAGGATCCCAAACATACAGGGGACCTCCTGGGGGCCACATTTGGGGCACGGATCCTTTTGGGCTTTTTTGATGTAGGCTTTATCTTACCCCCCCATAATACTAACTAATAGTTGTCCTGTGGATAGATTCTCCCACCTTAGCTGTGGATCTCTGCAGCTCCTCCAGAGTTGCCATGGGCCTCTTGGCTGCCTCTCTGATTAATGCTTTTCTTGCCCGGCCTGTCAGTTTAGGTGGACGGCCATGTCTTGGTAGGTTTGCAGTTGTGCCATAGGCCTTCCATTTTCGGATGATGAATTGAACAGTGCCCCGTGATATGTTCAAAGCTTGGGATATTTTTTTTATAACCTAACCCTGCTTTAAACTTCTCCACAACTTTATCCCTGACCTGTCCGATGTGTTCCTTGGCCTTTATGATGTGCTTTGTTCACTAAGGTGCTCTAACAAACCTCTGAGGGCTTCACAGAACAGCTGTATTTATACTGAGATTAAATTACACACAGGTTGATTCTATTTATTAATTAGGCAACTTCTGAAGGCAATTGGTTCCACTAGATTTTAGTTGGGGTATCGGAGTAAAGGGGGAAATACACACTACACTTTTTTCAGATATTTATTTGTAAAACATTTTGAAAACCATTTATGATTTTCCTTCCACTTGACAATTATGTACCACTTTGTGTTGGTCTATCACATAAAATCCCAATAAAATACATTTAAGTTTTTGATTGTAACATGACAAAATGTGGAAAAATTCAAGGGGTGTGAATAATTTTTCAAGGCACTGTTGCAATCGACATTCTCAGGCGTCACACGTCACTTCCGGGTCAACAACTAGAAGGGAAGGAGAGCGGACGCCCCCTCTACCAAAGACATTCTCTATGCCAGTCCTGGGCCCTTAGATTACCAGTTGGGTCCTGGAAACCTCAAACAAGCGTACATATAGAACACCTTTGTGATGAATTAGAACTGAGACTGTGAGCCATGCCTTCTCGTACAACATCAGTGCCTGACCTCACAAAGGCACTTCTGAAAGACTGGTCAAACATTCCTATAGACTGCTAAACCTCGTGGATAGCCTACCTAGAAGAGTTCAAGCTGTTATAGCTGCAAAGGGTAGGCCAACTCAATATTGAACCCTACGGACTAAGACTGGGATGCCACTAAAGTTCATGTGCGTGTAAAGGCTGGTGTCCCAATACTTTTGTTAATATAGTGTATAATCAAATACCCAAGTTTAAAACTGCTAAAATAAACAACCAAATAGAGGGAGGTCGGCAACCACATGTGAGATGCATATAAAAGCTTATTTATTGCATACCCATCAGGGACAAGAAGGATCCAATACACAACAGATGCTGTGTGTCTTCCCCTAATGGGCCTTAGTCAAATCTTTTATATGCATGGCATACCTGGTTTCAGACCTCCCTCTACTTGGATGCTAGTCTTAAAACAGGGCTCGACAAACCCCAGGCGCCAGGTCACCATGGTAACAAGAAGTTTCGTCCTGCCACCCGAATGCTCCCCATACCCTGCACACCCCTACTCCCCGCTATGTATCCCAGGCTCTGCTTGTAAATCTAAGGGCCCAGAACTGGCATAGAGGATGTCTTTGGTAGAGGGGGCGGGGGAGGAGAGCGGACACACATCCGCTCTCCTTCCCTTCTAGTTGTTGACCCGGAAGTGACGTGTGACGCCTGAGAATGTCGATTGCGATACACATGTTACATATCACTGCGTGTACTGGAATGAAAGCAATAATTCTAGCACCAGACCTCCTTTTGTAATGTGACTTATAGGAGGCTTTTGAAGTGTTGCCTGTGGAAAATAATAGGGCACTGTCATGTTTAAGGTTTGACATGCTGGGTATCTATTTACTCAGAGTAACAGTTTGTCTGGCTATGGTCTTGGTACAGATGAGACTGTCCCATATCTTATATTGGGTCTAAGGGTTGTAGCACCAAATTTTTATATTATGGGGAAAACCGCTAAAATACCTTTTATTGAAATATGAAGAAAATACTGTTGTAGTAGCATTAACAAGCCCAAACAGAATGTGTCAAAAATCCAGCTGCATGTAATGGTATGTAAGCTAATGTAGATTTCATCCGTGCATCCTAGCTCTGTCCAATGCGTTTCATCAGAGATGACGAGTCATGTTTTAGGGATAACGCAGCTCTTATTGTTACTATTAAGTACAATTTTTGTTAGTATTAAGTATTATAACTAGTGGCTTTCTACCAGCAATTTTGGTTATAGCCTGAGCGTGGATTTACTAATTTTAATAAATTGAAGTGGAAGTAAATGATAAATGGTTCTCACAATTTTTTACAAATAAATATCTGAAAAGTGTGGCGTGCATTTGTAATCAAATTAACCTAATTAAAATCTAGTGGTACCAATTGCCTCCAGAAGCCCCCTAATTAGTAAATAGAGTCACACAGGTAATAAATTACCTGTGTGTAATTTATTCTCAGTATAAATACAGCTGTTCTGTGAAGCCCTCAGAGGTTTGTTAGAGAACCTTAGTGAATAAACGGCACCATGAAGGCCAAGAGGATTAATCACTTACCCACTGGGCACTTAAACCCCCTTCCTAACCAGACCAATTTTCAGCTTTCGGTGCTCTCACATTTTGAATGACAATTACTCAGTCATGCTACACTGTACCCAAATGAATTTTGTGTGCTTTTTTTCACACAAATAGAGCTTTCTTTTGGTGGTATTTAATCACTGCTGGGTTTTTTATTTTTTGCGCTATAAATCAAAAAATAATGAAAATTCGGTCAAAAAAAAATAATAATTATTTGTTTCTATTAAAATTTATTGCAGAGTATTGGCAGAGTATTGCAGTGTTGCACAGTATTGGCAGAGTATTGCTAGAGTATTGCACAGAGGTGGCAGAGTATTGCACAGAGGTGGCAGAGTATTGCACAGAGGTGGCAGTGTATCTGTCACTGACCAGCGCTGTGGGCACTACACATCCAGCCCACAGCGCTGGTCCCATCTCTCCCCCTCTCGCTTCTCCCATCTCACTGTACCGATCGGTACAGAGAGGGGAGGGAGGAACCAGCGTCATGACGCGACGCCGGTTTGTGTACATATGATCGCTCCGTCATTTGACGGAGCAATCACGTAGTAAACGACCGCTATCAGCGGCCGTTTACCGTGATCCGTGATGCGCCTGGTCCTCGGGACCCGGCGGTCACGGGTGTTCCCGAGTGCGCGCCCCAGGGGGCGCGTGGGAGCAAGTTTCTGGGAGGACGTCCACCCAGAATAAGCCGACCGCGCTGTAGCCATATTTCGGCTATGGCCCGGTTGGCATGTGGTTAAAGCAGGGTTAGGTTATAAAAAATTATCCCAAGCATTGAACATCTCACAAAGCACTGTTCAATCCATTATTCAACTGACAGGCCAGGCAAAGAGAGCATTAATCAGAGAAGTAGCCAGGAGGCCCATGATAACTCTGGAAGAGCTGCCAAGATCCACAGCTCAGGTGGGAGAATCTGTCCACAGGACAACTATTAATTGTGCACTCCACAAATCTGACCTTTATGGAAGAGTGGCAAGAAGAAAGCCATTGTTTGAAATAAAGCCATAAGAAGTCCCGTTTGCAATTTGCGAGAAGCCATGTGGGGGATTCAGCAAACATGTGTAAGAAGGTGCTCTGGTCAGATAAGACCAAAATTAAAAATTTTGGCCTAAAAGCAAAACACTATGTGTGGTGTAAAAAATAAAACTGCACATCACTCTGAACACACCATCCCCACCGTGAAACATGGTGATGGCAGCATCATGTTGTGGGAATCCTTTTCTTGAGCAGGGACAGGGAAGCTGGTCAGAGTTGATGGGAAGATGGATGGAGCCAAATACAGAACAATCTTAAAAGAAAACCTGTTAGAGTCTGCAAAAAACTTGAGACTGGGGAGGAGGTTCACCTTCCAGCAGGACAACGACCCTAAACATACAACTAGAGGTACAATGGAATGGTTTATATCAAAGCATATTCATGTGTTAGAACAGCCCAGTTAAAGCTCAGACCCAAATACAATTGAGAATCTTTTTGAATTTTTGAAAAAACGTTTATCATTTTCCTTCCACTTCACAATTATGTGACACTTTATGTTGGTCTATCACATAAAATCCCAATAAAATACATTTATGTTTTTGGTTGTAACATGACAAGATGTGGAAAATTTCAAGGAGTATTAATACTTATTCAAGGCACTGATAAACATTCCACACCACTCAACTCATGACAAAAGCTATATGGCTGCATCTCCCGCCAACTCCCCTGCACAAGTAACCCTTCGTGGTGGAAAACCTTCTCCTCTTCATTCCCATTTTTAGTACAAGCCGTGTTCTTTTGATATGCGTTTACATGCACCCCTTTGTAGGCATTTATTAACTTCTTGCAAATTACAACGTTAATGTAGCACAGTATCTCAAAGATCCTTCCATACACAGCTCTAGTTTATCCTAAGGCTGCCCAAATCATACCGCCTAGATAAGAAAAGTTCTTTCATAACAGTACATATCCACCTCTCTGTACCCCGACAGAGTTCCCCCAAAGGGAGGCCAAGTGCGCAACACCGTTTCACATGATGCAGCACTCCTCTCTGTTCCGATGCTGTAACTCCATCTCTCACACAAGCTGATCACTTTTTATATGTCTCTTCAGCAGGAGGCAGACTGTGGTAGGAGGCAAGGCAACATTTCTTTTAGAAATTTGAGATTTGCACAACAGCGTGCCCCATTTAGGGGCTCCCCGGGTCTCTCATTGATATAACAGAAGCTACACTTCTGGAGGTGCTTGCTATTTAACCACTTACCGTAAATCGCTGTCACTGTACATCATTCCTCTGACGCTAAATACCGTGGTTATGGCAGCAGCTAGCTGCTATAACCTCGGTATTTTCAGAAACGGCGGGCGGTTCTCTTCGAGATAAAAGTGGTCTCTGCAGCGGATTCACTGCAAGATTACTTTTGTTGGGGGCCGCCGCGGCGCTCCGGTCATCTTTGGTGTTTACCGGAGCAGTCGTAGCCGCAAAGCCGATCGCGTCCACTTTCCCTGACAAGCCTGGAGCCGAGTGAGGGGAAAAATGGCCCCCCACTTGGCTCCATAACATTAGATGGTGGAAGCGACGTCAAACGTCACCTCCGCCCAATGGTCTTAAAGGGGAAATTGACATAAAATTACATTAGATTTTTTATATTGCATTTAAGTGTTAATATGAGATCTGAGGTCTTTTTGAAAGTCATTGATAAAAAAAAAAAAAAAAAAAGCGTGGGGGTCCCCCCAAATTCAATAACCAGGCCCTTAAGGTCTGGTATGGATATTAAGGGGAACCCCACTTCAAATTAAAAAAAAAACGTGGGGTCCCCCCTAAATATCCATCTTCAGGTCTGGGATGGATTTTAAGGGGAACCCCGGCAAAAAGAAAAATGGCGTGAGGTCCCCCTCAAAATCCATACCAGACCCTTTATCCGAGCACGCAACCTGGCAGGCCGCAGGAAAAGAGGGGGGAAGAGAGCGGCCCCCCCTCCCTCCTAAACCATACCAGGCCACATGCCCTCAACATTGGGAGGATGCTTTGGGGGTCTGTGACCCCCCAAAGCACCTTGTCCCCATGTTGATGAGGAGAAGGGCCTCGTCCCCACAACCCTGGCCATTGGTTGTGGGGGTCTGTGGGCGGGGGGCTTATCGGAATCTGTAAGCCCCCTTTAACAAGGGGACCCCCAGATTCTGCCCCCCCTGTGTGAAATGGTAAGGGGGTACCCTACCATTTCACCAAAAAAGTGTCAAAAATTTTAAAAATGACAGGAGACGGTCTTTGACAATTCCTTTATTAAAATCTTCTTTTAATAAAAATGCAAAAATGACACTTTGTCATTTGAATCATTCGCTATATCCGCTATAACAATTTCTTTCATATTAGTTGAAATTCGATATTTGGTAGTTGGATTTGAATAATTCTGAGCCGAAATTCGTAAACGAAATTTCGTATTCCGTACAGAATTCGTATTCGTAAAAATTCGTACACACTGCAATAAAGTCAATAATAAATGTAATAATGGTAATAATGCTAGAAAAAAGGGGTAACTAGTGCGCTCAACCAATATGGGTTATAATGAATAAATGGAGAGAGCAGCCAACATATAAGTGATCTCACACTGCAATAAAGTCAATAATAATGGGGGGTATGTGGTGATAACCCCTAAATAAATTAACTATAAATTCTCTTATGGGATGTAATTTCCAAGTGATGGGTAACCTTATGGTAATGTACTATCAAATTTACATATAAAATGCAAACATCATAAATACATAAAAATAACGATAAAATAATAAATGAAGTAGTGAAAAAGAGCAATATTGTGACCAATATCATTAATGAGAACGTGCTGGGATAAATTAGATGATGATAAAAGGTATTCCAAATATAAAAAAATAAAAAAATAAATATAACGATAATTCTGCGAAATAAATATGAGGGCTATAATCAATAAGAAGGAAAATGCCTTCTGTGGACCAATAAAATCTAAAGTGCAAAGTGCCAAAGCGTGAAAATAAAAGACCAAAATGAGGTCTAAAAGTGCAAAGAAATAAATATAAGAATAAAAGTGCATCAATGAACAAAAAATGCAGCAAAGTGGCTAAATCGCTGAGGAAAAATAAATCAAAGTAATCCAAACAAGGATAAAGACCAAACTGGGGTCTAAATGTGTAAAGAGATGAATACAAATCTAAGTGCATCCAATTCCAAAATGCAGCAAAATGGCTGAAATGGATTATATCACTAAGGAGAAATGAGTATGAAATACCAGAAAGGAATAAATGAACTCCTAAGGGAAAAAACGAAGATAAATCACGTGGTGCACTACAAGTCCCAGCTTGTAGTAAATATTGCACAGAAGCAGCAAAGCGGTAATAATATCACACAGTACGTATTGAAAATAAGCTTCTTAGTAAGTGTAAAGAAGAAAGTTCCAGATAGCTTAAATAATATAAAGTTCTGTGTAATTTCCGTGCAGATGAAAAAAACGTGCTCCGCTGTGTTTTCAGGGGTGCACCCCACTGTTTCCCCCAGCCTCTCACCTCTAGTAATGTCCCCAATAGGCCTAGTAAAGCAAAAGGACCTCTGGATGGTAATCCTGGCGTTTAAACCTGGCAAACCTCGCCTTCCTATGGATTCCTATGCGTTCTCCTGCCTCTCATTCCGGTCCCCATAACAATTCCAAGCGTCACTCCAGGGGGAGGGTATCACTCCCAGTTTAGGTCAGCATAAGGGGTAAGGGATAAGAGAAAAAAAAAGGCGCTCCAATGTGTAGTATAATACAAATAATTTTAATAAAACATATCCACTTACATAGTAGTTTGTATGTAACCAACCGCTCAAGATGGAGGAACTTCCGGTCTCAGCCGAAAACCGGAAGTCAACAATAGGCACCTGACTTCCTCCCTCACGCGTATCGTCACAGCACACGTGACTTCCTCAAAGGGTATGGTAGTCAGGTGTCTGTTCAGCCTATTTATACTGCGTTCAAGTGAAATTAAAATAGCGGCGGTACATCCAATAAGGTAAAATCGCTTAAATACATAATACATAGTTCCTAATAGCATGGGTAAATATAAAAACAATAAAGAATCTATAATTTGAAATGTATAATAGATCCTAAGGCAAATACAATTTTAATCCCCATTGCCTAACATTGAATGACATAAAAACACCGCCACCTGGTGGCTAATACTAAGCATTGATTCTCCAAACAATAAAAGATCCTAAAATAGTGACATCAAGTGGTAAAAAAAAAATAAAAAATATATACCACTAGGTGATTTCTATTAGTGCCATCTAGTGGTCATTTAACATAATACCCTAATTTTAATAATTCTGATCTTGAACCATGGATAAAAAATATATTAAAAATTGAAATTAATAATATAATTCTGGAGCTTGATAATAAAAAATAGTTAAGATACTTGAGACCTTTTTTATATATAAGGGAGACCCGACTAATAATATAAAATGTAAGAAGGTAAAAATATTGGTAATAATAATAATATTAAAAAATATTATTAATAATTGGATATAAAACAGTTTAAATCAAATTCGACATTATGTCCCCAAGGTTTAAGTGTGCATAATTCATAAATCCAACTTGATTCGGCTTGACTAATTCTAATGATTTTATTGTCGCCTCTCCAGTGGGGCTTGTATTTTTCTATCGCGCAGATTTTTAAGGATGAGGGGTCTTTTTTATGGTATTTTGCATAGTGTCATGACAGACTATGTTTGTCAAACCCTTTTTTAATATTTTGAACGTGCTCCATCAATCTTTTCCATAGTTCTCTTTTGGTCCTGCCTATATATTGGATCTGGCAAGGACACTCCATCAAGTATACCACGCCTTCAGTCCTACATGTTATAAAATCATCAATATTACATTCCTTTTGTGTAACTGTTGATGTAAAAGAGGACTTCTTTTTCTTGCACAAAAGGAATATAATGATGATTTTATAACATGTAGGACTGAAGGCGTGGTATACTTGATGGAGTGTCTTTGCCAAATCCAATATATAGGCAGGACCAAAAGAGAACTATGGAAAAGATTGAGGGAGCATGTTCAAAATATTAAAAAAGGGTTTGACAAACCTAGTCTGTCACGACACTATGCAAAATACCATAAAAAAGACCCCTCATCCTTAAAAATCTGCGCAATAGAAAAATACAAGCCCCACTGGAGAGGCGACAATAAAATCATTAGAATTAGTCAAGCCGAATCAAGATGGATTTATGAATTATGCACACTCAAACCTTGGGGACATAATGTCGAATTTGATTTAAACTGTTTTATATCTAATTATTAATAATATTTGTAATATTATTATTATTAACAATATTTTTACCTTCTTACATTTTATATTATTAGTCGGGTCTCCCTTATATATAAAAAAGGTCTTAAGTATCTTAACTATTTTTTATTATCAAGCTCCAGAATTATATTATTAATTTCAATTTTTAATATATTTTTAATATATTTTTTTATCCATGGTTCAAGATTAGAATTATTACAATGAGGGTATTATGGTAAATGACCACTAGATGGCACTAATAGAAATCACCTAGTGGTATACTTTTATTTTGTACCACTGGATGTCACTATTTTAGGATCTTTTATTGTTTGGAGAATCAATGCTTAGTATTAGCCACCAGGTGGCGGTGTTTTTATGTCATTCAATGTTAGGCAATGGGGATTAAAATTGTATTTGCCTTAGGAGCTATTATACATTTCAAATTATAGATTCTTTATTGTTTTTATATTTACCCATGCTATTAGGAACTATGTATTATGTATTCAAGCGATTTTACCTTATTGGATGTACCGCTGCTATTTTAATTTCACTTGAACGCAGTATAAATAGGCTGAACAGACACCTGACTACAATACCCTTTGAGGAAGTCACATGTGCTGTGACGATACGCGTGAGGGAGGAAGTCAGGTGCCTATTGTTGACTTCCGGTTTTCGGCCGAGACTGGAAGTTCCTCCATCTTGAGCGGTTACATACAAACTACATGTAAGTGGATATGTTTTATTAAAATTATTTGTATTATACTACACATTGGAGCGCCTTTTTTTTTTCTCTTATCCCTTACCCCTTATGCTGACCTGAACTGGGAGTGATACCTTCCCCCTGGAGTTACGTTTGGAATTGTTATGGGGACCGGAATGAGAGGCAGGAGAACGCATAGGAATCCATAGGAAGGCATGGTTTGCCAGGTTAAACGCCAGGATTACCATCCAGAGGTCCTTTTGCTTTACTAGGCCTATTGGGGCTATTACTAGAGGTGAGAGGCTGGGGGAAACAGTGGGGCGCGGAAAATTACACAGAACTTTATATTATTTAAGCTATCTGGAACTTTCTTCTTTACACTTACTAAGAAGCTTATTATCAATACGTACTGTGTGATATTATTACCTCTTTGCTGCTTCTGTGCAATCTTTACTACAAGCTGGGACTTGTAGTGCACCACGTGATTTATCTATGTTTTTTCCCTTAGGAGTTCATTTATTCCTTTCTGGTATTTTATACTCATTTCTCCTTAGTGATATAATCCATTTCAGCCATTTTGCTGCATTTTGGAATTGGATGCACTTATATTTGTATTCATCTTTTTACACATTTAGACCCCAGTTTGGTCTTTATCCTTGTTTGGATTACTTTGATTTATTTTTCCTCAGCGATTTAGCCACTTTGCTGCATTTTTTGATCATTGATGCACTTTTATTCTTATATTTATTTCTTTGCACTTTTAGACCTTTTAGACCTTATTGATTATAGACCTCACATTTATTTCGCGGAATTATCGTTATATTTATTATATATTTATTTAATTTTTTTATATTTGGAATACCTTTTATCATCTATTTTATCCCAGCACGTTCTTATTAGTCATATTGGTCACAATATTACACTTATTCACTACTTCATTTATTATTTTATCGTTATTTTTATGTATTTATTTATGTATTTATGATGTTTGCATTTTATATGTAAATTTGATAGTACATTACCATAAGGTTACCCATCACTTGGAAATTACGTCCCATAGGAGACTTTATAGTTAATTTATTTAGGGGTTAGCGCCACATACCCCCCATTATTATAGTAATAATGCGCTTCAATCATCCTGACACCACAACAACCATGGTGCTGGGATGATTGAAGCGCTAACACCAGGTGTTTGGAGTATCTTTATCTGCTGATTTGTTAAACTCTGGAATACACATATCTTTTGTGGTGGTGTATTTTTTTTACAATGTTGGCAACTATGATCTATGTGAGTATGTAAGCCCACATGTGCTGCCAATCTGTACCCACAAGTCCTGCCTGTCAATGCCCATCAGTGATGCCTTTCATTGCTCATTAGTGATGGCTGTCAGTGCCATCTATCAGTGCCCATTAGGGCCATCTATCAGTGCCACCTCATCAGTGTCTATCACTGCAGCCTATCAGTGCCAATCATTGCCCATCAGTCCAGCCTCATCAGCGCACATCAGTGAAGAAGAAAAATTATCATATTAGACAATTTTTATAACAGAAACTGAGAAACTTTTTTTTCTTCAATATTTTTGGCCTTTTTTTGGTTTGTTAATCAAAAAATAAAAAACACAGTGGAGATTAAATACTACCAACAGAAAGCTCTATCTGTCTCAAAAAATAAAGTGTAGCAACCTGAAGTTTAGGCAGGGTTGCTATCATATTTACTTACCAGGCAATAGTGACACATATGTAAGGAGGGGCTCTACTGCCGGGGGACACATATGTAAGGAGGGGCTCTGCTGGACACAGGGGCTCTGCTGCGCTGGACACACACACGTAAGGAGGGGCTCCGCTGCCAGGGACACAGATCTGTAAGGAGGGCCTCTGTTTCTGGGGGCACCTGATGTAAGGACGAACTCTGGGGGCACTTGATGTAAGGACGGACTCTGCTGGGGACATTAGCTTGTAAGGAGGGACTCTGCTGGGGGCACCTGATGTAAGGACGGACTCTGCTGGGGGCACCTGATGCAAAGACGGACTCTGCTGCCGGGGACACCAGATGTAGAGGAGGGCTCCGCTGCTGGGGACACCAGGTGTAAGGAGGGGCTCCGCTGCCAGGGACACAGATCTGTAAGGAGGGCCTCTGCTTCTGGGGGCACCTGATGTAAGGACGGACTCTGCTGGGGGCACCTGATGCAAGGACGGACTCTGCTGGGGGCACCTGATGGCATCTGGTGGCAGGTGATGTGGCAGGTGACACGCTCAGGGGTCCCACTGATTCTGGATTATGGTGAGTTGAATGATTTTATTCTATATTACAATGTAATAATAGTAATAATGCGCTTCAATCAGCCTGACACCACAACAACCATGGTGCTGGGATGATTGAAGCGCTAACACCAGGTGTTTGGAGTATCTTTACCTGCTGAATTGTTAAACTCTGGAATACACATATGTTTTGTGGTGTAGGATCTGGGCCTGCTGTCCCTCCATCCCTCTTTCCTTCCTTCTCTCCCCCTCCCTCCCTCTTTTCCCCTTTCTTTTTCCATCTCTCATTCATCTCAGACCCATTTGAACCACGCCCATATAAGCCATGCCCATTATTTCACATAAACCACGCTGCATTGTTTTTTTTTTTGCTATGTCACACCTACAAATGCATGCCCCACCCCCTGATTATAATAAGACTCTGCCTACAGCCAAAAAATTGTCCCTATACATTTTTTTACAATGTTGGAAACTGTGACCTATGTGAGTATGTAAGCCCACATGTACTGCCAATCTGTACCCACAAGTACTGCCTGTCAATGCCCATCAGTGATGCCTTTCATTGCTCATTAGTGATGGCTGTCAGTGCCACCTATCAGTGCCCATTAGGGCCATCTATCAGTGCCACCTCATCAGTGTCCATCACTGCAGCCTATCAGTGCCTATCATTGCCCATCAGTGCAGCCTATCAGTGCCCACCAGTGCAGCCTATCAGTCCAGTCTCATCAGCGCACATCAGTGAAGGAGAAAAAATTACCTATTTAGACAATTTTTATAACAGAAACTGAGAACTTTTTTTTCTTCAACATTTTTGGCCTTTTTTTGGTTTGTTAATCAAAAAATAAAAAACACAGTGGAGATTAAATACTACCAACAGAAAGCTCTATCTGTCTCAAAAAATAAAGTGTAGCAACCTGAAGTTTAGGCAGGGTTGCTATCAAATTTAGTTGCCAGGCAATAGTGCCTTGGCCAATTGTTAGGAGATCAAGTGATTTCACCCTAATTCTGGAATTGCTGCACTCCTCTCTTCTGTCACTAGGTGGCATGATAGCTGGTGACATTGGATAAAACAAGGGTATAGCGATGACAGATTATGAATGAATGGGGTGTCTCAGTCAATTGGCAGGGGTTTCTTTAAGCCCATTGGCCTGCTGGGAGAGTCTATTTATTTGGGTGGAGTCAGGTGATCAGGGTTCTGTGCCACCTGGACAGCTGATTGGGTGGACGTGTGTTATACTGCCCCGGGCTGCGAGGCCTATCCTGGGGGAATCTGGCTGCTAGGCTGTCCGCAGTCCTATCCATAAGCAGGAGAGCAGTGCAGGGTTGGGACTGCAGGCTTGTAGTCTAACCAGAAGTGGCGGTTCAGCCGGATGGGGAACCATCTGTGGTCAGAGGTAGAAGGAGAAGCTGTCGCCACTAAGGGATCATTCCCCTTGTTATCGAAGATCACTGTGAGTAAGCGGAGGACAGTACCAGAGTAGACTTCTCATCAGCAGGGTATGGTGAAGAAGTAGAAATATCTCAGCAATGCTAAGTCAGGGACCCAGCGAGTCAGCAGAGGTGATGCTTGTGGAGGATCAGTGAGTGCCAAGCCAGGGACTTGGTGTGTCAGCAGGGGTGAGGCTTGAAGAGTATCTGTGAGTGCCAAGCCAGGGACCCAGCAGGGGTGATGCTTGAGGAAGATAATGAGTGCTAACAGTGAAAGCGCTCAGGGGATCCAGTGGCTATTGTATCCGAAGTCTAGTGAAAGAGACTAGGAATTCATTGAGTGAAGATCCACAGTGAGTGATTATGGAGTAAGCGGAGAACTGTTCGTGTTGCAGATAGTTGAATATAATTGCCGTTCGTAACTACTACAAGATCGTTGCCATAGGAAACAGTGGTGCTACCTTTACAGAAGTGGAGGCCTTCACCTGTATAGCTGTCTTTCTATAGAAGTCTCTGTGTCTGCTAATTATCATTGTTAGTAACTACTACAAGATCGTTGCCATAGGAGACAGTGGTCCTATCTTTACAGAAGTGGTGTTCGGCTGGAGGCCTTCACCTGTATAGCTGTCTTTCTATAGAAGTCTCTGTGTCTGCTAATTATCATTGCATTTACTTAAAGGTGTCCTGGCCCTAACCCTCTCTCCCCAGTTCTGTTCAAGAGACAATAAATATCTTTGCAGTCTAAAAGTGTCTGGCGCCCACCATTTCATCTTGCATAAACGCCCACCATGTGTTGCATCACACTCTACACAGAAGGATGCAGGCCCTAACTCTGGAGGTCACCATTAGGCCCCAGGGGCCCCGGGATTTTGCTCCAAAATTATAAAAATGTTGTTTGAGTACAGAGTTGTATGACTGCTCAATTGTCATTCAAAGTGTGACAGCTGAAAGCTGAAAATTGGCCTGAGCAGGAAGGACGTGAAAGTGCCCAATAGGCAGGTGGTTAAAGTCTTGTTATTCCTTTTTTTTAATACTTTTTTGCTTTGTGCCCCGATCTTCCTCTTCTGGGGTCCCCTGCTGTTGCTCCTGGCTTTGCGTAACCCACTTACAAGCTACTTTCTAGGGCTGGTACTTATGTGAGCTTGCTCCATCTATTGACACACACAGCATGGCTGAGGCCCCATCCCCCGGTCACTCATCACTGGATTTGGTTGGATTTGGTTCACATTAGCAGGAGCCATTGGCTGCTTCTCTCACTGAGTCCAGTGTGGAGGGAGAGATAGAGAGCCACTGCTCCCGGGCACAGCGCTGGTTCGAGATTTGGTTTAGGCAAGTATTTAGGCCCCTTTCACACTTGGGCGGTTTTCAGGCGGTACAGCGCTAAAAATAGCGCCTGTATACCGCCTGAAAAAAACCGGCCCCATTCACTCCAGTGTGAAAGCCGGCGGGCTTTCACACTGGAGCGGTGCGCTAGCAGGACCGCAACAAAAGTCCTGCTAGCAGCATCTTTGGAGCAGTGAAGGAGCGGTGTATTTACCGCTCCTATACCGCTCCTTCCCATTGAAATCAATGGGAAACTGCGGGGATACCGCCCGCAAACCGCCGCTGCAGCGGCGCTTTGCGGAGGTTTTTAACCCTTTTGCGGCCGCTAGCGGGGGTTAAAACCACCCCGTAGCGGCCGCATACCGCGGGTAAAACGATGGTAAAGCAGCGCTAAATATAGCGCTGCTTTACCGTCGCCGCCCCGCACCGCCCCAGTGTGAAAGGGGCCTTAGTGGGGGCTGCACCTAAAAGGTTTTTTACCTTAATGTAGAGAATGCATTAAGTTAAAAAATTAAATAAAATGTTAGCCTTTACAATCACTTTAATGCAGTTATGTATTATTTTTTTTACCTAATAAGTGGGGTAGCAATGGAGATTGAGAGGACAGGATTAATCAGTTTTTTTGCAGAATACAGAAAGCAAAAATCTGATTATGAGCAGCGTGTAATACAAAATTGTGTCATTTATATTTCTTTATGATGTAAGTTTAGTTACACTTTAACCTGGTATCAGCCTCATGTCATTCTTCCCTCGTCAGGTGTAATGTATACATATATTTATATATATCTAGGTGGTTCATGTGGTACTCGATTAACCCTCTGTCACCTGTGCAACCAATTTATGGTTTCCTTATTGTTTTCAAATATATAAATCGGCTAGAAGATGATTTGTGACTTGTTGCTATAAGCCACTGTTCTTTGTGCTTTATACTTTACTATTTATGTTTCCTTATTACATTTATTGGAGTTCATTTGTGGCTCCCTTTTTCAGTCAAGAAATTTTTTTTCTTCAGAAATGACATATTCCATTTGTCATGTGAACCATTTACCAAGACTTGATATGGTTCTATACGAAGGGGCAGTTTGTAGTTCTACACATGCTTTGCAGTAATGCACAATCCAAGAAATATCTTCCACTGCCTTCAGTTTTGATCTCCATTTGAAGTATTCCTGGTATTTCTGATCATTTTTGTCCAGTTCAAGCAGATAGGAAGCCAGCTCTTTTGCACTGGAGAAGTCGTCCACATGAATGAATGAATCAGGTGGAATAAATCTCTCATAGTTTTCTCGAGGTGGACCAAGAACCACAGGGACACTTCCCGACTGAAATGCATTACGCCACAGTTTTTCTGTTATATAGTCTGTATGGATTGAGTTCTCAAAGGATAAGTAGAACTTATATTTAGAGATAACTGAAATTGTTTGCTCCCTGGCTAAAGGGAGATGTCGTCGACCATAAACATCTATTAGTATATAATTCTTGAAGTTGTTATAAAACCTGACCCGTCTGGAATTAGGGTTCCAGTTACTGACAAGCCAAGCCACCAGATGAGACTTTTTTGGGATTGTATAATTAGCAGCAGCTTCATTCCATTCTAACCATCCATAAGGAGTAAAGATATCGGAGTCACTGCGGTAAGACATAGTGAGGTTGATGAGTTTGTCCATGAAGTGCAGGTTTGGATTATGACTTGGAGATTCCAAAGTAAACCACACCCAATATTGTCCTTCAGGCCTTGGCATCTGTGGCATCTGCTGTCTGGATCCACATACATCCCTGTGATGAAAAACGACTGCATTTGCTGTGTTATATAAGCTACGGTTGGTTGTAAGCAGGCACTTACTACCAAAGGATTTTGGACACTTGTCTAAAGGGAAACGCTCACCAAAAGGCCACGTCCATAACAAGACAGTGAAATTTAATTCAGGCTTGGAGCGAGTTGCAGAATCTGTGCAGTTGGTGGTCATGATGGAAACCTTATTTCTGATATGTTTATTACTAATATGATAATAACTGAATAACATAAAGGCAACTAAAGTTTGGATGAGAAATATAGTAAAATAATGAGAAGGTGATGACGACTGTTGTGCTGGCTTCATTTTATACCTGTAAAAAAATTGACAAAGACAAACCAGTTCAATATAAACAAATCTGAGAACCAAACACATTCAAAAAGGAAAAAGTCAGATTATAGCCAAATGTCAGCTAAACTGATATTTCAGATGTTGTTTTTATTTTTAGCTGACAAGTTGATTTGCATTCTGGAAAATTCACTGTCTTTATATGCCCACCAGGTTTTCCAGATATGCTAAACTACAGTTGCCATTACAAAAGCCATGAGATAATGCTGATCTCCCACCAATAGTTAATTGTTTAATCTATGGAACAAAGAAGGTTGACTGCGCTAACCCTTGTATAATATTATTAAATTACACCACTCCTGTTACACAGTGAATACAATTATATATATATATATAATTATTATATATATATATATATATATATATATATATATATATATATATATATATATTATATATATATATATATATATATATATAAAATAAAATGTGAAAAAAAATATACCACTATATTCTATTATGCAGATCACCAGTGCCTTATCACATACAATATCTAAACATCGATCATTAAATGATACACCAAAACAACACCACAAAAAGCCTTTTTTCCCAATCAATATAGCAAATATAATACAATAAAATGAGTGTCCAGTGTTTCTGCTGGATTAAATGTACCAGCTAATTGATACTAGTGAATAAAATGTCTAGCAATTCCCAGTGCAACTCTCCAATGTGAATGAGCTATTTCTGTGCATTTTATCCCTTGTCTGTGGTTTTGTGTAGCTGATTCCATATGGATTGGCCACTCACCAGAAGAAGGTATAAACACACCTTCGGTTCATTAATGGGATAACTACTCCACTCAGGGTACTTTTCCCAATGATGTTGGTACAATAGATATCCATCCTCATAGGAAATAAACCGTAATCATTGCGCAGTATATCTATACTGTTTTTTTCTTAAAAAGACTATAAAACTCACATTTAAATGTGCCCATAAGCCGGCACCAATCCTATCCAGCGGTATGAATGGGTGAAGATATTGCCGTATGTCTGCTATGTTAGCGTCAAGTCGCTGCCAAGTCACCCTCGCCTCAGCTGCTGTTTCTGCACCGCTAATTAAGGGGGCCCCCCACTATACAGAAAATTTGCTTATGCACCAGGACTGCCGGTGAGGGATCCGGTGAGAGGGTCTTTGACCCGCATAACAGCTACAACTTTTAACCCTTTCTTCAACCTAAACCTGGAAAGGAGTCATTATTCACTATTGACACTTTGCCACAAGAGGTCTATCACACCTGTGGTCACTTCCACCTGTAAGCAACAGCCATCAACATCAGAGACTGAGCCAAAAAACTGTTAGTATCACAGAACACTGACCCTGTATGCTCTTTACGTACCCCTTTCATGCTGCATATTACCTTAGTATTTACACCGCCAACTGCCATCTGAACTTGCCTTATTTTTGCCTAGCAGCGCTAAGGAGCCTACCTACCTACTAAGTATAATGCCGCATACACATGATCGGAAATGCCGCCATCAAAACTCTGATGAGAGCTTTTTGTTAGAAAATGCGACCGTGTGTATGCTCCATCGGTCTTTTGCTGGCGGAATTCCAGCCAGCAAAAGATTGAGAGCATGTTCTCTATTTTTCGGTCGGGAAAAGTTCCTATCTGAAAATGCGATCGTCTGTATGCAATTCAGACGCGCAAAAAATTTAGCATGCTCGGAAACAATTCGACGCATGCTCGGAAGCATTGAACTTAATTTTCTCGGCTTGTCGTAGTGTTGTACATCACTGCGTTCTTGACAGTCGAAAGTTCAGAGTGTATTGTGTGTATGCAAGACAAGCTTGAGCGGAATTCCGTCGGAAAAACCAACCAAGATTTTTCGGATGGAAATTCCACTCGTGTGTACGCAGCATAACTCTACATCTGACTGCTGCTGAACTTACCCCCTTGAGTCATCTTCACTTCTGTGTGCCTACATTAAAGGGCCCCAACAATGCAGAACTCTGACCTGCAGAAATGCAATGCCAACATAAGATTCCTGCCAACTGCATCATCTGCAACACCCCCAGAATTAAACATTGGACATACTGCAGAGGCTGCACCAGCAGCAGTGTGCCATCAAAGAACCAGTGTGATTATGGTACAAAAACAAGATCTGGGAAGCTTCAAGAAACATGCAACATTTTGGTAACTTTCACAAAGATGACCAAAATAGTGAGTTGCAATGAAGCAGAGATTAGTGATACAAATACCCTCCCTCCTAGATTGTAAACTGGGCCCTCTGATTCCTCCTGTATGGAACTGTTTTGTAATTGTACTGTCTGCCCCCATGTTGTAAAGCTTTTCGACAGCAAAGATCCGTCGGGCAATTCGACCGTGTGTGGGCTTCATTGGACCTTTGCTGTCGAAAAATCAGACGGACTTTAGATTTAGATCATGTTTCAAATCTTTCCGACGAACTTGAGTCCGGTCGAAAAATCTGTTCGTCTGTATGCTTGTCCGACAGACAAAATCCAACGCTAGGGCAGCTATTGGCTACTGTCTATGAACTTCCTTATTCTAGTCCGGTCGTACGTCATCACGGTCGAATCCGTCGGACTTTAGTGTGATTGTGTGTAGACAAGTCCGATTCGACGGAAATCCGTTGAAAGTCCATCAAAGTCAGACGAAATTCATTCCGTCAAAGTCCGGTCGTGTGTACACGGCATTAGCGCTATATAAATCCTTTATAATAATAATCCCTCTCATATTGCTATTGGAACACACACACTCTATAGCCTCATAGCTCAGGCACTGGAGGCACAGCAGAAGAAGAGGACTAATGCAAGCAGGATCCTTTGCCTAATGCCTCAATCCTTGTGGGTCAGAGAAGGAATCCCAGGAGGAGAAGATTCGTTGGGGCGCTGGTGGTGAAAAAAAGAAGGACATGGTGCAGACTTTAACCACTAGGCGCCCGCGCTATAGCTGAAAGACGGCTACAGTGCGGCACTCAATTGCCGGGAGGGCGTCCCTGAACGTCCTCCTGTTTACTTGTTCCCTGCGCACCGCCGTGGGCATGCATCGGGGAAAATCTGTGTTGGCTGTGTCCCTTGGATGCAGATCGTGCTAAATGGCCAATCACATCGGTCCAATGAGAGATGATCTCAAATGTAAACATATGAGATCATCTCTCATTGCGGCTCTCCCTCCTCACACAGAGACCACGTGTGAGGAGGGAGAGTGACCTGTGATGCAGCATGAGTGAACACAGTGCCACACTAACAAAAAAAACTGTGCCCGCAGTACCTATCAGTGCCATCTGTCCCCAGTGACACCTGTCATCAGTGCCACCTGTCAGTGTCATGTGCAATCTTTTATCAGTGCCACGTATCAGTGCCATCTGTCATCAGTGTCACATGTCATCAGTGCCCCATATTAGTGCCATCTGTCATCAGTGCCACGTATTAGTGCCATCTGTCATCGTGCCACATATTAGTGCCATCTGTCATCAGTGCCACGTATTAGTGCATCTATAAAAAAGCAGTGCATCGCTCAGGTAAAACTACTAATTACACAAAAGCAACAAAGAGTCCCAGAGTAGGGAGTTTCTGAAGCAAAGAAATGTCATCAGCTGATAGACCAACAGGAAGAAAGAAGACTCCTTTATAGTGAACAGGGTGCTTGAAAGCAATCACTGTGCATCCAATTCAGTGTTTTCCACCACCAGAGGTACAGGCCGCTCACCTTAATGAATATACCTCTGAACTAACAGACAGGTCATTCATGCGGTCCCTTAGCAAAGGTTAAAAAAAGTTGAGAGGGATGACTTCCTGTATGGTCCTCCAATCGATCTCCACATTTATTCGATAACCCAATGTCACACTCTTAGACATGCATTGTTCATGTAAAATTCAAACAAAAGAAATATAGTGCTCTCCGTTTGTATAAAAGATACTAATTTAATGAATAAAATGCTACTCACAAAAGTGGCACTGAATCCCAGTGCTTAAATACAAAACATATAAGATGCATAAAACCAGGTAGGTGGCTGTACTAACGTCACATAGCCCCTCGGTCGTCTATTCATTAAGGTGAGTGGCCTGTACCTCTGGTGGTGGAAAACACTGAATTGGATGCACAGTGATTGCTTTCAAGCACCCTGTTCATTATCAAGGAGTCTTCTTTCTTCCTGTTGGCCTATCAGCTGATGACATTTCTTTGCTTCAGAAACTCCACACTCTGGGACTCTTTGTTGCTTTTTGTGTAATTAGTAGTTTCACCTGAGCGCTGCACTGCTTTTTTATTTATGTTTGACTGAAGGATTGTTTTATATTGACTTTCAGTGTCCAGCTGCATATTGTTAGGATTGGTTTTGCGCTGTCTGATTCTCTTTCACTGTATTGGTGCATCTGTAATCAGTGCCACGTATTAGTGCCATCTGTCATCAGTGCCACATGTCATCAGTGCCATGTATTAGTCTCATATGTCATCAGTGCCACATCAGTGTCAAATGCCATCAGTTCCATGTATTAGTGCCATCTGTCATCAGTGCCACATCAGTGTCAAATGCCATCAGTGCCACGTATTAGTGCCATCTGTCATCAGCAGTGTTGGTCATCTTACTTTAAAAAAGTAATTAGTTAAGTTACAAATTACTTCTCCCAAAAAGTAATTGCGTTAGTAACTCAGTTACTACATTGGAAAAGTAATTAGTTACGCTGTAAAGTAACTGACTTTTTTTTTTAAAGTGGGGTTCAACCCACTTTTACAACTCTTTAGCATCCCTCACTAAACTGTGCACTGTAAACAAATTGGATATTTTTTTTATTTTTTTTTCAGCACAGACTGTATATCTGCTGTATTCATTTTTCACTTCCTCCTCCCTGGCCGCGGCCCATCGCATCATTTCCTGTTTGCAATGCCTCCTGGGAAGGGGCAGCAACTTCCCCTCAAACTGCCGTTGCTATGGAAACCTGACCTGAAATCTATTACACTGCTTATGCTGCACTGAGCATGTACGAGATCTGCAAGGATGAGATCCAGGAAGAAATACAGTCTGGCTTCAAATGCCCACACTTAAGATGGCCACGGCCTGCTGCAAGTTTATAAAATAACAAACTACTGCTAAAAACTAACAAAACAGACCTTAGTTTACAGACTAACTTTACTAGAATACATTAAGCTTGTGTATTATAGGGGTATTTTTAGTTAAAAAGTATAATTTCGGCCGGAACACCACTTTAACTCTGCAAGGGGCGTCTATCGTGTAACTAAGGGGCAGGTCTAGTATTACTGTAACCAAGGGGCACATTTATTATTATTGTTATATATCGTGTAACCAAGGGGCTGCTCTATTATTACTCTAACCAAGGGGCAGATCTGTTATAGCGTGTAAGCAAGGGGCGCGTCTATTATTATTATATCGTGTAAGGGGCGGATTTCTACAGAAGAGGGCGAATGTTAAATTAATGGGCAGAGCTCGATATATAACAATAATAATAAATGCGCCCCTTGGTTACAGTAATACTAGACCCGCCCCTTAGTTACACGATAGACGCCCCTTGCAGAGTAGCACGAGCATCAGGAGCGTGCGGCATCGCCTCGTACAATTACATGTTAACTGCGCCTGCACGGTGTAGAGTTCACTCAGAGCTGTTTAGGTTCGGCAATTTTCGTAAGCTCCGTAGTCCTTCGTACTGCGCAAGCGCTGTGCCTGCGCAGTACAGGGGGTCCTTATCCAGCGGGGAACTTTTTCGGCAGGACACCGGAATTACACTACTGCCATCTAGTGGTGGTAGATGTAATTGGGGTAACTAAGCCAAAGTAATGGGAACTGAGTTACCATGAGGGGAAAAGTAATCAGTTAGATTGCTCGTTACCCTCTAAAGTAACTAAAGTCTCTTTAAAGTCAGTCATCTCTAAAGTCAGTTTATTTTAACTCAGTTACTTACATCACTGGTCATCAGTGCCACATCAGTATCGCGTGTCATTGTCCTGGTGCTCCAGGGCCTTCAAAATTGTAATAGGTAGTCAACAAGTTAGATGTGTAATTTATGCTCCTAGAACACGTGATGGTGCTCCCTGCATTTTGGGCCTCTCTATGTGACTAGGCTGTGAAAAAGTCCCACACATGTTGTATCGCCATACTCAGGAGGAGAAGCAGAATGTATTTTGAGGTGTCATTTGTGGTATACACATATACCACATGTGAGAGAAATAACTTATTACAATGACAATTTTGTGGGGAAAAAAAAAATCTTAATTTTGCAAAGAATTGTGGGAAAAAAGGACAACATCAAAAACCTCACCATGCATCTTACTACATACCTTGGAATGTCTACTTTCAAAAAAGGGGTAATTTGTGGGGTATTTGTACTTTCCTGTCTTGTTCGGGTTGCAAGAAATGAGATAGGCCACCAGTACTGGTGATCAGGTGTGATCAATTTTTTAGGATTTGCACCACAGCTCGTAGACTCTCTAACTTTCACAAAGACCAAATAATATCAACGAATTTGGGTTATTTTTACCAAAGATATGTAGCAGTATAAATTGTGGCCAAAATTTATGAAGAGAAATTTATAATTTGCAAAATTGTATCACAGAAACTAAGAAATTTTTATTTTTTCAAAATTTTCTGTCTTTTCATTTATAGCGCAAAAAATAAAAAACCCAGAGGTGATCAAATACCACCAAAAGAAAGCTCTATTTGTATGAAAAAAGGACAAAAAAATCATTTGGGTACAGTATTTCATGACTGAGTAATTGTCATTCAAAATGTGAGAGCACTGAAAGCTGAAATTGGTCTGGGCAGGAGGGGGGTTTAAGTGCCCAGTTGTCAAGTGGTTAAGGGAGTTGTACGTGGGGAGTTGTATGTGGTGAGATAAGATTGATAAAGTGACATTAAAACCAATTTTTTTTCCATAAAACTGATAGTAAAACTAACATTTGCTTGCTTTTTATTTCTAAAAAAAATCCTCTGCGTTTATTTTCTGAAGTTTCCCCTGTCCATGCTAACACACTGCTAATTGTATGTGTTTCCCCCTGTGCTGCTGGTACCTATGGAATCCTGCAGGAGTTCCCTCCACGTATGCATTCCTGCTTTGTACATCAACTGTAAATGCCGTGTTTTGAGAGCCACACACACAGGTAGCTGGAGGAAACTTAACGTTAAAGTTACTTAAACGCAGATTAGGAATTTCATAGAGGAAAAAAAAAAATAAGAATGTGTATTTGCTATTAGATGTTTTATGAAAAAAAAGCATTTAAAAGCTAAGTTCACCTTTTAGGAAAAATTTTAAAAAAGGCACATATTTATTTTATTTTTTTAATTCTTTATTTTCATTTCACAAGAGTAGTTTTACAGTTATACAACATAAGGTTCCTCTTCTCTTTCCATTTAACATTTTCCTTCTCTAAGGCCCCTTTCACACTGTGGCGGGATATTTAGCGCTGCTTTACCATCGTTTTGCCCGCGGGATTCGGCCGCTCGCGGTGCGGTTTTACCCCCCGCGAGCGGCCGAAAAAGGGGTTAAAATCCCCCGCAGAGCGGCGCTTTGCGGCGGTATTGCCGCGGTATTACCGCGGTGTCCCATTCAAATTAATGGGAAGGAGCGGTATATCCCGCTCCAAAGATGCTGCTAGCAGGACTTTTTTTGCCCTCCTGCTAGCGCACCGCTCCAGTGTGATAGCCCGCCGGCTTTCACACTGGAGTGAATGGGGCCGTTTTTTTCAGGCGGTATACAGGCGCTATTTTTAGAGCTGTACCGCCTGAAAACCGCCCCATTGTGAAAGGGGCCTAACTCATATAAAAATAATAACAATAATACATCTTTATATTCTCTGATGTTTAACCCTTTACACATTCCACTGAGTTAGCAAGAAAAATATTAAGTACCCTTTCTTATACCCCTGTAATTTTTTTTTTATTCCCCCCCCTCCCTTCTCCTCAAGTCTTCCCCCTTAAGGGGTCCACTTTACCCTCATTGGTAAGTTTTTCCATTTGTTGGATTTCCGATATTTTCACAAACCATTGGGCTCTAGTAGGGGGGATTGTATTTTTCCACAGACTCGGTATGCACGCCTTTGCCGCATTCAGCAGATGCCCCAAAAGTGAATTTTTATACTTTACAATAGATATCGGGGTATCGTGTATCAAGTACACTGCTGGATTTTCCTCCAGAGATACTTCGGTAATTTCTTTAATTCTCTCCGCTACCATCTTCCAAAATTCTTTCACTCAGGAGCATTCCCAGAATATGTGCCAGTGGCGAAATTATAGGGGTCGCCGAGATCGCCATGGCGACCGGGCCCCTTGCTGCAGGGGGGCCTTGAGGCCCCCCTGTACTCTTTGATAGGAGGGGAGGCTGAGAGGAGCTCCCCGATCGTCAGCCGAGCTGTAATGGCACTGTGCAGGGAGCTCCTCACATACCTAAAGTGAAAGCACTGTGTGCTATGCTGTGCTCTTTGTCTCCCCCTACAGTGCAGTACCTGGCAGGAAGAAGGTATGTCTGACTTTTTTTTATAAGACTATCTACTGTATCTGTATGTGTCTTTTTATATGTGTGTGTGTTTGGGGGGTGCATGCGTGTGTGTGTGTGTGTGTGTGTGTGTGGGGGGGGGGTGCATGCATGTGTGTGTGTGTGTGGGGGGGGGGGGTGCAAGCATGTGTGTGTGTGTGGGGGGGTGCAAGCATGTGTGTGTGTGTGTGGGGGGGGGGTGCAAGCATGTGTGTGTGTGGGGGGGGGGTGCATGCATGTGTGTGTGTGTGGGGGGGTGTGCAAGCATGTGTGTGTGGGGGGGGGGTGCATGTGCATGTGTGTGTGGGGGGGGGGGGGTGCATGCATGTGTGTGTGTGTGTGTGGGGTGCATGCATGTGTGTGTGTGTATGGGGGGGTGCATGTGTGTGTGTGCATGTGTGGGGGGGTGTGCATGCATGTGTGGGGGGGGGTGCATGCGTGTGTGTGTGTGTGGGGGGGGTGCATGCATGTGTGTGTGGGGGGGCATGGGGTGGTGTGGGGGGGGGTGCATGCATGTGTGTGGGGGGGGGGGGGGGTGGCATGCATGTGTGTGTGGGGGGGGGGGGGGTGCATGCATGTGTTTGTTGGTTGGGGGGGGGTGTGCATGCATGTGTGTGTGGGGGGTGTGCATGCATGTGTGTGGGGTGGGGGGGGGTGCATGTGTGTGGGGTGTGGTGCATGCATGTGTGTGTGTGTGGGGGGGGGGTGCATGCATGTGTGTGTGTGTGGGGGGGGGTGCATGCATGTGTGTGTGTGGGGGGGGTGCATGCATGTGTGTGTGGGGGGGGGTGCATGCATGTGTGTGTGTGTGGGGGGGGGGGGGGTGCATGCATGTGTGTGTGGGGGGGGGTGCATGCATGTGTGTGTGGGGGGCATGCATGTGTGTGTGTGTGGGGGGGGGTGCATGCATGTGTGTGTGGGGGTGCATGCATGTGTGTGTGTGTGTGGGGGGGTGCATGCATGTGTGTGGGGGTGGGGGGGGTGGTGTGTGTGTGTGTGTGGGGGTGTGTGGGGGTGTGTGTGGTGGGTGGGGGGGGGGTGCATGCATGTGTGTGTGTGTGTGGGGGGGGGGGGTGCATGCATGTGTGTTTGTGTGTGGGGGGTGCATGCATGTGTGTGTGTGTGGGGGGGTGCATGCATGTGTGTGTGGGGGGGGGGTGCATGCATGTGTGTGTGGGGGGGTGCATGCATGTGTGTGTGTGTGGTGTGGGGGGGGGTGCATGCATATGTGTGTGGGTGTGCGAGCGGGCGGCTGGTATTCACAGTGGCAACATTTGGCACACCAGCAGCATTTAATGGGCACACTGGCAGCATTTGATGGCACAGTGGTGGCATTTGATGGCACAGTGGTGGCATTTGATGGCACAGTGGCGGCATTTGATGGCACAGTGGCGGCATTTGATGGGCACAGTGGCGGCATTTGATGGCACAGCAGCAGAGTTTGATGGGCACAGTGGCAGCATTTGATGGACACAGTGGCGACACTTGATGCTACAGTGGTGGCGTTTGATGGTACAGTGGCTCCAATTGATGGGCACAGTGGCGACATTTGATGGTACAGTGGCTGCAATTGATGGCACAGTGGCGATATTTGATGGTACAGTGGCTGCAATTGATGGCACAGTAGCTGCAATTGATGGGCACAGTGGCGACATTTGATGGTACAGTGGCTGTAATTGATGTTTTTATTTCTGATTTTTTTTTTTTTTTTTTGTTTGCTTGCGCCCCCTAAAAATTTTGAGCACCAGCTGTCACTGGTTTATATGTGCATTTTTATATATATATATATATATATATATATATATATATATATATATATATATATATATATATATATATATATATATATATATATAGTAGTGTGTGTGTGTGTGTTTTTATATAAAAATTAGGAAATCGGTTCCTTTATATGCAGCCACCCACTTGTGACTGGGCCCTGGTGTTCCAACATCGGGCTCGGAGTAAAGAGCTTTGTCCGGAGGTCGGGGGCCCTCCATGGTTACTTGCATCGGGGCCCTGAGGGTTCTAGTTACGCCACTGATATGTGCATCATAGTGCCCTCTTCCCTTTGACAACACCAGCAGGTATTTGCTACTTGTGGCTATATCCGATTTAAAACTGATGGTGTTCTGTACCATCTCGTCAGTATTTTTTATATCCACCTTCTTGATATTTAGTTGCCCTAGATGTCTTATGTATAAGGCTACAAATCTTAATTTTCTGTGATTCTGAGAACGTTATCCCCAGATCTCTTTCCCATGCCTGTATGAGTGTTAGTTCTTGTGGTGCTTTCAGTTCTACCAATAGAGAGTACATAACCGACAAAGCGTGCTTCACTGGTTCCTCCTTCAGACATAACTGCTCAAATTTAGATGTTGTGCGTACTTCTGCTATTTGTGCTTGCATTGTTCGGAGAAAGGCCTTGAGCTGTAATCTCCTAAAAAAATCTATTTCCTCTGAAAACTCTTGTTCCACCTCCCCTTGGAACTGGAAATTGTTAATCTGCGATGTTTTATGAAAAAAAAAACATTTTAAAAGCTAATTTCCCCTTTTAGGAACATTTTTTAAAAAGGCACATATTTTTGCAGGGAAAAAAAAAGTTAATTCATTATTTTTTCCTACAGGATCATAAAATGCTTTGCACCAATGATCAGCAGATTACGTGTGCTCCCTCCAGCTTTGTGCCCTTACCTCCATACGGGCTTTCAGTTACAAAGCTGGCGGATAAGTGACTGGACTATGTGGGTGCTTATCAGCACAGTCCATTGAGAACTACAAGTCCCTCTACCACAGTGGCAGACAGGACTTGTAGTTTTCCTTTTCACAGATTCCTGTGAATGAATTATGTGGCTGTGTGAGTGGAGCCCCGCACAGCTATGCTGTTTTTAAAATGTGACAGTTGGTACAGGGAAAAGAACCCTTACCTGCTGTCACATGGGGAAGGGATAAGCAGGGCACCAACTGGAAAATGATAGACCCTAAATATGGGTGTAACATTCTGAAGGTGAAAGTATTCTGAAAGTATTGTCCTTAGTGCGCTTTGCTGTAAGTAATTTGTGGCAAATTCTATCTTTCATGCTCAAAAACATGTGGACCCCAGGATTCAGGGCATGAATGAGAGGGACCACTATTGGGTGGCCACCCTATCAGGCCTCCAATACATGTGTGCTGCAATATGCTGGATGTCCCTTTAAGCTACTCAGCAGCACACTCCACCTCTGCCGCACAGCCCGCATTTTTTCCTCTCTCCCCTGCTGCAATTGACTATACAAGAAAGAGGGCAGCCTAGGAATCAGATTTTCTGCTGGGGTTAAACCCACCCCTAGTCATGGGGAATGGAGGACTGCCAGGACCAAAAAGACTTCCTATTGGCTGCCACACTGCCAGTTTAAGCCCTCTGCTCACAACCCAATGGTGAGACAGTTAATCCAGGACATGCAAGGAGAGTTGGTGTATGAACCCGGGGATGATTTGGAGAAAACTTAGGCGCAAGTAGCAGGGGACTGTCACATGGGGAAGGGATTGGGGTGATAAGCAGGGCACCAACTGGAACATGATAGTTAGTAACTACTACAAGATCGTTGCCATAGGAGACAGTGGTCCTATCTTTACAGAAGTGGTGTCCGGTTTGAGGCCTTCACCTGTATAGCTGTCTTTCTATAGAAGTCTCTGTGTCTGCTAATTATCATTGCATCTACTTAAAGGTGTCCTGGCCCTAACCCTCTCCGTTCTGTTCAAGAGACAATAAATCTCTTTGCATTCTAAAAGTGTCTGGCGCCCACCATTTCATCTTGCATTACACCCACCATGTGTTGCAACCCACTCTACACAGAAGTATGCCAGCTGTCCCTAACTCTGGAGGTCACCATTAGGCCCCAGGGGCCCCCTGGGATTTTGCTACAAAATGATAAAAAAATTTGTTTGGGTACAGAGTTGCATGACTGCGCAATTGTGATTCAAAGTGTGACAGCTGAAAGCTGAAAACTGGCCTGAGCAGGAAGGAAGTGAAAGTGCCCAATAGGCAGGTGGTTAAAGTCTTGTTATTCCTTTTTTTTTTTTTTTTGTTAAAAAACAACATGTTATACTTTTCTGCTTTGTGCCCCGATCTTCCTCTTCTGGGGTCCCCTGCTGGTGCTGCTGGCTTTGCGTAACTCACTAACAAGCTACTTTCAAGGGCTGATACTTATGTGAGCTTGATTCATCTATTGACACACACAGCATGGCTGAGGCCCCATCCCCCGGTCACTCATCACTGGATTTGGTTGGATTTGGTTCACATTAGCAGGAGCCATTGGCTGCTTCTCTCACTGAGTCCAGTGTGGAGGGAGAGATAGAGAGCCACTGCTCCCGGGCACAGCGCTGGTTCGAGATTTGGTTTAGGCAAGTATTTAGTGGGGGCTGCACCTAAAAGGTTTTTTACCTTAATGTAGAGAATGCATTAAGGTAAAAAAATTAAATAAAATGTTAGCCTTTACAATCACTTTAATGCAGTTATGTATTATTTTTACTTAATAAGTGGGGTAGCAATGGAGATTGAGAGGACAGGATTAATCAGGTTCCTCGTCAGGTGTAATGTATGCATATATTTTATGTATATCTATGTGGTTCATGTGGTGCTCGATTAACCCCCTGTCACATGTGCAACCAATTTATGGTTTCCTTATTGTTTTCAAATATTTAAATCAGTTGGAAGATGATTTGTGACTTGTTGCTATAAGCCACTGTTCTTTGTGCTTTATACTTTACTATTTATGTTTCCTTATTTCATTTATTGGAGTTCATTTGTGGTTCCCTTTTTCAGTCAAGAAATGTTTTTCTCCAGAAATGACATATTCCATTTGTCATGTGAACCATTTACCAAGACTTGATATGGTTCTATACGAAGGGGCAGTTTGTAGTTCTACACATGCTTTGCAGTAATGCACAATCCAAGAAGTATCTTCCACTGGCTTCAGTTTTGATCTCCATTTGAAGTATTCCTGGTATTTCTGATCATTTTTGTCCAGTTCAAGCAGATAGGAAGCCAGCTCTTTTGCACTGGAGAAGTCGTCCACATGAATGAATGAGTCAGATGGAATAAATCTCTCATAGTTTTCTCGGGGTGGACCAAGAACCACAGGGACACTTCCCGACTGAAATGCATTACTCCACAGTTTTTCTGTTATATAGTCTGTATGTATTGAGTTCTCAAAGGATAAGTAGAACTTATATTTAGAGATAACTGGAATTGTTTGCTCCCTGGCTAAAGGGAGATTTTGTCGACCATAAACATCTATTAGTATATAATTCTTGAAGTCGTTATAAAACCTGACCCGTCTGGAATTAGGGTTCCAGTTACTGACAATCCAAGCCACCAGATGAGACTTTTTTGGGATTGTATAATTAGTAGCAGCTTCATTCCGTTCTAACCATCCATAAGGAGTAAAGATATCAGAGTCACTGCGGTAAGACATAGTGAGGTTGATGAGTTTGTCCATGAAGTGCAGGTTTGGGTTATGACTTGGAGATTCCAAAGTAAACCACACCCAATATTGTCCTTCAGGCCTTGGCATCTGTGGCATCTGCTGTCTGGATCCACATACATCCCTGTGATGAAAAACTACTGCATTTGCTGTGTTATATAAACTACGGTTGTCTGTAAGCAGGCACTTAGTACCAAAGGGTTTGGGACACTCTTCTAAAGGGAAACGCTCACCAAAAGGCCACGTCCATAACAAGACAGTGAAATTCAATTCAGGCTTGGAGGGAGTTGCAGAATCTGTGCAGTTGGTGGTCATGATGGAAACCTTATTTCTGATACGTTTATTGCTAATATGATTATAACTGAATAAAATAAAGGCAACTAAAGTTTGGATGAGAAATATAGTAAAATAATGAGAACGTGATGACGACTGTTGTGCTGGCTTCATTTTATACCTGTAAAAAAATTGACAAAGACAAACCAGTTCAATATAAACAAATCTGAGAACCAAACACATTCAAAAAGGAAAAAGTCAGATTAAAGCCAAATATCAGCTAAACTGATATTTCAGATGTTGTTTTTATTTTTAGCTGACAAGTTGATTTGCATTCTGGAAAATTCACTGTCTTTATATGCTCACCAGGTTTTCCAGATATGCTAAACTACAGTTGCCATTACAAAAGCCATGAGATAATGCTGATCTCCCACCAATAGTTAATTGTTTAATCTATGGAACAAAGAAGGTTGACTGCGCTAACCCTTGTATAATATTATTAAATTACACCACTCCTGTTACAAAGTGAATACAATTTTATATATATATATATATATATATATATATATATATATATATATATATATATAAAATTTGTAGTCAGAGTCTGGATACTGGATGGAAACAAGACCCCCCAACCATAGCGACCTGAGGTGTGCCATGGTCGCCTGTGAGAGTATGCTAAAAAGAGGGCATACCCTGAGTTAAAATGAATAAAAATGGGGAACGGGTGGGAGGGAACCCGGAAATGATGCCGACGAGGATGAAGGGAGGAGGTGGAGATTATGAAGCCCCACACTCCTCCTACAAATGCAGGCTAGCCAATGGCCAGCCTTCTAACTTGTAGTCAGAGTCTGGATACTGGATGGAAACAAGACCCCCCCAACCCTAGCGAACTGAGGTGTGCCATGGTCGCCGTGAGAGTATGCTAAAAAGAGGGCAAAGAGACACCAAGTAGGTATAGAGAGTGATTTTAATGAAACCAACATGATGATAATAATTAATCCAATAACATGGTGAAAGCTTGTTTGATCTCTACATGAGGATCCAGGATATATCTGCTGTAGCAAGATGATTGCCAGCGACCCATGTACTTGATGACATGGGAAGGGACCCCCTGCTTAGAAGCCGCAGACGCTGCCCCAATCCTGAAGGAGTGACCCGAGAATTGTCTTGGGTTTAACCCCATCCTACCAATCGGAATCCTGACGTGGGAAATTAACTGGCTGTAGGAGAGGCCCTGTAAAGGAAAGGGAAGCAACGGGCTGTCGAGAGGGGCTGTCGAGAATAAGCTTGTGAGCTGGTCCAACACCTTCACCGGACACCAGGCAGTGTTGGTTTTGTAGTAGTTAACGACAAAACCTTGCCCCACCTGGCAATTCTTGTTGTTGGGGAGTTGTAGTGAGAAATGACCCGGCAACCTGGTGAGATTACCCTTGCGGAAAAGGTGCGTGGAGCCCAGCTCGGGAGACCTCCCCAGGTCTGAGGAACCCAAAGAAACAGAGGTATGCAGCTGCCTTCCGGACCAAACTTGGACACATCCCGAAGGGTGAGAGGGAAAGTAAATCCGCTAGCCCCCGGAACATCTGTCCGGAAATAGGCAAGCGAGTGACAGCTGGTCTCCCCTGCGTTTTCTGGATACCCTTGAGCATAGCCCTGATGGGGTGAGCCGCAAAAAATGACGGGGATTCAGAATGGAGCAGGGAAAAGAAATATTGGACACCCGCAAGATATAATTTGATTGTATTATAGGATAAAGACAACTTGTCATGACAATAAGCCATGAAAGCCAACATGTACTCAATGCTACACCCCTTATCGCAGGGGAAAAGGGTCGTGAAGCCATGGAAACACCTCCCGCTGTCCTATATGCTCTGAGCGTGTTCCTGGACAATGATGCATTGATTAAGCAGGCCGCCTGTGCCCGGAGCACCTTTAATCCAACATCAGCTGGGCAAATGGCAGAACTGGCAGGCCCCTCAGATCCGCCTCCGGATGCTGTGAAAAACGCTGAAAATCAGCTCTGGATAATGCGTCACCATCCCCGTTGAAGGCCCCACTAATAAACTCCCCTTGGAACTGGAAATTTGAACTTGAGGCCTAACCATGTCAATCTGCAATGTTTTATGAAAAAAAAAACATTTAAAAGCTAATTTCACCTTTTAGGAATTTTTTTTAAAAAGGCACATATTTTTGCAGGGAAAAAAAAATTATTATTTTTTCCTACAGGATCCTAAAGTGCTTTGCACCAACGATCAGCTCATCATATGTGCAACGCCAGGCTCCTGCACGCTCACTCCAGCTTTGTGCCCTTACCTTCATACAGCCTTTCAATTACAAAATTATCAGCACAGTCCATTGCCACAGTGGTAGACAGGACTTGTAGTTTTCCTATTCACAGATCCCTGTGAATGAATTATGTGAATGCATTATGTGGCTGTGTGAGTGGAGCCCCGCACAGCCATGCTGTTTTTAAAATGTGACAGTTGGTACAGGGAGAAGAACCCTTGCCTGCTGTCACATGGGGAAGGGATCGGTGTGATCGGGTGATAAGCAGGGCACCAACTGGAACATGATAGACCCTAAATATGGGTGTAACATTCTGAAGGTGAAAGTATTCTGAAAGTATTGACCTTAGTGCGCTTTGCTGTAAGTAATTTGTGGCAAATTCTATCTTTCATGCTCAAAAACATGTGGACCCCAGGATTCAGGGCATGAATGAGAGGGACCACTATTGGGTGGCCACCCTAACAGGCCTCCAATACATGTGTGCTGCAATATGCTGGATGTCCCTTTTAAGCTACTCAGCAGCACACTCCACCTCTGCCGCACAGCCCGCATTTTTTCCTCTCTACCCTGCTGCAATTGACTATACAAGAAAGAGTGCAGCCTAGGAATCAGATTTTCTGCTGGGGTTAAACCCACCCCTAGCAACAGGGAACGGAGGACTGCCAGGACCAAAAAGACTTCCTATTGGCTGCCACACTGCCAGTTTAAGCCCTCTGCTCACAACCCAATGGTGAGACAGTTAAGCCAGGACATGCAAGGAGAGTTGGTGTATGAACCCGGGGATGATTTGGAGAAAACTTAGGCGCAAGTAGCAGGAGGCTATCGGCTTATAGGTAAAAGCCATTATAGTGGCTAATTAGCTGCTGAATGGCTTTTACAAGGGGCGGGAGGGGTTGCCCCCTCCCACCGGTACCTATACCTATATATATATATATATATATATATATATATATATATATATATATGTGTGTATATTGTCTTTTTTTTTTTCTTTTTCACAGTTTAGTATAAGAGCTGTAACGCTGTGGTGAAGATGGCTGCAAAAAGTATAAAGCGCCTTGAGGCGATTCAGTTCGCATTTGCAGCGCTATACAAATCATTCATTCATAATAAAAAAGCGTGGAAACTTTTTGAAGAACCCTCGTATAAATGGCAATCGCACCACACGTGAGGTAATGCTGCGAATGTCAGAGCGAGACCAATAATTCTAGCACCAGACCTCTGTAACGCTAAACTGGGGACCTGTAAAGGATTTTAAAGGAGTTTGTTGCCATTCCACGAGCGTGCACAATTTTAAAGCGTGACATGTTAGGTATCTATTTACTCGGCACAATACCATCTTTTATATTTTAGCCAAAATTGGGTATTATATTGTTTGTGTATATATTAAAATTCATTAAAGTGTATTTTTTTTAATTTGCGTTTGAAAAACCATTGTGCAAATACTGTGCGAAAAAAATTGCAAAAACACCATTTTATTCTCTAGGATATCTGTTATATATATATATCGTGTATATATATATATATATATATATATATATATTTATCTATATAGATATATAGATAAATATCTATATATAGAGAGAGAGAAGGTTACATGTTATGTTTCAAATAGCAACAGTTTCGAGCAAAGTACAGAACTCCCTTCTTCAGGCTGGAGCATAATCTGAATAACATACATGTTTCACAGATATATATCTCCCCATCAAGCAAATTATTGAAAGAGATGTTTGTTTTTGTTTTTTAAAAGAATCATACTTGCCTAGGTGGATGCAGCAACAGTTCGATGCCGCATCTGTTTGCCTCTAATGCCGCGTACACACGATCAGAATTCCGGACAGAAAAAGACCGACGAGAGCTTTTCATCGGAAAATGCAACCGTGTGTATGCTCCATCGGAATTTTGCTGGCCGGATTTCAGACAGCAAAGAATTGAGAGCATGTTCTCAATTTTTCCGACGGAAAAGGTTTCTATCGGAAATTCCGTTCGTCTGTAGCAATTCTGACACGCAAAATTCCTACGCATGCTCGGAAACAATTCGACGCATGCTCGAAAGCATTGAACTCGTCTCGTTGTAGTGTTGTACGTCACCGCGTTCATGACGGTCGGAATTTGGTGTGACCGCGTGTAGGCAGGACAGTTTGAGCGGAATTCCGTCGGGGAAACCATCAGAGCTTTTTCCGACGAGAATTCCAATTGTGTGTACGCGGCATAACACTGAAAACCGAGCAAACACATCCCTCGGTTCTCACAGCTCCCTGAGCAGAGAGCTGCTGACTGTCAGTCACCGCTCTCTGCTCAGCCCCCCTCACTCACTGGAGCCCTGAGCTGTGGAGGGGAAGGGAGCAGCTGGCTCAGGCTCTCAGCAGCTCGCTGAGAGGCTGAGCCAGGTTCCAGTCCAGGCATGTGGGTGAATCAGGACTCCATGGTCGTGATCTTGCCCAAGTCTGGTCCTGTTCTGTGGTGTCAGAAAATGGGTCACAGGAGTGCAGAACAAACTCTCCTCCTGTTATCCACAGGAAAAGTACAGCCAAACGAGCTTTAGCTGTACTTCTCCTTTAAAGCAGGAACCAATTAATAATTTACTACACATCAGTAACACCTAATACAATTGTTTTTGGTGTTTCAGAAAGACAGCTATCAAATGACATTCATTCCTCACTCCAAAGGAGGAAAAAATTAACTCTAGAATGGGTTACTGATGTGTGATAATTGATTACTTGGCTCATGCTTTAAATAATTGCTTGATGGGGATTTATATATATATATACTATTTATATATATATATATATATATATATATATATATATATATATATATATATATATATATATTTATTATACAGGATTTATATAGCGCCAACAGTTTACACAGTGCTTTACAATATAAAAGGAAGACAATACAGTTATAATACAATAAAATAAGAGGATTAAGAGGGCCCTGCTCAGAAGAGCTTACAATCTAAGAGGGGGGGGGGCAGGTGGTACAAAAGGTTGTAACTGTGGGGAATGAGCTGATGGAAGTGGTAAAGATTAGTTGGAGACGTGATAGGCTTCCCTGAAGACATTCGTTTTCAGGGATAACCTGAAGCAGGGGATAGCCAGACAGGTTGAGGTAGCGAGTTCCAGAGGATGGGAGAGGCTCTGGAAAAATCCTGGAGACGAGCATGCGAGGAGGAGACGAGAGAGCTTGAGAGCAGGAGGTCTTGAGAGGAGCGGAGAGGGCGGTTTGGGTGATACTTGGAGACAAGTTTGGTGATGTAGCTCAGGGCAGAGTTATGAATGGCTTGGTATGTTGTGGTTAGTATTTTGAATTTAATTTGCTGGGCGATTGAAAGCCAGTGTAGGGATTGGAGGAGAGGGTTGTCAGACACTGAGCAGTTGGTAAGGTGGATAAGTCTGGCAGCAGCATTCATGATAGACTGAAGAGGGGATAGCCTATGCTGAGGCAGGCCAGTGAGAAGGGAGTTGCTATAGTCAAGGCTAGAAATAACATATATATATATATATATATATATATATATATATATATATATATTTATATAAAATGTTTGGGGGTTTGGAAGTAATTTTCTAGCAAACAATACAGATTTTTACTTGTAAACGAAGGTCAGACACCTGGTCTTCAAATGTTTACGCTTTAAACATATAAATGGTATAAGTTTTTATTTTTTGTCTGGTGACAAAGGAGCTTAAAACATTGGTGCAACTTTTTTTTTTTTTGGAATCTGCGACTCATGTTTGAGCATTAGGTAACAGCAGTGGCGTCACTAGGGTTGGTGTCACCCAGTGCAAAAAAAAATGGTGTCACCCCCCCACCAACTATAGTCCCCCCTCAGTACAGACCCCCCTCCACTAACTACAGACCCCTCTCCTGCAGTATAGATCCCCCTCCCTCAGTACAGACCCCCCACTAAGTACAGACCACCCTCCATCAATATAGACCCCCCTCCCTCAGTATAAACCTCCTCCCTCAGTACAGATACCCCCCTCAGTGCAGACCCCCCCAGCAGTACAGACACCCCCCCCCCCTCAGTGCAGACCCCCCCAGCAGTACAGACACCCCCCTCAGTACAGACACCCCCCAGCAGTACAGATACCCCCCTCAGTGCAGACCCCCCAGCAGTGCAGACCCCCCTCAGTACAGACACCCCCCTGGGTGCAGACCCCCCAGTGCAGACACCTGGGATACAGGGATACAGCCATGGCGACGGTGAGACACAGGGCAGCGGGCAGTGTTAGCGGTGCCGCTACCCACGGGTGTCACCCCTTTGGCGCCTAACAACGCCACTGGGTAACAGATTGAAATCTAAGTAAAACTGCCCAACCACAGTAAAAAATTATTTTACAGTCTCTTTTCACCACCAACTCTGTAAGATAAGGTCTTACCTGGTTGGGTGTGGATTGTAAGGCATTGTTTATTATAGCATGGCTTCATTGGACACCAACTACTTACATATATATCCTTCTTTGTGAAGAGACAGGCAGGCTCACAGCCTAACCAGTTCTACTGCCTAGGTCAGTGATGGAGAACCTTGGCACCCCAGATGTTTTGGAACTACATTTCCCATGATGCTCATGCACTCTGCATTGTAGTTGAGCATTATGGGAAATGTAGTTCCAAAACATCTGGGGTGCCAAGGTTCACCATCACTGACCTAGGCAGTAGAACTGGATATGGTGCTGTGGTCACGTCCATATCCAGTCCCTTTGGTTTGAGTGGTGGGCGAGGTGGAAAGCACGCCAGCATGGGCGAGAGCCGTGCGGAGACATTCAACAACCAGACACGCTCACAGCATCTGTGCCGGGCAAAGGCACTACATATGTAAGCAAGCCATTTGGCTTTTTAACTTTTATCTATTCTTATTAAAACAGGATTACACGATGTCTGTTTCCTATGTTATTTTTTCACATATACATCTATGATCCCTGATGGGATGATGTCATCTTGCATGTCCAGGATAAACCATTGCCAGCAGACAGGTTCTGCAATAAGCGTTGTTTGACCTACTTTTTAGTTGTGGTCATTGTTTTCTGGTAATCGGCAAATTTAATTTGAGCACTCCTTGGGTGATCCAAATGGTGAAGGATGATGTATTAAGGAATTTTGAAAAGATTTAACCACTGCATGGTCACAAGTTCGTTTGTTTATACAAGGACTTTTTTGCACATGGTATCATGTGCGTTTGTTTGTTGTATTTTTACACATGTCTCATTATTGATGTACTTGTAATTTGTTTGATATTCACTATTGAATAATTTTTTGAATTTTATTAGCAGTCATCCTAGCTATTGATACGTATGTTGTATACTTATGTTATACCTTCTCAATATGAATTCCACTGAGCGCTCCCTTTTTCGTTTATAATTCATCTGTCCCCAGTGGCACCTATCAGTGCCACCTGTCCCCAGTGACACCTGTCAGTGCCATCTGTCATCAGTGCCACCTGTTAGTGTCACGTGCCATCTGTTACCAGTATCACGTGTCATCAGTGTCACGTATCAGTGCCATCTGTCATCAGTGCCACGTATTAGTGCCATCTGTCATCAGTGCGATGTATTAGTGCCACCTGTCCCCAGTGCCATCTGTCCCCAGTGCCACCTGTCCCCAGTGCCATATGTCTCCAGTGCCACCTGTCAGTGTCACGTGCCATTAGACATGGGAACTGTCAAAAAATTTGTTTTGTTTCGTTCCGTTTATAAAAAAAATCGTAATTCGTAAGTCGTGTACGAAATTCCGTTCGAATTCGTACGAAATGCGAATTTCGTAAGAATCGTAAAAAAATTCGAATCGCTACGAATCGTTAGTAAAGTTACGAATCGTTAACGCGGCTAATGAATTGTCGGTTCCCGTAACACAGAGAACAATTCGAATCTTCTCGTCCTTCTCGTCCGGCATCTTCTTCCCTGGCGTTGGCGTCTCTTCTCGGGCCGCTCCTCGCAATGGGAGGCTCCCGCTGTGTGAGGCTTCGCTCCGTCTGACAGGTCTTTTATAACGGAGGGCACCTGGTGACCCCGCCCACCTCTGACGCACGGGGATGTCATGGGGACTTCCCTATGGCTTTCCCCATGACGTCAGAGGGGGGCGGGGTCACCAGGTGCCCTCCGTTATAAAAGACCTGTCAGACGGAGCGAATCCTCACACAGCGGGAGCCTCCCATTGCGTGGAGCGGCCCGACAGAAGAAAAGACGCCGACGCCATGGAAGAAGATGCCGGACGAGAAGGACGAGAAGACCGGAGGAAGAAGAAGCGGATCGGAGAAAGAAGAAGATGGAAGAAGATGGAAGAAGATGCCGGAAGGAGAAGATGAAGAAACCGAAGGATGAAGAAAGGAATACCAGAAGAAAGAAGAAAGAAGATTTTAATAAAGGAATTGTCAAAGACCGTCTCCTGTAATTTTTACAATTTTTGTCACCTTTTTTGGTGAAATGGTAGGGGTACTTTTGTACCCCCTTACCATTTCACACAGGGGGGTGGGATCTGGGGGTCCCCTTTGTTAAAGGGGGCTTCCAGATTCTGATAAGCCCCCCCGCCCGCAGACCCCCACAACCAATGGCCAGGGTTGTGGGGATGAGGCCCTTGTCCCCATCAACATGGAGACAAGGTGCTTTGGGGGTCTTAGACCCCCAAAGCACCCTCCCAATGTTGAGGGCATGTGGCCTGGTACGGTTCAGGAGGGAGGGGGGGGGGCGCTCTCGTCACCCCTCTTTTCCTGCGGCCTGCCAGTTTGCGTGCTCGGATAAGGGTCTGGTATGGATTTTGAGGGGGACCCCACGCCATTTTTTTTGGCCGGGGTTCCCCTTAAAAACCATCCCAGACCTGAAGGGTCTGGTATGGATATTTAGGGGGGCCCCTACGTCATTTTTTTTATTTGAAGCGGGGGTTCCCCTTAATATCCATAGCAGACCTGAAGGGCCTGGTTATTAAATTTGGGGGGACCCCCACGCTTTTTTTTATCAATGACTTCAATGAATGACTGTTCTCTGTTTTTCGGAGCCGACAATTCATTAGCCGCGAGTGATTTTAAATAGCTTTTTTTCCTGCAAAAATGACACTTTGTGCAGAGACAGTTCTAAGCACGGGAAACCTGCGCCCCTTCACAGGCATACAACTCTATAGTATATAGTGTGTGTGTGTGTGTGTGTGTGTGTGTGTGTGTGTGTGTGTATATATATATATATATATATATATATATATATATATATATATACTATAGAGTTGTATGCCTGTGAAGGGGCGCAGGTTTCCCGTGCTTAGAACTGTCTCTGCACAAAGTGTAATTTTTGCAGGAAAAAAAGCTATTTAAAATCACTCGCGGCTAATGAATTGTCGGCTCCGTAACACAGAGAACAGTCATTCATTGAAGTCATTGATAAAAAAAAGCGTGGGGGTCCCCCAAATTCAATAACCAGGCCCTTCAGGTCTGCTATGGATATTAAGGGGAACCCCTGCTTCAATTTTTAAAAAAATTTTACGTAGGGGTCCCCCTAAATATCCATACCAGACCCTTCAGGTCTGGGATGGATTTTAAGGTGAACCCCAGCCAAAAAAAATGGCGTGGGGTCCCCCTCAAAATCCATACCAGACCCTTATCCGAGCACGCAACCTGGCAGGCCGCAGGAAAAGAGGGGGGACGAGAGCGCCCCCCCCCCTCCTGAACCGTACCAGGCCACCGTACCAGACCCCCAAAGCACCTTGTCCCCATGTTGATGGGGACAAGGGCCTCATCCCCACAACCCTGGCCATTGGTTGTGGGGGTCTGCGGGCGGGGGGCTTATCGGAATCTGGAAGCCCCCTTTAACAAGGGGACCCCCAGATCCCGGCCCCCCCTGTGTGAAATGGTAAGGGGGTACAAAAGTACCCCTACCATTTCACCAAAAAAGGTGACAAAAATGGTAAAAATTACAGGAGACGGTCTTTGACAATTCCTTTATTAAAATCTTCTTTCTTCTTTCTTCTGGTCTTCCTTTCTTCATCCTTCGGTTTCTTCATCTTCTCCTTCCGGCATCTCCTTCCATCTTCTTCTTCCTCCGGTCTTTTTGTCCTTCTCGTCCGGCATCTTCTTCCATGGCGTCGGCGTCTCTTCTCGGGCCGCTCCTTGCAATGGGAGGGAGCCACTGTGTGAGGCTTCGCTCTGTCTGACAGGTCTTTTATAACGGAGGGCACCTGGTGACCCGCCCCCCTCTGACGTCATGGGGAAAGCCATAGGGAAGTCCCCATGACGTCCAGACGCCGACGCCATGGAAGAAGATGCCGGATGAGAAGGACGGAGGAAGAACAAGCGGATCGGAGGAAGAAGAAGATGGAAGAAGATGCCGGAAGGAGAAGATGAAGAAAACGAAGGATGAAGAAAGGAAGACCAGAAGAAAGAGGATTTTAATAAAGGAATTGTCAAAGACCGTCTCCTGTCATTTTTACAAATTTTGTCACTTTTTTGGTGAAATGGTAGGGGTACTTTTGTACCCCCTTACCATTTCACACAGGGGGGGCCGGGATCTGGGGGTCCCCTTGTTAAAGGGGGCTTCCAGATTCCAATAAGCCCCCCGCCCGCAGACCCCCACAACCAATGGCCAGGGTTGTGGGGATAAGGCCCTTGTCCTCATCAACATGGGGACAAGGTGCTTTGGGGGGACCCCAAAGCACCCTCCCAATGTTGAGGGCATGTGGCCTGGTACAGTTCAGGAGGGGGGGGCGCTCTCGTCCCCCCTCTTTTCCTGCGGCCTGCCAGGTTGCGTGCTCGGATAAAGGGTCTGGTATGGATTTTGAGGGGGACCCCACGCCATTTTTTTGGCCGGGGTTCCCCTTAAAATCCATCCCAGACCTGAACGGTCTGGTATGGATATTTAGGGGGGACCCCACGCCATTTTTTTTTGGGCTGGGGTTCCCCTTAATATCCATAGCAGACCTGAAGGGCCTGGTTATTGAATTTGAGGGGACCCCCACGCTTTTTTTTTTTTTTTATCAATGAATGACTGTTCTCTGTGTTACGGGACCGACAATTCATTTGCCGGCAATAGCCGCGAGTGATTTTAAATAGCTTTTTTTCCTGCAAAAATGACACTTTGTCATTCGAATCATTCGAATTCATTTGAATCATTCGGTATATCCGCTATAATAATTTCTTTCGAATTAGTCGAAATTCGATATTGGTAGTTTGATTCGAATAATTTGTAGCTGAAATTCGTAAACTGAATTTTTCCTGCAAAAATTACACTTTGTCATTCGAATCATTTGAATTCATTCGAATCATTTGTTATATCCGCTATAATAATTTCTTTCATGTTAGTTGAAATTCGATATTTGGTAGTCGGATTCAAATAATTTGGCGACGAAATTCGTAAACGGAATTTCGTATTCCGTACGGAATTCGTATTCGAAAAAATTCGTACTACGGATTCGTAAATCCGTACGAATTTCGAAAAATTTGTACGAATTCGTACGAAACTAATCGCACATGTCTATGTCCCATCTGTTATCAGTGTCACGTGTCATCAGTGCCACGTATCAGTACCATCTGTCATCAGTGTCACATGTCATTAGTGCCATCTGTCATCAATGCCACGTATTATTGCCACCTGTCTCCAGTGCCACCTGTCCGTGTCACTTGCCATCTGTTATCAGTGTCACATGTCATTAGTGCCACGTATTAGTGCCATCTGTCATCAGTGCCATATTAGTGCCATCTGTCATCAGTGCCACATCTGTGTCACATGTCATCAGTGCCACGTATTAGTGCCACCTGTCCCCAGTGCCATCTGTCATCAGTGCCACCTGTCAGTGTCACGTGCCATCTGTTATCAGTGTCACGTGTCATCAGTGCCACATGTTATCAGTGCCACGTATTAGTGCCATCTGTCATCAGTGCCACATCTGTGTCACATGTCATCAGTGCCACGTATTAGTGCCACCTGTCCCCAGTGCCATCTGTCATCAGTGCCACCTGTCAGTGTCACGTGCCATCTGTTATCAGTGTCACGTGTCATCAGTGCCACATGTTATCAGTGCCACGTATTAGTGCCATCTGTCATCAGTGCTACATCTGTGCCATCTGTCATCAGTGCCACATCTGTGTCACATGTCATCAGTGCCAAGTATTAGTGCCATCTGTCATAGTTTCATAGTTTCATAGTTAGTAAGGTCGAATAAAGACATCAGTCCATCCAGTTCAACCTGAGTGAGTGTCTACAATTGTCCCCATCCCTGTACATCACACAATCACATTGGTTCCTACCCTCAAGGAGCCCACAATCCAAGGTCCCCATTCATATACTAGGGCCAATTTTTGGACAGAAGCCAATTAACCTACCTGCATGTCTTTGGATTGTGGGAGGAAACCGGAGCACCCGGAGGAAACCCACGCAGGCACAGGGAGAACATGCAAACTCCAGGCAGGAAGTGTAGTGGTTGGGATTTGAACCAGCGACCCTTCTTACTGCTAGGTGAGAGTGCTAACCACTACACCACTGTGCCGCCCCTGTCATCAGTGCCACATCTGTGTCACATGTCATCAGTGCCAAGTATTAGTGCTATCTGTCATTAGTGCCACGTATTAAAGCCATCTGTCCCCAGTGACACCTGTCCCCAGTGCCACCTGTCAGTGCCATCTTTCATCAGTGCCACCTTTCAGTGTCAAGTGCCATCTGTTATCAGTGTCACGTGTCAGTGTCGCATGTCATCAGTGCCACGTATTAGTGCCATCTGTCATCAGTGCCACATCAGTGTCACGTGTCATTAGTGCCACGTATCAGTGCCATCTGTCATCAATTGTACATGGTGGGATAAGATTGATAAAGTGACATTAAAGCCAATTTTTTCCCATAAAACAGATAATAAAACTAACATTTGCTTACTTTTTATTTCTAAAAAAAAATTTCTCTGCATTTTTTTTTCAGAGGTTTCCCCTGTCCATGCTGACACACTGCTAATTCTATGTTTCCCCCTGTGCTGCTGGTACCTATGGAATCCTGCAGGAGTTCCCTCCACGTATGAATTCCTGCTTTGTACATCAACTGTACATGCCGTGTTTTGAGAGCCACACACACAGGTAGCTGGAGGAAAGTTAAAGTTACTTAAACGCAGATTAGGAATTTCATAGAGAAAAAAAAATATAAGAATGTGTATTTGCTATTAGATGTTTTATGAAAAAAAAGCATTTAATAGCTAAGTTCACCTTTTAGGAAAAATGTTAAAAAAGGCACATATTTTTGCAGGGAAAAAAGTAAAGTAAATTTATTATTTTTTCCTACAGGATCCTAAAATGAATTGCACGATCAGCAGACCACGTGTGCAATGTCAGGCTCCTGCACACTCCCTCCAGCTTTGTGCCCGTACCTTCATACAGGCTTTCAGTTACAAAGCTGCTGGAAAAGTGACTGGACTATGTGGGTGCTTATCAGCACAGTCCATTGAATACTACAAGTCCCTCTACCACAGTGGCAGACAGGACTTGTAGTTATCCTATTCACAGATCCCTGTGAATGAATTATGTGGCTGTGTGAGTGGAGCCCCGCACAGCCATGCCGTTTTTTTAAAATGTGATAGTTGGTACAGGGAGAAGAACCCTTGCCTGCTGTCACATGGGGAAGGGATCGGGGTGATAAGCAGGGCACCAACTGGAACATGATAGACCCTAAATATGGGTGTAACATTCTGAAGGTGAAAGTATTCTGAAAGTATTGTCCTTAGTGCGCTTTGCTGTAAGTAATTTGTGGCAAATTCTATCTTTCATGCTCAAAAACATGTGGACCCCAGGATTCAGGGCATGAATGAGAGGGACCACTATTGGGTGGCCACCCTATCAGGCCTCCAATACATGTGTGCTGCAATATGCTGGATGTCCCTTTTAAGCTACTCAGCAGCACACTCCACCTCTGCTGCACAGCCCGCATTTTTCCCTCTCTCCCCTGCTGCAATTGACTATACAAGAAAGAGTGCAGCCTAGGAATCAGATTTTCTGCGGGGGTTAACCCCACCCCTAGCAACAGGGAACGGAGGACTGCCAGGACCAAAAAGACTTCCTATTGGCTGCCAAACTGCCAGTTTAAGCTCTCTGCTCACAACCCAATGGTGGGACAGTTAAGCTAGGAGCTGCAAGGAGAGTTGGTTTATGAACTTGGAATGGGCCAAATAACTTCGGTTCGCATCCAGAACATGCGAACTAGACATGTGCATTTGTTTTCGTCCAAATTTCAGGTATTTTTGTTATCATTTTAACAAACGATAACGAAGATGCAGAATCTGAAAAACGAAAGTTCCGACATAAACAAATGCTTTATTTTCGTTTTCGTTGTGACAACAGTTCGATATATATAGGAGATTCGACATGATGCTGACAATAACAATCTGTGTCTATCGAACCTGTGGTCGAATGTGCCTAACCTTAACTCAAGATTATTCTACAGAGAGAAAAGATTTGACATAGAGAGAAAAGATCGCTGCTGGAATTGGGTGGGGGAAGTAAAATAAAAATAATGATGATGATGATGAATGTTATTGGCTGATTGTAACCAAAGAGGAGGAGCAGTAAAATAGCTAGAACTAAGTACACATGTACAGCCAACTTACTTTCACTTACGATTGCTAGCAGAGAGAGACACACACACTGAATCATTTCAGAAGACAGTCAATCTTAGCTGGTCCGTTGGTCAGAGAACCTGAATTATTTAGCAATTAAGCATAAGCACAGCAGCAGAACAATAGTGAAGCAAGCTACAGTTAAACTTAACTTTTTCATAATAATCTGCTGCTAATGTGTTAGTGTTGTGAACTTGATAGTGATACTAGTGTTGCTAGTGTTGTGATAGCCTCAGAGGCTGTCGGAGTGTGTGTGTGTGTGTGTGGGGGGGGGGGGGGGGGATTTATTATTATAGATTTTACATTATAGATTGAGATTCTATATAGATTATTTATACCCTATCTTGTTACCTGTCTGATCAGTGATCACTATCACCAGTCCATTTTCTGTTTGAACTATATGCATTCAACATGAATGACAAAGATTCGACAAACAGCGAAAAACATACAAACGTCAAATCTCTCACACCCCTTACATTTTTGTAAATATTTTATGATATCTTTTCATGTAACAACACTGAAGAAATTACACTTTGCTACAATGTAAAGTAGTCAGTGTACAGCTTTTATAACAGTGTAAATTTGCTGTTCCCTCAAAATAACTCAACACACAGCCATTAAAGTGGATGTAAACCCCCAATTTTTTTTTTTTGATGTCATAATGTAGAGAATAAGATTTCCTTTCATTTGAGCCTAGTCTTGCCACACAGATTTACTCAAGGCCTGAGAAATCCTCTTTTATTGTTCAGTTAGAGAAATCTTGACAAAGTCTTGAAAAAATTGTCAAAAACGCCCCCTTGCTGTGAGTGACAGGTGATTTACATATCTCATGCACTAGCCTGAGACAGGTTATCATCAGATCACTGGATGTTCTACTCTGCCGAGCTCTGACTACATACATGTCCCCTAAATCACTTGTCTGTCTATAGTCTGCTGACTGTTCACTGCATCCCATGATGAGAAACATCCAGTCAAAACACAGTAAAGCTGGGAGAGCTGGAGGGTAGGGGAGGGGGATGTGAATTGTGAACTTTTTACACAGGATGTGCCTGTCTCAGGCTAGTGCATGATATGTAAATCACCTGTCACTCAAAGCAAGGGGGCGTTTTTGATAAAGTTTTCATGACTTTGTCAAGATTTCTCTAACTAAACAATAAAAGAGGATTGCTCAGGCCTCGAGTAAATCTGTGTGAAAAGACTGGGCTCAAATGAAAGGAAATCGTATTCTCTACATTATTACATCAAAAAATAAAATACATTTTTTTGGGTTTACATCCACTTTAATGTCTAAACCGCTGGCAACAAAAGTGAGTACACCCCTAAGTGAAAATGTCCAAATTGGGCCCAATTAGCCATTTCCCCTCCCCGGTGTCATGTGACTCATTAGTTTTACAAAGTCTCAGGTGTGAATGGGGAGCAGGTGTGTTAAATTTGGTGTTATCGCTCTCACTCTCTCATACTGGTCACTGGAAGTTCAACATGGCACCTCATGGCAAAGAACTCTCTGAGGATCTGAAAAAAAAATTATTGCTCTACATAAAGATAGCCTAGGCTGTAAGAAGATTTCCAAGACCCTGAACTGAGCTGCAGCACGGTGGCCAATACCACACAGGGGTTTAACGCGAAAGGGTCCACTCAGAACAGGCCTCGCCATGATCGCCCAAAGTGGTTGAGTACACGTGCTCAGCATCATATTTAGAGGTTGTCTTTGGGAAATAGACTTCTGAGTGCTGCCAGCATTGCTGTAGAGGATGAAGGAGTGGGGGGTCAGCCTGTCAGTGCTCACACCATACGCTGCACACTGCATCAAATTGGTCTGCATGGCTGTTGTCCCAGAAGGAAGCCTCTTCTAAGGATGATGCACAAGAAAGCCTGCAAACAGGCTTTCTGGTGGGAGGGTTGCCCCCTCCCACCTGTACCTCTCCTGTCCAACTGGCGAGCCTGGAGTGAAGCTGGCGGTTCCACAGGCTTACCATAGAGCTTGTCGAGGACCAGAAGGTCCCAAATCAGCTCTATGGTATGGGAAACCGGAAGCCACAAGAAATTTTGTCACATCCGGTTTCCCCGGATATAAACAGCACCATTTTTAAAGAGTGAAAGCATCTGATCACACCAATCATGGTGTGATCAGGTGCTTTTAAGGGCAGAGGAGACATCTGGGGTCTAATAGACCCCAGATCTCTCCATAAAGAGTACCTGCCTATTGCTGTCACAAGGGATGTTTACATTCCTTGTGACAACAATAAAAACAATTAAAAAAAGTTAAGAAACTGTTTTAAAAAATAAAATATAAATATAATATATATATAATATATATATATATATATATATATATATATATATTTTTTTTTTAAAGTGCTGTCCCCCGTGCTCATGTGCAAAGAAAAATACACAAGTTGGTCTTGCACATATACTGTATATGAGGGGTCTTCAAAAATTTTCCACACTTTTATATTTTCATTAGAAACAGTGAGGGAGGAGCAGTAGTAATTGTTTGTGTCTGAGAGTGTTGTGTGACTAGTCTGTCTGGCATGCTGGCTGACCTTACAGTTTAGTATAAGAGCTGTCACGCTGTGGTGAAGATGGCTGCAAAACGTATAAAAAAAAAGTGCGGAAACTTTTTGAAGAACCCTCGTATAAAGGGCGATTGCACCACACATGTGAGGTAATGCCGCAAATGCCAGAGCGAGACCAATAATTCTAGCACCAGACCTCCTCTGTAATGCTAAACTGGCTTTAAAAGGCTTTTAAAGCATTTCCTATGGAGTTTGTTTCCATTCCACAAGCGTGCACAATTATAAAGCGTGAGAGAGAGAGCAAGAGAGAGCGAGAGAGAGAGAGAGATATTATGTTCCAAATAGCAACAGTTCTTCAGGCTGGAGCATAATCTGAATAACATACATGTTTCACAGATATATATCTCCCCAGTAAGCAAATTATTTAAAGAGATGTATGTTTTTTTTTTTAAAGAATCATACTTGCCTAGGTGGCTACAGCAACGGTTCGATGCTTCATCTGTTCGCCTCTAACACTGAAAACCGAGCAAACACATCACTCGGTTCTCACAGCTCCCTGAGCAGAGAGCTGCTGACTGTCAGTCACCGCTCTCTGCTCAGCCCCCCTTACTCACTGGAGCGCTGAGCTGTGGAGGGGAAGGGAGCTGCTGGCTCAGAGGCTGAGCCAGGTTCCAGTCCAGGCATGTGGGTGAATCACGACTCCATGGTCGTGATCTTGCCCGAGTCTGGTCCTGTTCTGTGGCATCAGAAAATGGGTCACAGGAGTGCAGAACAAACTCTCCTCCTGTTATCCATAGAAAAAGTACAGCCAAACGACTTCTCTTTTAAAGCAGGAACCAATTAATCATTTATCACACATCAGTAACACCTAATACAATTGTTTTTGGTGTTTCAGAAAGACAGCTATCAAATGACATTCATTCCTCACTCCAAAGGGTGAAAAAATTTACTCTAGAATGGGTTACTGATGTGTGATAAGTGAATAAGTGATTAATTGGCTCATGCTTTAAATAATTGATTGATGGGGATATATATATATATATATATATATATATATATATATATATATATATATATATATATATATATATATATATAATATAGGTTTATTTGTAAAAAGTTACATTATATCAGGCATATTCAGGTGATGTTTCGGGCTAGCAATGATATTGCCCTTCTTCACGACCACATACCTACAACTAATAATACACCAAAGTCTATATATAAGAGTAGCCAATAAGTGCTACCAATCAATTAATTATAGTCGGCTGGAATCATTACACTTATATATAAAAAAAAAAACATTCCATATCATTAATTTTACATTCAGTTATACGATTTGGAACGACTTCTGGGTACAAGTAGATTGAATCCTTCACTACATTATAGTATGCTTGATGGAATCGTTCATCTATAGAATAAAAATGCATATGGAGCATAATCAATAATGGTCAAACAAGTATCCATCATTGACTGATGTTTCAACATTAAAAATAATTGAGAAAACAAATAAAAAAATTATTGAAAAAATAATTCAAAAAATAAATTTGGAAAAATCCTGCAATATGGTGTCAAATCGGTCAATTTAAAGCTGACCGACCCATTAACTGGTCGGTCGACTAAAAACTGGGCAGATTTAAACAAAACATGATGAAAAACACATTATACAAAAACAACCAGAGCGATCGCGACCAAGAACCGATAGAGGACTTAATCCCTAATGTGGTACACAATATTTCCACTATGTCTTTAAATGCTACAGAGATTTGGGTCTTAAATAAGGGCCTGAACTTCTGTCCCAAAGAAAATATGAATGTATTTAAACTTAAACAGGATTTGTATCGCTTTTATAGAAATATGCGGTTAAAGGCTTTTTACTCATCTCGCCCCTTGGTGAACAGTGGCGGCTCATTGGCACTATCTATTTCTAACTTAGAATTAAGAAATAAAAGTACTTTTGTACCCCCTACTTCATGTGCTGCCGCAGAACTGTTCATCAGTAGAGTCGAGACGGATATTAAACTTTTTTTGAGTGATCAATCGAAAAGAGACCATATACAACACAATTTGAGCCAGGACGCTACATTGTCCTCTCTTTCAAATAGGAAAGAGATCACAATAAAGCCGGTGGATAAAGGTGGTTCCATAGTTGTTATGGATACAGCCCAATATAACAGACAGCTAACAGACACTCAGATCTACAGATGATTGGATAGCAATCCTACCATACGGGTTTCAAATAAAATAAAAAAAAGTAATTAAACAGGCTGTTCATACAGGAATTATAGATAATAATACTCAAACCTATTTAATTTCAGATTTTCCTACTACTCCCATCTTTTATGTATTACCTAAAATACATAAGGACCCTAAAAATCCCCTGGGTCGCCCCATCGTCTCTAGTATTAATTCTGTGACTATGCCATTAGCAAAATATTTGGATAAATGTCTGACCCCTTTGGTTTTAAATACACGCTCTTACATCCGTGACACCCAGGATTTTTTAGAAGAAGTTGAGAAACTTACTTTACCACCAGGGGCTATATCAGTCACCTGGGATGTAGCAAATCTTTACACAGCCATTCCTCACGAGTTAGGTATCGAGGCATGTAGACGTTTACTAAATAAATCTAAATTATATGATCCAGCTCAAGTTACATTTATTCTGGAACTATTGAAGATTGTATTGGAAGAAAACTTCTTTCTGTTTAAGGATACATATTACCTACAACTAACTGGTACAGCGATGGGTTCTAATGTCGCCCCCCCCATATGCCAACTCGTTCATGGACATGCTGGAACATGCATTTATTTATCACTGTAGATTATTTGAAGACAATTGCATGGCATGGTTTAGATTTATTGATGATGCATTTGGCATATGGGTGGACGACCAGGACTCATTATGGTTATTCAATGAATACCTGAATCAGTTGGTTCCTGGTCTAGAATTGAACATGTCGGTTTCGTTGGAGATGGCTCTGTTCTTGGATACATTATTATATATCCAGGATGGTCAGATCATCAGTGATCTCTACCGAAAACCGACAGTTTGTAACCAATTACTAAATTTTTCTAGTTTCCACCACCCAGGTGTGTTTAAATCAATTCCGAGAAGTCAGTTGTAAAGAATATCAAGAATTACTAACAAGTCCATTCATAAAGAGGATAGACTGGATGAAATGAAAGTTGGACTGCAACAACGTGGTTATCCTGGCAATGTGGTGCATCAGGAACATATTAATTTACATAAAGATAAAGAAAAAACACTACACCCAGACTACCTTTCATTTCCCAGTACTATCCTTTTTCTAATAGTGTTAACAACATTATTAGAAAACATTGGTCTATATTTAACAAAAATTATCCTGCTGTTTCTGAATTCCGATTGCCTCCTTTACCATCATATGGTAAAGGTAGGACCATACACAGCAGATTGGTTAAATCTGACCAATTCAGCACCCCTACCCCTCACGTAACATTTTTGGGTCCACCGAATTTTGATTTATTCCCATGCCTTTCCTGTAACCAATGGACTAGCATGATAAAAGGTAAAAACTTTAGTCATCCAGATAAAGGATATAATAGCACCATCAAAGATCATTTTACATGCCAATCGGCTTATGTGATGTATATAATGAAATGTTCATGTGGATTGGTTTATGTAGGTGAAAGTACACAGAAAGTAAAGGACAGGATTGCTAGGCATAAATATTCTATCCGTGATAAAATTGATAAGTTACCATTATCTAGGCACTTTTTAGAAATTAACCATACAGTCTCAAAATTGATATATATGGTGATTGATGGTATCCCAAATAATAGACAAGGAGGTAATAGGGAGCTAGAATTGAGAAGTGAGGTATATTGGATAAACCGCTTAGACACTTTGCAACCTAAGGGGTTAAACATGGACTTTGACCTATATTTGTTTTTGTAGAATGTGTTTTTCATCATGTTTTGTTTAAATCTGGCCAGTTTGTAGTCGACTGACCAGTTAATGGGTTGGTCGGCTTTAATTTGACCGATTTGGCACCATATTGTAGGATTTTTCCAAATTTATTTTTTTAATAATTTTTTTAATAATTTTTTTATTTGTTTTCTCAATTATTTTTAATGTTGAAACATCAGTCAATGATGGATACTTGTTTGACCATTATTGATTATGCTCCATATGTATTTGTATTCTATAGATGAACGATTCCATCAAGCATACTATCATGTAGTGAAGTATTCAATCTACTTGTACCCAGAAGTCATTCCAAATCGTATAACTGAATGTATAATTAATGATATGTAATGTGTTTTTATCATATGAGTGTAATAATTCCAGCTGACTCTAATTAATTGATTGATAGCACTCATTAGCTACTCTTATATGTGGACTTTGGTGTATCATTAGTTGTAGGTATGTGGTCGTGAAGAAGGGCGATATCATTGCTAGCCCGAAACGTCACCTGAATATGCCTGATATAATGTAACTTTTTACAAATAAACCTTCATTGTTTGTGCAGCAATCCTCTTTCTCTTTTTTATATTTTAGTCCCTGGGAAGGACTAGATTGCTTGCACATTTTTCCAAGTTACTGTTCAGTGCACCTCACCCATTGAAATTTCCTATATATATATATATATATATATATATATATATATATATATATAATTTATTATTATTATTTATACAGGATTTATATAGCGCCAACAGTTTACGTGGTGCTTTACAATATAAAAGGGAGACAATACAGTTATAATACAATAAAATACAAGAGGGTTAAGAAGGCCCTGCTCAGAAGTGCTTACAATCTAACAGGGTGGGGCAGGTGGTACAAAAGGTTGTAACTGTGGGGAATGAGCTGATGGAAGTGGTAAAGATTAGTTGGAGATGTGATAGGCTTCCCTGAAGACATGAGCTTTCAGGGTTAACCTGAAGGGAGCAAGAGTAGGGGATAGCCGGACAGGTTGAATTAGCGAGTTCCAGAGGATGGAAGAGGCTCTGGAGAAATCCCGTAGATGAGCATGCGAGGAGGAGATGAGAGAGCTTGAGAGCAGGAGGTCTTGAGAGGAGCGGAGAGGACGGTTTGGGTGATATTGTGAGACAAGATTGGTGATGTAGCTCAGGGCAGAGTTGTTAATGGCTTTGTATGTTGTGGTTAGTATTTTGAATTTAATTCGCTGGGCGATTGGGAGCCAGTGTAGGGATTGGAGGAGAGGGTTGTCAGACACTGTGCGGTTGGTAAGGTGGATAAGTTTGGCAGCAGCATTCATGATAGACTGAAGAGGGGATAGCCTATGCAGAGGCAGGCCAATGAGAAGGGAGTTGCTATAGTCAAGGCAAGAGATAATATATATATATATATATATATATATATAAAATGATTTTTACTTGTAAACAAAGGTCTTCAAATGGTTATGCTTTAAACATATAAACGGTATACCTTTTTTTATTCTTATTTTTTTATTGGTCTGGTGAAAAGGAAGCTTAAAACATCACAGCCTAACCAGTTCTACTATAAATGTTGTGGAGTAACAGCGCTGTCTAAAAAAGTATTTTTTTCCCATATAAGTGACTGCTGTGAGAAAGTGTTCAAAAAATGATAATGAAAATAAAAAAAAAACTATATTTCTGCTGCAACCTAATGTGAGATACACACAAAGAATACAATAAAAGAAATTGGCTGCGCTGAAAAATTAAACAGTTAGCCCACCCACATCGTGATGTGTTAGAATTATTCTACTTAGGTGTTTAGTGTATAACTAAAAAAGGAAAAATTCAAGCTAACATAATCTGGACTGAATGTCCACCACTCAGTGATAAGTGAAAAAATACAAATAACAAATATCAAAACACAAATTATATATCAGTGAGTTGAGATCTGATGAGATGTCATAGAGAACAACAGAGGTCCAAGTAAGGGAAAATAACGTTTGCAAGGAAATATTCAGTTCATGCAGAAAACAGTCCACCACAGAGTTCAGGTTATGCTGATAATGATTCCCCGTGTTGGGACACCTGGCACGCACAAAGCAAGTGATGGAATAGCCAAAGTGAAAGTCCTCCACCGAAAGACAAAAGTAGCCACTTACCAGCTAATCTGGTCTCTGTGTTAAGAGAGACCAGATGGGCGAATGGCATACACCCCTGCCTGGGTCTTTGTCCGAGGTCCTCAAGGAAACAGTCACCTGGTTGTTCAGTGGGAATAGATCTTTCTCTGGGGTCACTTGGCTCTCAATCAGAGGGGGTTATTATCATGAAAGAGAAAGGGACACCATGGCGCAATAACGTTTTTTACCCTTTATTAAAAATTATTCTAAAAGTAGCACACTCACATGTTAAAAACAATATCAGAGCGGTTTAAATTAGTCGAGCCGGCCGGCTCTCTTACTTGCTGCCCGTCGCTTCCTGGGATAGACGGGAGAAAGGAGGTGACGTCAGCACGCCGCTCACCCTACGCCGTTTCGTCAAAATGTGACGTCTTCCTGGGGCCCCATCACTTGCTTTGTGCGTGCCAGGTGTCCCAACACGGGGAATCATTATCAGCATAACCTGAACTCTGTGGTGGACTGTTTTCTGCATGAACTGAATATTTCCTTGCAAACGTTATTTTCCCTTACTTGGACCTCTGTTGTTCTCTATGACATCTCATCAGATCTCAACTCACTGTGATATATAATTTGTGTTTTGATATTTGTTATTTGTATTTTTTCACTTATCACTGAGTGGTGGACATTCAGTCCAGATTATGTTAGCTTGAATTTTTCCTTTAACCAGTTCTACTGCCTAGTTTTTTTTTTTTTTAATGATTCAGGTATTCTTGGGCTCCCTGTGGGGTAGGCTAGAATCCCTGCTATTTTTTCAAATAGGGTTCTCTAGCTGGATACAATGTATGTTGTAACATTTGTATAACAATTGCATTGAATTCTTTCCTATTGATTAATATAATTTGCTGGTTTATAATTTACTCTCTATTCTAATAACTTCTTACATTAGAAGTAGGCTAACTCTAACATTTATTTCCAGTTGTAATGGCATGACCTGGGAACATGTTAACAAATACAAAAGCAAATGTATCTGGATTTTGCAAAAGCATTTTACACAGTTCCCCCATAAACGTTTACTGTACAAAATAAGGTCCGTTGGCATGGACCATAGGGTGAGTACATGGATTGAAAACTGGCTACAAGAGTGAGTTCAGAGGGTGGTGATAAATGGGGAGAACTCGGAATGGTCAGCGGTGGGTAGTGGGGTCCCCCAGGGTTCTGTGCTGGGACCAATCCTATTTAATTTGTTCATAAACGACCTGGAGGATGGGGTAAACAGTTCAATCTCTGTATTTGCGGACGATACTAAGCTAAGCAGGGCAATAACTTCTCTGTAGGATGTGGAAACCTTGCAAAAAGATCTGAACAAATTAATGGGGTGGGCAACTACATGGCAAATGAGGTTCAATGTAGAAAAATGTATTTAGGTGGCAAAAATATGAATGCAATCTATACACTGGGGGGAGAACCTCTGGGGGAATCTAGGATGGAAAAGGACCTGGGGGTCCTAGTAGATGATAGGCTCAGCAATGGTATGGAATGCCAAGCTGCTGCTAACAAAGCAAACAGAATATTGGCATGCATTAAAAAGGGGATCAACTCCAGAGATCCAAACGATAATTCTCCCGCTTTATAAGACTCTGGTCCGGCCGCACCTAGAGTATACTGTCCAGTTCTGGGCTCCAGATGTACTGGAAATGGAGCGAGTACAAAGAAGGGCAACAAAGCCTACAAAGAGTCTGGAGGATATTAGTTATGAGGAAAGGTTGCGAGCACTGAAATTATTCTCTGTGGAGAAGAGACGCTTAAGAGGGGATATGATTTCTGGTACAATGTTTTTTATTGAGATTTGAAAAAGGGAAAACCAGATAACAAATTCCCACGCAGGGGATATGGACATAAAACATAAGAAAGAGGTTCACATAAAAGTACATGATAAAACGTATATTATGAGGGTATATATTATAAACAGACACCGACCCACCAGCTAGGGCTGGGGGTCAGTGCGTTATGCCCGAGCCTTAAGACCCAGGGGCTAAGGCAGACAAGGGGGAGCGGGATTGTCCGCAGAACAAGGAAGAGAAAAACAATAAAAAATAAACAACAGTGGGGGGAAGGGGGATGATAGGTGTAGAACAGAGAAGAGGGGATATGATTTCAATATACAAATACCATACTGGTGACCCCACAATAGGGATAAAACTTTTTGCAAAAGGGAGTTTAACAAGACTCGTGGCCACTCATTAAAATTAGAAGAAAAGAGGTTTAACCTTAAACTACGTAGAGGGTTCTTTACTGTAAGAGCCACAGGCGGTGGTCTCAGCGGGGGGCATTGATAGCTTCAAGAAACTATTAGACATGTGCACACTGAAATATTTTGTTTTGGAATTTTTGTTTTCGTCCGAAAAATAAATTTATTTAGTTACTCCCAAAATTCGTTTTTATGTATTTTGTTTCGTTAGAAAATGCATTCGTCTGAAAATCCGAAATAATTAAGGTTGAATCCGTCATTGAAGGCTTATGGTGGCTGTCGAATGTTCTGGGAAGATTCGACGGAGCAGCTAAACTGTACAATGCCGCAATCGTACATTTCCGGCAAAATGTTCCGCTTACAAGCTATAGTAGAATTCTAATGTTGTATGACACTAGTAATAATTATATTTATTAAATATTATTACTAGTAAACCAACATTAGAATTCTTCTATAGCCTATGGGCAGAGCATTTGACCATGAATGTCCACTCGCGGCGACTGCTTTGTCGTATCTTCATGTCGAATATTTTCTCTCTATGTCGAATAATCTTGGACTAATAGAGTTAGGTTAGGCACATTCAACCTTTTTTGCTATTGTCTCTATAATGTTGAATCTTTTCTCTCTATGTCGAATCTTTTCTCTCTATGTAGAATAATCTTGAACTAATAGAGCTAAGGTTAGGCACATTCGACCACAGGTTCGATGGACACAGATCGCGTCATGTTGAATCTCCTATCTATATCGAACTGTTGCAATGAAAACGAAAATAAAGCATTTGTTTATGTCGGATCTTTCGGTTTTTCGGATTCTGCACATTCGTTATCGTTTGTTAAAACGATAATGAAAATACCCGAAATTCGGACGAAAATGCATTTGGGCGAAAACGAATGCACATGTCTAGAAACTATTAGATAAGCACCTGAACGACCGCAACATACAGGGCTATACAATGTAATACTGACATATATAATCACACACATAGGTTGGACTTGGTGGACTTGTGTCTTTTTTTTCAACCTCACCTACTATGTAACTATGTAATTGGTAATTCTTTATATTAGGTTACCTTATGAGAACCATATTTTATAGTATGAATCCTTTTATATAAAGACACTTTGTACTGTGTTATATCTTTATACTCTCTTTTAAAACATAAAATATTAAAACCTAAATCAAATTAACATTACATGTTTGGGCAATTAGTGTTTGATCTTTTTTTTTTTTTTCATAGAAAATGTGTAGCGCCCAGAGATAAAGTATCAAACTGTTCAAAATATGGATTTACTGCGATATTTTCAGATGTTTCCGTGTGTTTGAGGCTCTTTAGCTGCTGTAACGACAGCCATTTAGCGTGTGTGCAATTTTACTGTTGGTGACAGTGCATTTGTCTGGACACGATCGTTTTACATCTTGATCACTGGGATGGTGGCCTCCCCTACAGACTGTTATTTGATCTGCTGAATATAACATCTTTTATGGACTATTCTTTTTTATTAAATGATCCTCTATGTTATGACTGCTATCTATCTGTATTTTGAACAGTTTGATACTTTTTCTAAGATCTATGTTATAAGTTTGCTATACTAATGTGTCAGCTGCCAGAATTGTTTTTTCTATGCATTATTGTTGACACACAGCGCAAACATTTTTACATTAAATCTATGATCATTTTTTTTAATGGTTATGCTCACAAGCATTTTTTAACTATAAAAATGGATCTAGACATGAACACGATCAGAAGGATTTACTTTTTTCTAATTAATAGTCAACTGTAATCTTTTAAAAATGCACTTAAAAACGCATCACAAACACAATGCAGATTCCCGGCAGTTTGTGGCATGAATCTATCCTTAAATTACTGATACTAGCTTGCTGTCTTTGTTTTTTTTTTTTTTTTTTTTTAATGGAATATAAATATATGTCCATGCTCAAACTGGGAGTTTTTAAAATAAAACGCTTTCCACAAATAAAATGAAACTGGTGAAAATGAAAGTCTTACCTCCAGTTTATGCTTCTGAGGACGTGTGTAGGTAATGTGCACTGGCTGTAAGGAATAGACAGACAAGTGTATTAGATGGGCGGAGTGAGGTTGTACCTGGATAAAGACTCAACTGCAAGACTCAAGGACTATTGTCTCAACTGCATAGGAGATCTTTAACGTAAACCTGTTATACGAAAACCACCCAGGCTGCTGCTGACCTCTCTTTCTGAAAATGCAAAATGCATGGTGATCCAATAGTGAAAAATGATATACCGTACTCTATAGATATATATAAACTCGCGCTGATGGTGAACAAATTAAATAATAAAAGGTGAATGAAGCTGCTATACACAAAGTGCTAGACCAAGTGTCTATAGAGTGAAAAAATATAAATCCAGCGCTCACACACATAAACATGAACCCATCATAAGTGAAAATAATCAAAACATAAAGTCCATAAAATGACTGAAAGAATTGCTTCACATCCGCTGTGCAACAAGTGCAAAAAAAAATCTGAAATTTTCAGGCGTACCAAGACACACATGTGTCCCCACTCACCGGATCACAACGACACCCAGATTTTCAGTCTGGGAGTCAATTCAGACTTATACCGATATCCAGAAATGGCAGATACAATGATAAGAGTTGATGACAAAAACTTCATTAAGATGGTCACAAATTTCTTCAAGGTGATTTCTCGACCATAAAACAGGTACCGAAAATGAGAAAGATGGACTAATAGTGAAGTAAGCTAAGAACAGGTTTTATTGTGCATAAAAAATGCATACTTACAGGCGTAAGTTAAAAACAGGCATAACATGGAGATGAAATTGCTGTTCTTGGTGTTCTTTCCATGAGACAGGAAGTGACGTCAGTCATACCGGAAGTTGCGTCAATGCATTTCACCCTCCCACAGGGCGTCATTAAAGGTCCTTTTGTTATGCCTGAAAATTTCTGAAATTTTTTTGCACTTTTTGCACAGCGGATGTGAAGCAATTTTTTTCTGTCATTTTATGGACTTTATGTTTTGATTATTTGCACTTATGATGGGTTCATGTTTGTTTGTGATCGCAGTATTCCTCGCATCCATCGCACCCAGGACAAGCATGGCAAGTGCTGCTGGGTAGAGGGAAGGGAAATCAGCGAACATCCATTCGCTGATCTCCCTTTCCTATTACTGACCTGGAAGTGACGTACAATGGGGAAGAAGCTAATTCAACCTGATCTACATTTGGTTAGCTTTGTTAGCCCTCTGATGTCTCATTAAACCTATTACCAAAAAATGCATCACATAAGGGACATGTCCCTTATGTGATGAAATAAAGTTTAGTAAAAAAAATGGTAAACAAAGAGTAAAAAATTAAAGTTCAAACCAAGCACTTAAAATACCCTCCCAACCCCCCCCCCCCCGCCGGACTCCCCCGCCCCCCCCCACATACTGTGCTGTGAACAAGTTTTAGGCAGGTGTGAAGAAATGCTGTACAGTAACAATGATTTCAAATATATATTTTAATTGTTCATCATTTTATCAGTTTACAAGATGCCCGTAGAAAAAAAATGAAATCCATTACATTTTTGGTGCGACTACCCTTTGGCTTCAAACCAGCATCAATTCTTACACTTGCACACTTTGAACATTTGCACAACGTCAGGGATATTGTAGGATTATCAATTTCATACTGTATGTAGGTCGAAACACAGTCACTTACCAGGGACTTAAACCCCCCTTCTATCCAGACCAATTTTCAGCTTTTGGTGCTCTCACACTTTGAATGACAATTACTCAGTCATGCAACACTGTACCCAAATTAATTTTTTGTCCTTTTTTTCCCACAAATAGAGCTTTCTTTTGGTGGTATTTGATCACCTCTGGGTTTTTTATTTTTTGCGCTATAAATGAAAAAATACCAATAATTTTGAAAAAAATACGCATTTTTCTTTGTTTCTGTGATAAAATTTAGGAAATTATAAATTTTTCTTCATAAATTTTGCCCACAATTTATACTGCCACATATCTTTGGTAAAAATAACCCAAATTAGTGGATATTATTTGGTCTTTGTGAAAGTTAGAGAGTCTACAAGCTGTGGTGCAAATCATACAAAATTTATCACAACTGATGTACTGGTGGCCTATCTCATTTCTTGTGACCCGAACAAGCCAGGAAAGTACAAATACCCCCCAAATGACCCCTTTTTGAAAGTAGACATTCCAAGGTATTTAGTAAGAGGCATTGTGAGGTTTTTGATGTTGTCATTTTTTCCCACAATTCTTTGCAAAATTAATTTTTTTTATTTTTTCCTACAAAATTTTCATTGTAATAGGTTATTTCTCTCGCATGGCATGTGTATACCACAAATGACACCCAAAATAAATTCTGCTACTCCTCCTGAGTATTACGATACCACATGTGTGGGACTTTTACACAGCCTGGCCACTTAGAGAGGCCCAACACGCAGGGAGCGCCATCACGTGTTCTAGGAGCATAAATTACACATCTAACTTGTTGACTATCTATTACACCTTTGAAGGCCCTGGAGCACCAGGACAATGACACGTGACACTGATGACAGATGGCACTGATACGTGGCACTGATGACACGTGACACTGATGTGTGGCACTGATGACACAGATGGCACTAATACGGGGCACTGATGACACTGATGACACTGATGACAGATGGCACTAATATGTGGCACTGATATCATGTGGCACTAATATGTGGCACTGATGAGAGATGCCACTAATACGTGGCACTGATGACATGTGACACTGACAGATGGCACTGATACGTGGCATTGATGACAGGTGACACTGATAACAGATGGCACGTGACACTGACAGGTGGCACTGATGACAGATGGCACTAATACGTGACACTGATGACAGATGGCACTAATATGTGGCACTGATGACACGTGACACTGATATATTGCACTGATGATAGATGGCACTATGTGGCACTGATGACACATGGCACTGATGTGGCACTGATGACAGATGGCACTTATACATGACACTGGGGACAGGTGGCACTGGGGACAAATGGCACTGGGGACAGGTGGCACTGGGGACAGATGGCACTGGCACTGGGGACAGATGGCACTGGCAGATGGCACTGGGGACAGATGGCACTAATACGGGGCACTGGTGACACGTGACACTGATGACAGATGGCACTAATATGTGGCACTGATATCATGTGGCACTAATATGTGGCACTGATGAGAGATGCCACTAATACGTGGCACTGATGACATGTGACACTGATGACAGATGGCACTGATACGTGGCATTGATGACAGGTGACACTGATAACAGATGGCACGTGACACTGACAGGTGTCACTGATGACAGATGGCACTAATACGTGACACTGATGACAGATGGCACTAATATGTGGCACTGATGACACGTGACACTGATATGGCACTGATGACAGATGGCACTATGTGACACTGATGACACATTGCACTGATGTGGCACTAATGACAGATGGCACTTATACATGGCACTGGGGACAGATGGCACTGGGGACAAATGGCACTGGGGACAGATGGCACTGGGGACAGATGGCACTGGCAGATGGCACTGGGGACAGATGGCAGTGGTGGCAGTGGGGACAGATGGCAGTGGTGAGGTGGCAGTGGGGACAGATGGCACATACATTTTTTTTTTTTTTTTTGCACTTATGGCCACTGCAGCCGTTCATCTCTCCCTCCTCACACGCTGTCTCTGTGGGAGGAGGAAGAGCGGGCTGAGAGATGATCTCCCATTGGACCCACCGATCCCGATGTAAACGGCCGCTGTGATTGGCCGTTTACAGCGATTTGTGATTGGCTGTGTCCAAGGGACACGGCCAACACAGAATTTCCCTGCTGTGCGCTCCTGAGCATGCACAGGGAGCGAGGAAAGGGGAGGACGTCATATGATGTCCTCCCGGTAATTGACATCCGTGCCGAAGCCGTCATTCGGCTATGGCCGGATGTCAAGTGGTTAATGAAACAGAAACAGCTGTTTATGAGGCTTAAATAAAGCTTAAAGCTGGGTGAGGAGAAGCCAGACTCTGCTATTAAGGTGAGGTTGTGGAAGACAGTTTCATATCACAGATCATAAAGCATAGCAAGACTGAGCACAGCAACAGAGACACAAGGTAGTTATGATGCATCAGCAAGGTCTCTCCCAGACAAAGATTTCAAAACAGACTGGGGTTTCAAGATGTGGTGTTCAAGCTCTTTTGAAGAAGCACCATGAAATGGGCAACATTGAGTACCATAGACACAGTGGTCGGCCAAGGAAACTTAATGCCGCAGATGAAAGACACATCATGCTTACTTACTGCACTTACTATACTTACTACAGATTGAAATCTAAGTAAAACTGCACAACCACAGTAAAAAATTATTTTACAGTCTATTTTAACCACCAACTCTGTAAGATAAGGACTTACCTGGTTGGGTGTGGATTGTAAGGCATTGTTTATTCTAGCATGGCTTCATTGGACACCAACTGCCTACATATACATCCTTCTTTGTGAAGAGACAGACAGGCTCACAGCCTAACCAGTTCTACTGCCTAGGTTGTTTTGTGAATGATTCAGGTATTCGTGGGATCCCTGTGGGGTAGGCTAAAACCCCTGCTATTCTTTTCAAATAGGGTTCTCTAGCTGGATACAATGTATGTTGTAACTAGGGATGGGCCCGGTGTTCGATTCAAACCCATGTTCGAATCGAACATCGGGCGTTCGACCATTAGTCGAGCCCAGAACTATTTGGGCCACTCGCATCAAATTTGTGTGATGCGAACGGCCCACAATGCACTGCGCCAGACGCAGTGCATTGCTGGCTGATGATTGGCCAAGCATGCACTATGACCCCGCATGCTTGGCCAATCATAGAGCCAGCGGCGAGGAGAGCACTAATTGGCCACAGGCAGGGTGCCTGTGGCCAATTATACCTCGGGGGTTTAGTACACGCCCCACACTATAAAAGGCCGCCATGCCGGCAGCCTTGTGTAGTGTGTTCCAGCGTGTCAGTGACATTATCTGCTGTGATCCATTCTGCAGTGCTGCTGAGTCTGACATTATCTGTGCTGTGATTATTCTGCTGAGTGCTGCTGACTGCTGACACTATCTGCTGTGATTCTGGGGATTAGTGTGTGCGTGCTGTTAGTACAGCATTGCAGTATCACATTAAACCACCTTTACCCTTCTGGCCTGTTGTGTCATCTAAGGCAGCCATCTGCGGCTAATGAATTGCCGGTTCCCGTAACACAGAGAACAGTCATTCATTGAAAGTCATTGATAAAAAAAAGTCATTGCTAAAAAACAAAAAAACAAAAAAAAAAAAGCGTGGGATCCCCTCAAAATCCATACCAGACCCTTGAGGTCTGGGATGGATTTTAAGAGGAACCCCGGCCAAAAAAAAAAATGGCGTGGGTTCCCCCTCAAAATCCATACCAAACCCTTATCCGAGGACGCAACCTGGCAGGCCGCAGGAAAAAAGGTGGGGATGAGAGCGGCCCCCTCTCCCTCCTGAACCATACCAGGCCACATGCCCTCAACATTGGAAGGGTGCTTTGGGGTCTGTGACCCCTCAAAGCACCTTGTCCCCATGTTGATGAGGACAAGGGCCTCTTCCCCACAACCCTGGCCATTGGTTGTGGGGGTCTGCGGGCGGGGGGCTTATCGGAATCTGGAAGCCCCCTTTAACAAGGGGACCCTCAGATCCCGGCCCCCCCTGTGTGAAATGGTAAGGGGGTACAAAAGTACCCCTACCATTTCACCAAAAAAGTGACAAAAATTTTAAAAATGACAGGAGACGGTCTTTGACAATTACTTTATTAAAATCTTCTTTCATCTTCTTTCTTCTGGTCTTCTTCCTTCTTCCTTCTTCCTTTCTTCATCCTTCGGTTTCTTCATCTTCTCCTTCCAGCATCTTTTTTATCTTCTTCTTCCATCTTCTTCTTCCTCCGATCCGCTTCTTCTTGCTCTGGTCTTCTCGTCCGGCATCTTCTTCCACCGCGTCGGCGTCTCTTCTTGGGCTGCTCCACGCAATGGGAGGCTCCCGCTGTGTGAGGCTTCGCTGCGTCTGACAGGTCTTTTATAACGGAGGGCGGGGCCACCTGGTGGCCCCGCCCCCTCTGACGCACAGGGACGTCATGGGGACTTCCCTATGGCTTTCCCCATAAGCCCCCCACCCGCAGACCCCCACGACTAATGGCCAGGGTTGTGGGGAAGAGGCCCTTGTCCTCATCAACATGGGGACAAGGTGCTTTGAGGGCTCAAAGACCCCCAAAGCACCCTCCCAATTTTGGCATGTGGCCTGGTACAGTTCAGGAGGGAGGGGGGCCGCTCTCGTCCCCCCTCTTTTCCTGCAGCCTGCCAGGTTGCGTGCTCGGATAAGGGTCTGGTATGGATTTTGAGGGCGACCCCACGCCATTTTCTTTTTTGGGCCGGGGTTCCCCTTAACCACTTCCCGACCGCAGGCCGTCATATGACGGCCTCCGGTTTGCGGGGGTATATCTGAATGATGCCTGTAGCTACAGACATCATTCAGATATTGCCGGTTTCAGCTGGCGATTCCCTGCACCATAAGAACGATCATAGCGGCTGTTCTGCCGCTTGATCGTTCTTATGGGCAGCGGGAGGGGACGCCCCCCCCTCCCGCCACCCTCCGGTGCTTCTACCGACTCACCGCTTCCATCGGTGAGTCGGACACAGGAACCGCCGGCCCCGGATGATCACTATAGAGATTTCCAGAGGACCAGATGGTCGCCGGAGTCTCTATGATCGTTCGGAGGCCGGGCACGATGTGATGACGTCACGCCCGGCCTCTGCATTCGAATAACGGCGCCGCCTCCGCTGGGAGGCGGTGATTGTTTTTTTTTTTTTATTTTTTTTATTTTAGGCTTTCCAGCCTAGAGGTGAGATGTGGGGTCTTATTGACCCCATATCTCACTGTTAATAGGTCCGATCAGGTAATATTCCTATTACAAGGGATGTTTACATTCCTTGTAATAGGAATAAAAGTAATCAATTTTTTTTTTTTTTTAAACTGTCAAATTTAAAAAATAAAAGTCAAATTAACAATAATAAAAAAAAAAATTTTTTTTTTAAAGCGCCCCTGTCCCCGTGAGCTCGTACGCAGAAGTGAACGCTTCCTTAACCCCGCCCACATATGAAAACGGTGTTCAAACCACACATGTGAGGTATCGCCGCGAACGTTAGAGCGAGAGCAATAATTCTAGCCCTAGACCTCCTCTGTAACTCAAAACATGTAACCAGTAAAAAATGTTAAAGCGTCGCCTATGGGGATTTTTAAGTTTGGCGCCATTCCACGAGCGCGTGCAATTTTGAAGCGTGACATGTTGGGTATCTATTTACTCGGCGTATCTTCATCTTTCACATTATGCAAAAAAAATTGGGCTAACTTTACTGTTTTTGTTTTTTTTAAGCATGAAATTGTTTTTTTTCTGAAAAAAACGCGTTCGAAAAATTGCTGCGCAAATACCGTGCGAGATAAAAAGTTGCAACGAGTGTCATTGTATTCTCTAGGGTCTTTGCTAAAAAACATATATAATGTTTGGGGGTTCTATGTAATTTTCAAGCAAAAAAATTATGAATTTTACATGTAGGAGAGAAATGTCAGAATTGGCCTGGTATGGGATGGATTTTGAGGGGGACCCCACGCCATTTTTTTTTTTTGCCCGGGGTTCCCCTTAATATCCATAGCATACCTTAAGGGCCTGGTAATTGAATTTGGGGGGACCCCCACGCTTTTTTTTTTTTATTTATTATTTTTTTTTTTTATCAATGACTTTTTTTTTTTATCAATGACTTTCAATGAATGACTGTTCTCTGTGTTACGGGAGTCAACAATTCATTAGCCGCGAGTGATTTTAAATAGCTTTTTTTCCTGCAAAAATGACACTGTGCAGGGACAGTTCTAAGCACGGGAAACATGCGCCCCTTTACATGCATACTATAGACACCCCCCAGGTACGAAATTTAAAGGAATATTACACTTTTATTGTTTCACATTAAGCATTATTAAAAGCACTGCTCCTGAAAAAACGGCAGTTTTAAAAAAAAAATTGCATTGATACATGTCCCCTGGGGCAGGACCCAGGTCCCCAAACACTTTTTATGACAATAACATGCATATTAGCCTTTAAATTTAGCACTTTTGATTTAGAACGTTCGCTTCCATTGTAATTAATAGGGTTCTAATGTTCGCACAAACTTTAGGTCCGTTCGCGGGTTCTGGTGCGAACCGAACCCTGGGTTGTTCGGCTCATCCCTAGTTGTAACATTTGTATTAAAATTGCATTGATTTTTTTCCTATTGATTAATATAATTTGCTGGTTTATAATTTAGGCCTCATGCACATGAGACGCTGTTAAACGTGCATTCAGAGGCAGTTGGACACTTTTTTTTAACTGCCCCTGAACTCATTCAATTTTATCCTATGTGTCCATGTACACAGGCTTGTTTTTTGGCGTTTTTAGGCAGTTGCGTTTAACCTCATTTTTCCAGAAGCAAAAAAATTGGTTCAGACGCAAAAGTTTTCCACGCTTCAGACGCTAAACACGGCAAAACGTCGGTACTGCGTTTAGCCGCATTTTAGTTTATAAGCGTTTTTAAAGGTGCCCTATTTTTTTACATTAAATAAATGATGGCAAATGATGAAAAACCACGAAAAATATATTTTAAACAATTGTAAATGCTTGCAATGATTCATAGACCATTTATATACCCTAATGAGCCCTTTATCCAATCCAATTCACCACTAGCATTGCTGTTATCGAAAGTATAATTGGAATTTGACCCATATGTTGTGAGATTTGAACAAGCAACTTGTGGCAAGTGGAAAATCCACAACTTCTGGCAGGCGACGTGTCAAGTGGAAATTCCACAACTTGTGGCAGGTGACGTGGCAAGTGACGTGGCAAATGACAATCCACAACTTGTGGCAGGTGACGTGGCAAGTGGACAATCCACAACTTGTGGCAGGTGATGTGGCAAGTGATGTGGCAAGTAACGTGGCAAGTGGACAATCCATAACTTGTGGCAGGTGACGTGGCAAGTGACGTGGCAAGTGGACAATCCAAAACTTGTGGCAGGTGATATGGCAGGTGACGTGGCCAGTGATGTGGCAAGTGGACAATCCACAACTTGTGGCAGGTCTTGTGGCAAGTGATGTGGTAGGTGGACAATCCATAACTTGTGGCAGGTGACGTGGCAAGTGATGTGGCAAGTAACGTGGCAAGTGGACAATCCACAACTTGTGGCAGGTGACGTGGCAAGTGACGTGGCAAGTGGACAATCCAAAACTTGTGGCAGGTGATATGGCAGGTGACGTGGACAGTGACCTGGCAAGTGGACAATCCACAACTTGTGGCAGGTCTTGTGGCAAGTGATGTGGTAGGTGGACAATCCACAAATTGTGGCAGGTGACGTAGCAAGTGATGTGGCAGGTGACATGGCAAGTGACGTGGCAAGTGGACAATCCACAACTTGTGGCAGGTGACATGGCAAGTGGCCAATCCACTTGTGGCAGGTGATGTGGCAGGTGACGTGGCAGGTGGACAATCCACAACTTGTGGCAGGTGATGTGGCAAGTGAACAATCCACAAATTGTGGCAGGTGACGTGGCAAATGACGTGGAAGGTGATGTGGCAAGTGGACAATCCACAACTTGTGGCGGGTGACATGGCAACTGATGTGGCAAGTGGCCAATCCACTTGTGGCAGGTGGTGTGGCAATTGCACAATCCACAACTTGTGGCAGGTGACGTGACAAGGGGAAATCCACAACTTGTGGCAGGTGATGTGGCAAGTGATGTGGCAAATGACAACCCACAACTTGTGGCAGGTGACGTGGCAAGTGACGTGGCAAGTGGACAATCCACAACTTGTGGCAGGTGACGTGGCAAGTGGACAATCCAAAACTTGTGACAGGTGATATGGCAGGTGATGTGGCCAGTGACGTGGCAAGTGGACAATCCACAACTTGTGGCAGGTGACGTGGCAAGTGAACAAGCCACAAATTGTGGCAGGTGACGTGGCAAATGACGTGGAAGGTGACGTGGCGAGTGGACAATCCACAACTTGTGGCAGGTGACATGGCAACTGATGTGGCAAGTGGCCAATCCACTTGTGGCAGGTGGCGTGGCAAGTGCACAATCCACAACTTGTGGCAGGTGACGTGACAAGGGGAAAATCCACAACTTGTGGCAGGTGACGTGGCAAGTGACGTGGCAAATGACAACCCACAACTTGTGGCAAGTGACGTGGCAAGTGGACAATCCACAACTTGTGGCAGGTGACGTGGCAAGGGATGTGGCAAGTAACGTGGCAAGTGGACAATCCACAACTTGTGGCAGGTGACTGGCAAGTGATGTGGCAAGTGACGTGGCAAGTGGACAATCCAAAACTTGTGACAGGTGATATGGCAGGTGATGTGGTTAGTGACGTGGCAAGTGGACAATCCACAACTTGTGGCAGGTCTTGTGGCAGGTGATGTGGCAAGTGATGTGGTAATTGGACAATCCACAAATTGTGGTAGGTGATGTGGCAAGTGACGTGGCAGGTGAAGTGGCAAGTGGCGTGGCAAGTGGACAATCCACAACTTGTGGCAGGTGACATTGCAACTGATGTGGCAAGTGGCCAATCCACTTGTGGCAGGTGATGTGGCAGGTGGCGTGGCAAGTGGACAATCCACAACTTGTGGCAGGTGACATGGCAGATGACGTGGCAAGTGACTTGGCAAGTGACGTGGGAAGTGGACAATACACAACTTGTGGCAGGTGACGTGGCAAGTGACGTGGCAAGTGGACAATCCACAACTTGTGGCAGGTGATGTGGCAGGTGACGTGGCAAGTGGAAAATCCACAACTTGTGGCAGGTCTTGTGGCAGGTGACGTGGCAAGTGACATGGCAGGTAGACAATCCATAACTTGTGGCAGGTGACGTGGCAAGTGTACAATCCACAACTTGTGGCAGGTGATGTGGCAGGTGACGTGGCAAGTGATGTGGCAAGTGGACAATCCACAACTTGTGGCAGGTGAAGTGGCAAGTGGCGTGGCAAGTGGACAATCCACAACTTGTGGCAGGTGACATTGCAACTGATGTGGCAAGTGGCCAATCCACTTGTGGCAGGTGATGTGGCAGGTGGCGTGGCAAGTGGACAATCCACAACTTGTGGCAGGTGACATGGCAGATGACGTGGCAAGTGACTTGGCAAGTGATGTGGGAAGTGGACAATACACAACTTGTGGCAGGTGACGTGGCAAGTGATGTGGCAAGTGGACAATCCACAACTTGTGGCAGGTGATGTGGCAGGTGACGTGGCAAGTGACGTGGCAAGTGGAAAATCCACAACTTGTGGCAGGTCTTGTGGCAGGTGACGTGGCAAGTGACATGGCAGGTAGACAATCCATAACTTGTGGCAGGTGACGTGGCAAGTGTACAATCCACAACTTGTGGCAGGTGATGTGGCAAGTGATGTGGCAAGTGGACAATCCACAACTTGTGGCAGGTGACGTGGCAAGTGGACAATCCACAACTTGTGGCAGGTGGACAATCCACAACTTGTGGCAGGTGACATGGCAGGTGACGTGGCAAGTGATGTGGCAGGTGGACAATCCACAACTTGTGGCAGGTGATGTGGCAAGTGACGTGGCAAGTGATGTGGCAAGTGGACAATCCACAACTTGTGGCAGGTGACGTGGCAAGTGGCGTGGCAAGTGAACAATCCACAAATTATAGCAGGTGACGTGGCAAATGACGTGGCAGGTGACGTGGTAAGTGACATGGCAAGTGGACAATTCACAACTTGTGGCAGGTGACATTGCAACTGATGTGGCAAGTGGCCAATCCACTTGTGGCAGGTGATGTGGCAGGTGGCAGGTGGCGTGGCAACTGTTCAAAATACGGATTAACTGCAATATTTTCAGATGTTTCCGTGTGTTTGAGGCTCTCTAGCTGCTGAAAGTGGGCACAATTAAAGGGCCTGCAACATGTGATTGTGGTTGCCTCTTTAATGGCAAGAATTGAGTTGGTATCTGATTTATATTAATTATATAAAAAAACTAAAAAAAACAATAAAGTTGTATTTAAATTATTAAAAAAATAAAAAATAAAATGTGCAGGCTTGTCACAGGGCAGCAGAGTGGGAAAAACGTGAGCTACAGGTGTGGAGAGGCTATATAAACCCCCTGTGTCACAAGCCCGCCCTCAGTTTACCTGAAGTGACTGAAATTGCTTCCCTTCCCACCCTTGTCGCAGGCACCATTATGTGGTTATGTCACCTTTGAATCAAGGGGGGACTTTGTTTTATGAATTTTTCATTAATGCTCCAGTTATATAACTGAGCGAATTTAGAGTTGGTTATTATTAAAATAATATTTTGAATAGAATTTATTGTTTATTGATGATTGATTTTATTAAATAAAATTATTTATTTATTATACCAATAAAGGTGCCGCGGCCATTTAAATGCCATACTGGTGGTTGTGTCTTTCCTTTATTAAGTTATTTATTTATATATAGCATGTGCAACCTACAATCCCCATGTAACAGCAGCCATTTAGTGTGTGTGCAATTTTGCTGTTGGTGACAGTGCATTTGTCTGGACACATTTGTTTTACATCATGATCACTGGGATGGTGGCCTCCCCTACAGACTGTTATTTTATCTGATGAATATAACATCTTTTATGGACTATTCTCTATTATTAAACGATCCTCTATGTTATGACTGTGATCTACGGTATCTGTATTTTGAACAGTTTGATACTTTTTCTAAGATCTATGTTATAAGTTTGCTATACTACTTATGTGTCAGCTGCCAGAATAGTTTCTTCTATGCATTATTGTTGACACACAGCGCAAACATTTTTACATTAAATCTATGATAAATTTTTTTTAATGGTTATGCTCACAAGCATTTTTTAACTATAAAAGTGGATCTAGACATGAACACGATCAGAAGGATTTACTTTTTTCTAATAGTCAACTGTAATCTTTTAAAAATGCACTTAAAAACACATCACAAACACAATGCAGATTCCCGGCGTGCAGTTTGTGGCATGAATCTATCCTAACATTACTGATACTAGCTTGCTGTCTTTTTTTTTTTTAATGCAATACAAATATATGTCCATGCTCAAACTGGGAGTTTTTAAAATAAAACTCTTTCCACAAATAAAATGTAACTGGTGAAAATAAAAGTCTTACCTCCAGTTTATGCTTCTGAGGATGTGTGTAGGTAATGTGCACTGGCTGTAAGGAATAGACAGACAAGTGTATTAGATGGGCGGAGTGAGGTTGTACCTGGATAAAGACTCAACTGCAAGACTCAAGGACTATTGACTCAAATGCATAGGAGCTCTTTAACGTAAACCTGCTCTACCAAAACCACCCAGGCTGCTGCTGACCTCCTTTTCTGAAAATGCAAAATGCATGGTGATCCAATAGTGAAAAATTATATATGCTATATATATAAACTCGCGCTGATGGTGAACAAAATAAATAATAAAAGGTGAATGATGCTGCTATACACAAAGTGCTCGACACTTGAACAGAGTGAAAAAATATAAATCCAGCGCTCACAAACATAAACATGAACCCATCATAAGTGAAAATAAGTCCATAAAATGACTGAAAAATTTGCTTCACATCCGCTGTGCAAAAAGTGCAACAAAAAATTCAGAAATGTGTCCCCACTCACCGGATCACAACACCCAGATTTTCAGTCTGGGAGTCAATTCAGACTTATACTGATATCCAGAAATGGCAGATTCAATGATAAGACTTGATGACAAATACTCCTTTTAAGATGGTCACAAATTTCTTCAAGGTCATTTCTCGACCATAAAACAGGTACCCAAAATGAGAAAGAAGGACTAATAGTGAAGTAAGCTAAGAACAGGTTTTATTGCGCATTATAAAAGGCATACTTACAGACGTAAGTTAAAAACAGGCATAAAATGGAGATGACAATACAGCAAACGCCGTTCTTGGTGTTCTTTCCACGAGACTGGAAGTGACGTCAGTCATACCGGAAGTTGTGTTGATGCATTTCGTCCTCCCACAGGGCGTCATCAAAGGTCCTTTGGTACGCCTGAAAATTTCTGAAATTTTTTTTTGCACAGTGGATGTAAAGCAATTTTTTTCAGTCATTTTATGGACTTTATGTTTTGATTTTTTTTCACTTTTGATGGGTTCATGTTTATGTTTGTGAGCGTTTGTATTTATATTTTTTCACATGGTGATCCAATAGTTTCAGTATTTTCTGTCCCAGAACAAGTATTCAGATTAGGAGTACTACTATTGTACTGGGACAGTGAAAGTATTAACCCATTTAATGCCAACAATGTTGAAACTACTGTAAGTCAGTCGTTTTGGGGTGTTTTGTGTAAATCTGACAAGTCGACTGTTAGCTTTCATATGCAAGGGAACTGGCAGCTGTGCAGCTACTTGATTGCTTCCCAACATCCCTATTACTCTCAGTCCACACCCCCCACGTGCACCCCTGCCATGTTTTCCAGGCTCCTCGCATCCATCGGGACCACCCAGGACAAGCATGGCAGGTCCTGCTGGGTAGAGGAAAGGGAAATGGTCTACATTTGGTTAGCTTTGTTAGCCCTCTGATGTCTCATTAAACCTATTACCAAAAAATGCATCACATAAGGGACAAAAAGGAAAAAAAACGTTTAGTAAAAAAAATGGTAAACAAAGAGTAAACAATTTAAGTTCAAACCAAGCACTTAAAATACCCTCCCAAAAACTAAATCAAATCAATATTTGGTGTGACTACCCTTTGGCTTCAAACCAGCATCAATTCATACACTTGCACACTTTGAACACTTGCACAATGTCAGGGATATTGGAGGATAGACATGTGCGATTAGTTTCGTACAAATTCGTAATTCGTACGAATTTTTCGAAATTCGTACGAATTTACAAATCCGTAATACGAATTTTTTCGAAATACGAATTCCGTACGGAATACGAAATTTCGTTTACGAATTTCGTCGCCAAATTATTCTAATCCGACTACCAAATATCTAATTTCAACTAATATGAAAGAAATTATTATAGCGGATATAACGAATGATTCGAATGAATTCGAATGACAAAGTGTAATTTTTGCAGAAAAAATTCCGTTTACGAATTTCAGCTCCAAATTATTCGAATCAAACTACCAATATCGAATTTCAACTAATTCGAAAGAAATTATTATAGCGGATATAACGAATGATTCGAATGAATTCGAATGATTCGAATGACAACGTGTAATTTTTGCAGGAAAAAAAATTTAAAATCACTCGCGGCTATTGCCGGCTAATGAATTGTCGGCTCCGTAACACAGAGAACAGTCATTCATTGATAAAAAAAAAGCGTGGGGGTCCCCCCAAATTCAATAACCAGGCCCTTCAGGTCTGCTATGGATATTAAGGGGAACCCCAGCCCAAAAAAAAAAAAAATGGCGTGGGGTCCCCCTTAAATATCCATACCAGACCCTCCAGGTCTGGGATGGATTTTAACCACTTCGCATCCGGCCGTAGCCGAATGACGGCCACAGCGCGGATGCCAAATCCCGGGAGGCCGTCATATGACGGCCTCCCCTTTCCTCGTTCCCTGTGCGCGCTCACGAGCGCGCAGCAGGGAAATTCTGTGTTGGCCGTGTCCCTCGGACACGGCCAATCACAGATCGCTGTAAACGGCCAATAACAGCGGCCGTTTACAGTGCGATCGCCCTGGCCAATGAGAGATGATCTCATATGTAAACATATGAGATCATCTCTCAGCGCCGCTCCTCCTCCTCACACAGAGACAGCGTGTGAGCAGGGGGAGATGAACGGCTGCAGCGCCGTAAGTTTTTTTTTAAAAATAAATAAATAAATAAAGTGACATCCCCAGTGCCATCCCCAGTGCCATCTGCCAGATCCATCCCCAGTGCCATCTGCCAGTGCCATCTGCCAGTGCCATCCCCAGTGCCATCTGCCAGTGCCATCCCCAGTGCCATCTGCCAGTGCCATCCCCAGCGCCATCTGCCAGTGCCATCCCCAGTGCCATCTGCCAGTGCCATCTGCCAGATCCATCCCCAGTGCCATCTGCCAGTGCCATCCCCAGTGCCATCTGCCAGTGCCATCCCCAGTGCCATCTGCCAGTGCCATCTGCCAGTGCCATCCCCAGTGCCATCTGCCAGTGCCATCTGTCATCAGTGCCATCTGTCATCAGTGCCACATATTAGTGCCATCTGTCATCAGTGCCACCTGTCATCAGTGCCACATATTAGTGCCATCTGTCATCAGTGCCACCTGTCAGTGTCACGTGCCATCTGTTATCAGTGTCACCTGTCATCAATGCCACGTATCAGTGCCATCTGTCATCAGTGTCATCAGTGCCACGTATTAGTGCCGTCTGTCATCAGTGCCACGTATTAGTGCCATCTCGCATCAGTGCCATGTATTAGTGCCATCTCGCATCAGTGCCACGTGATATCAGTGCCATGTATGAGTGCCATCTCTCATCAGTGCCACATATTAGTGCCATCTGTCATCAGTGTCACGTGTCATCAGTGCCCCGTATTAGTACCATCTGTCATCAGTGCCACGTCAGTGTCACGTGTCATCAGTGCCACGTCAGTGTCACGTGTCATCAGTGCCACGTCAGTGTCACGTGTCATTGTCCTGGTGCTCCAGGGCCTTCAAAAGTGTAATAGGTAGTCAACAATTTAGATGTGTAATTTATGCTCCCAGAACACGTGATGGCGCTCCCTGCATGTTGGGCCTCTCTATGTGGCCAGGCTGTGGAAAAGTCCCACATATGTGGTATCGTAATAATCAGGAGGAGTAGCAGAATTTATTTTGGGGTGTCATTTGTGGTATACACATGCCATGTGAGAGAAATAACCTATTACAATGACAATTTTGTAGAAAAAAAATAAAAAATAAAAAAATAATTCATTTTGCAAAGAATTGTGGGAAAAAATGACAACATCAAAAAGCTCACCACGCCTCTTACTAAATACCTTGGAATGTCTACTTTCAAAAAAGGGGTCATTTGGGGGGTATTTGTACTTTCCTGGCTTGTTCGGGTCACAAGAAATGAGATAGGTCACCAGTACATCAGATGTGATCAATTTTGTATGATTCGCACCACAGCTTGTAGAGTCTGTAACTTTCACAGAGGCCAAATAATATCCGCTAATTTGGGTTATTTTTACCAAAGATATGTGGCAGTATAAATTGTGGCCAAAATTTATGAAGAAAAATTAATAATTTCCTAAATTGTATCACAGAAACAAAGAAAAAATTTTTTTTTTTTTTCAAAATTTTCGGTCTTTTTTCAATTATAGCGCAAAAAATAAAAAACCCAGAGGTGATCAAATACCACCAAAAGAAAGCTCTATTTGTGGGGAAAAAAATGACAAAAAATTCATTTGGGTACAGTGTTGCATGACTGAGTAATTGTCAGTCAAAGCGTGAGAGCACCGAAAGATGAAAATTGGTCTGGATGGGAGGGGGGTGTTGGTGCCTGGTAGGCAAGTGGTTAAGGGGAACCCCGGCCAAAAAAAAAATTAAAAATGGCGTGGGGTCCCCTTCAAAATCCATTACAGACCCTTTATCCGAGCACGCAACCTGGCAGGCCGCAGGAAAAGAGGGGGACGAGAGCGCCCTCCCCCACTCCTGAACCGTACCAGGCCACATGCCCTCAACATTGGGAGGGTGCTTTGGGGTCCCCCCCAAAGCACCTTGTCCCCATGTTGATGAGGACAAGGGCCTCGTCCCCACAACCCTGGCCATTGGTTGTGGGGGTCTGCGGGCGGAGGGCTTATCGGAATCTGGAAGCCCCCTTTAACAAGGGGACCCCCAGATCCCGCCCCCCCCCGTGTGAAATGGTAAGGGGGTACAAAAGTACCCCTACCATTTCACCAAAAAAATGACAAAAATTTTAAAAATGACAGGAGACGGTCTTTGACAATTCCTTTAAAATCTTCTTTCTTCTGGTCTTCCTTTCTTCATCCTTCGGTTTCTTCATCTTCTCCTTCCGGCATCTTCTTCCATCTTCTTCCATCTTCTTCTTCCTCCGATCTGCTTCTTCTTGCACCGGTCTTCTCGTCCTTCTCGTGCGGCATCTTCTTCCATGGCGTCGGCGTCTCTTCTCGGGCCACTCCTCGCAATGGGAGGCTCCCGCTGTGTGAGGCTTCGCTCCGTCTGACAGGTCTTTTATAACGGAGGGCAGCTGGTGACCCCGCCCCCTCTGACGCTCGGGGACGTCATGGGGACTTCCCTATGGCTTTCCCCAGTAAAATGTTCAATTATGGCAGTATGGGGGAGAGGGTCAGAGGACTAGCTAGCCATCTACCCCAGATTTTGTGGAATGTTTTTTTTCTTTTAGATATCAAAGGTAAGCTTATATAGAGGCAGGGAGGGACTCATTAACCAGTTTTAACCAGAAATTCCGAGTTGGGATCTCTGATCCCTTCCATGTCAGCAAAAGGGACTTCTTTGCATAAAAATAGAGGATACAAAGCAGTCTCTTGGCATGAGAGGGAATAGTGAGGTTGCCAAAGATGCCCAGAAGACAATTATTGGGGTTGACTATATCTGGGAGACCCAGTACTGAGGAGATGAAGGAGCCTTTGTTCATCCAGCAATCTTGTACTATGGGACAGGTCCAAAAGCAGTGGAGAAAATCAGATGTTTGGTCACATCCTCGGAAGCATTCAGCAGTGGGGGATATTCCCATTTTATGCATTCTAGCCGGGGTGAGGTGTGAATGATGAAAGATTTTAATTTGGATTACCCTGTCCCTGGAGGAAATAACAGAGCTCTTAAATGTGTCACAGAATTCAGACCAGTCTTCTTCTGTAATAGGAACATCTAGGGAGTCCCATTTCTTTTGTGCTGTCTTAAATCTAGGGTTGGTGTCTGTCACAAGGGCTGAGTAATAGGTGGAAATTAGTTTTACTACATGTCTAAGTTGGTAATAGTAAAATAGATAGGTACAGTATGCAGTAGGTCAAAGTCTAAACGCATCTGAGAGAAGGATTTGAAACCTTGAGGGGTATTAATGTGGCATAACTACAAATAGGATCGGTAGTTAGCGGATCTCACCATCTCCTTCGCCTGCTACGCAGACTCATCCGCTTCATTCCAAAGGAGGACAAAGCAGTGGTAGTTGGAACAGTCATTAATTCATGACTTGACTATGCAAACTCCCTCTACATAGGGTTACCCCAATATCAACTTGTGCGCTTACAACTTATCCAAAACACGGTGGCAATGCTGATAACAGGAAAAAAAACGTGAGAATCCATCTCCCCTTCCCTGAGGAGCCTTCATTGGCTAACCGTAAAGAATCGGGTCATTTTCAAGACCCTCTGCCTCACCCACAAATGCACCCATGGAGACGCTCATCAATTCCTTCTCGAGAAAATAAAATGCTACACACCCAATCGCAGTCTTCGATCGTCCGTCCAAAACCTCCTCCTCATCCCCAAGTCCCGCTACAAATCAAAAGGGGAACGAAGACCACGGCTATGGAATGCACTACCAACTTACATCCGCATGGAAGAAAACCATCAGGCCTTCAGGAAAAAACTCAACACCCACCTCTTCTAAGAAGCTTGACAACAAAGCACTAATACAGCGCCTTGAGGCGATTCGGTTTGCATTGTAGCGCTATACAAATTATTCATTCATTCATTCCCCTGGACTTCCATCTTTTGGGGTCAGGCATGGAGTAGAACTCCTTAAAAGTAGAGTTAAACCACAGTTGACTATTGGGAGAGGCCATCCAGGAGTCAGTGGAAAGCTTTGCTACTACAGTTTGGAACAGGGAAAGGGAGGTGCATATAATGGACATGCCTGGTCCAGGTGGTGTGTATTCTCTATATACAATGCTATGCAGAGTTTCAAATGAGGAGACTATAGCTCCTTCAGTAGTGGTATAGGCATTATTGAAGCCAATTGTGAATATTAACCAGCTGGGATGCTAGATAGTAAAGGTAGAAGTTAGGGAAATCAAAGCCAGCCATGTGGGATGGGAGGCGTAGTGTCTCCAGTGCAACTCTAGGGGGTCGACCATTCCAGAGAAACGCAGTACAAATAGAGTCAATACTTTTATAAATGGATTGGGAATTTTACAAGGGGAATTAGCCATGACACAAAGTAATTTAGGCAAGTAAATCATCTTGAGAATAGTGGCTCTTCCCATGAGGTCTAGGGGCAAATCCTTCCACTGTTTGTGTTTTGTAATTGGAGCAATAAGGGGCATAGGTTATTGGTTACGTTTAGGGATTATGGCAATTAAATTGTGACTCCTAAATACCTGAAGGAGTTGGCGACTTGTAGCTTAGAGTCCAATCGAATCTCCGATATAGTAGCTTGGTCTAGGGGAAAAAGGATTGATTTTGTCCCAATTCACTCGGAATCCGGAAAAGTCACCAAATGAGTTAATTTCAGCTAAGAGGTTGTTGAGGGAGTCGTGGGGATCTACTAGTAAACTAGGGTATCATCTGTGTGTAGGGATAGCCACTCCTCTATATCATTTATGGGGAGGCCTTTAATTGATGGAGAGCTACGGATCCGTACAGCAAGGGGTTCCATAGCCAGAGCAAAAAAAAGAGGCGATAAAAGACATCCCTGCTTGGTGCCTCTGGTGATTGGGGATGTCTCAATGACATGAGAATTGATTTGTATGTGGGCTAATAGTAAGCTATAAAGGAGACGTATCCACGCTATGAGTTGGGGGGCCAAACCTGTATAGTTGTAACACCTGAAACAAATAAGGCCATTCCACACTGTCGAAAGCTTTGCAGGTGTCCAGTGACACAACAACACGGGTAGGCGAACAGTTATGAGGGTAAGTCAAGTTGTGGAATAGTCTACGGATATTCATTCTGGTTGAGTGGCCTGGTATGAAGCCCCCCTGGTCACTTCCAACCAATTTCGCAACCACTTTGTTTTGACAATTGGCCAGGACTTTGGCCAGAATTTTGACATCTACATTGATAAGGGATATCGGCTGATAGGAGTCGCATTTAAGGGGATCTTTCCGAGGCTTTAGTATCAAAATGATTAATGCCTCTCTCATTGAGGGAGGAAGTACTCTGTCTTTCAAGGCCTCATTATGTGTATTGAGTAGGATAGGACCCAGGAGGTGCCAAAAGTGTATATACCATTCAGCTGGGAAACCATCCAAGCCTGGTGTCTTATGAGTCGGTAGCTGCGAAATTGCAAGGGAGAGCTCCTCTATAGAGAGAGGTTCGTCTAGGTCAGCACGGTCTTGGTCTGACAATTGAGGAAGTGCTGTTTGGGTTAAATATTCATCGAGTTGGGTCAAAGTAGTGGGTTCTAGTGGTATAAAGGTCACGGTAGTAAGATAGGAAGGCGTCTGTTATATCCTGAGGGATGTCTCTAATCTTATCCTGGGATATCAGGATCCTAGGGATTGAGATAGGGGTACGGTCGGATCTAGTTAGGTAGGCGAGTAGGCGACCGGCCTTACTGCCATGTTCAAACGTCTTTTGTGTGACATAGTTTTTTAGTAAGGTCCAGCAAGCTGAGCTAATACTACTTACGACTGTGCAACCACGGGGTTAGCGTAGCTGTACTAGGGCTCTGAGCATAGGCAGTCTCTGCCACTATCATTGCATTTTCTTCTTTTTTTTTTTATTTCATTTTTTTCCCTTTTATTTATGTATTTGTTATCAATTACAAAATCAAATCACATATTATTTTTCCATACAAGAAAAGCATAACAGAGAGAGAAAAACCGAAAAAGACAATCCAATTGCGCCCATAATACCTCAATCTGCAAAAGTTGGCAGATAGATAGATTGTCTTTGTTAACCACCCCCCCCCCATCCCCAGGTTGCTATCTTATATCGGCACTCTAAATTGTATATTCCTTCCTCACCTCCCCATCTCCCACTCCTCTGGCTGGCCGCCAGCTACGGAGGATGGGAGAGGGGAAAGGAGAGGCAAAGAGAAAAGAGCGAAAAAGAGAAAAACAAAAAATCTGAAATTTATCTGCCTCACCTGTAAGTAAAGAATATGCAATAACTAGATGCCAACCTAAAACCTATTCTCTCTCACTCTGTACGATTTGTTGTCCATGGTGACCAAATCTTTATAAATTTCTTATAGTTGCCCTGTTTTATAAAAAATACCCTCTCATTACCTATTGTTGTTTTTATATTCATACGCCAAGTCTCAACCGACGGGGGTAGCTGCGACTGCCATTGCCGAGCAATCAGCTTTCTGGCCTGGAATAGGCACCTTACAACTGATTCAACAGAATTTTTAGTAACACCACCCCTCTCCATCAACCCGAGAAGGCAGGTTTTGACCGTTGCCTCTAGTTTTGTTTTCAAAGTTCTATTAATCTCTTCAACAATATTTGTCCAGTATCTAAACAGCTTTGGACACTTCCATAACATGTGCAGAAAATCTCCAGATGCTCCACATCTAGGGCAGCAGTCATCTTCCCGCCATCCCAAGTTTAGCAATTTCTGGGGTGTATAATATACTCTGTAGAGAAAGAAAAGCTGTGATACCTTATGCGAGGGAGATATAGAAACCCGTGTTCCCTGTCCAAGAATCCAGTCCCATTCCTCTGTTGTAAACGAAACCACTTCTCTCTCCCATTTTTCCCTGCTTTTATTTGGGCCACTGCGGTCTGCTGTTCTATCTCCAAGTCCGGCACACAGCCATGAAATTGATCCTTTAGTTGACCCCCATGACATTATTTGTAACAAAGTAGTAATTTTAGTCCATTCGCGCGCCTGGGATCCAAACTGTGACGGCACTGCGTGCCTGACCTAGAGATACACATAGAACGTATTATTGGGGAGAATTCCAGCTTCAGGTCGGCAAAGGATTTTATATTGTTTCCTTGAAATAGCTGAATTATTCGGACAAGGCCCTGATTTGCCCATTCCCTCGACTTGCATACCTTGGCTATCTCCTCTACATTGTTATTCCATAGGGGGGCCTGTTCTGATATACCCTGACATCCCAAGATAATTTTCGACGTTTGCCAAAGTTTGGTTATTAAGTTTATCGTTGAACATTGAATAGCAAATGAGTTTGCCTCTAGGGCTTCTATAAGTGTGTTATGTGGACATCCTCTCATCATCAAGTTAATACTGGCCCCCTTGGAGATTCCTCCCCCTACCAGGTGCTGTAGCTGGGATGCCAAAAAATAGAGTCTGGGTTGTGGAATCGCTATCCCCCCCTCCTCAAGTGGCAGCTGCAGCGTCCTCAAGGCAATCCTAGGCTGCCCTCTTTTCCAGATTAAGTCTCTAAAAAGAGAGTCTATCCTTTTAAACCACTTCTGGCCCATCCATAGTGGAGCATTATGAAAAGTACAAAATCTGGGGGAGCCATATCATTTTAAGGAGGTTACACCTCCCTGCCACCGAAAGGGGCAGGCGGCACCAGACCTCCGCTTTTGGATTTCAATTTCATCAATAAGGGTAATAAATTCTCTTTAAGATACTGATTTGTATCCCTGGTGATCCAAATCCCGAGATATTTCAATTTCTCAACAATCTTCAAGTTCACATTTTTGGGTATTAAATCACCAGGAATTAGGTCTATCCGAAGGAGAGCTGACTTGTCCCAGTTGATGACCAGTCCAGAAATTATTCCGAACTCGCCTACCATTTTTATTGCTGCTTTTAGTGAGGTTTGTACATCTCCTAGGTAGAATAATACGTCATCAGCAAATAACGCTATCTTCTCCTCGTGTAGTCCCCTTCTAAAACCCCTTATATCGCCGTTAGCTCTTGTAGCAATAGCCAGCGGCTCTATTGCAAGGGCGAAGAGTAGGGGAGACAGGGGACATCCCTGTCTCGTCCCTCTCTCTAGTTGGAACAAGTCAGAATACTCGTTATTGATTTTTATTTTTGCTCTAGGATTAGTATAGAGCAATTTCACCCAGTTGATGAAATTCAGCCCAAAGCCAAATTTTTCCAATACTCTAAAAAGATAGGCCCATTCAAGGCTATCAAACGCCTTAGAAGCATCCAAAGCCATGATGGCCCTAGGACCCTTATCATCAAATGGGATCTGCATATTCAAGTATATTCTCCGTATATTTATGCTGGTTGACCTTGCCGGAATAAAACCAGACTGATCGGGGGGAAACAAGCTTGTGGATACAACTGTTTAGACGGGCCGCTAGCACTTTTGCCAGGATTTTTACATCCGTGCATAATAGTGATATCGGGCGGTAAGAGGAGGGGTCAGATGGATCTTTGCCCTCTTTCGGGATTACAACAATTGTGGCTTCCGACATTGATGCAGGCAAGGTCCCAACACTCAATGCCTGCCTCAAAGTCACGAGTAATTCTGGCAACAGAATCCCACCATATTTTTTATATATTTCAATTGGAAGCCCATCCAGACCCGGAGACTTTAAGTTTGGCATCCCAGCAACAGCACCAGATAGCTCCTCAAGTGTAATTGGAGCCTCCATCATCTGTTGATCTGGTAATGACAAGGTTGGAATAGTTATGTTGTCAAAAAAAGCAGCCATTTTCCCACTCTCAGCACCCCTCTGAGATTTATATAGGGAGCTATAATACTGGGTAAATATTTTCATTAAATCTATAGCGTCCTTAGAGGACTCACCCTGTGGAGTTCTAACTGCCAGAACCGTTGAAGGAGACATTTGTCTTAACCAATAAAGATAGCATACGACCCACTTTCTCCCCTTCTCCAAAATTTGACTGTCTCTGAAATATACGTTTATCCTCAATATTTCTCGTGCTAACGGTTTTGTAAAGTTGCTGTTTTTCTAACCTTTTTTTCCTGTGCTTCCGGGGTTGGATCGCTCATATACTGTTGTTCTGCCAATATCGCTGATTTTCTTGCTTCCCCCTCCCCCTATCTCATCTTGCTCTTAATTCTTGCTATTTGTTGTATAAGCAGGCCTCTGAGATAGGCTTTGAGGGAGTCCCAAACCACCCCCGTCGGTGCAGTACCTACGTTCATGCCTACAAACTCCTTTAATACGGGCATTAGTTCCTCTGGTTTGTCAATCAGCTCCAGCCAAGCTGGATCTATTTTCCACTCCCTAATATAGGATTTTTTTACCTATATTTAAGATCAATATGATGGGGGAATGATCTGAGATCCCCCTTGGGCCATATTCCATCCTGTCTATCAAAGAGAAGGCCTCAGTATTAACTAGGGCCATGTCGATTCTAGACAGGGTTGAGAAAGAACTTGAAAGGCAAGAATATTGTCTTTCCAAGGGATATCGTGTACGCCATGCATCACTTAATCCTGTTTCTTGCAGAAACCGGGTTAATCTGCTCTCTTCTCCAGGAACGGCTCGGTTTGGTGGTGAAAATCTATCGAGGAACCTATCCAGGACCTCATTATAGTCCCCCATATCTATGACTGGGATCCCAGCCTTATCCATTATAAATGCTATAAGTTCATAAAGAATCTCCAGTTTAAATGGGGGTGGGACATAGATATTTGCTAAAACCTATGGCTTGTTTTCTATTGAGCAATGTAAAAATATATATCGACCCATTGTATATTTGGCTCTTATAACAGGAAAAAAGAACTCCCCTGCTTATAAGAACACTCACTCCTCTTGAATATGATGAGTGTACCGAGTGAAATTCGTTTTGGAATTTTCATCCCCGGAGCAGTGGGGTTCTCTCATTAGTCAGATGTGTCTCCTGGAGGCATAATACTCCAGGCCCCTTATCATCCAACAATGACAACACCAGAGCTTTTTTAACCGGATCTCCCAAACCTCGGACGTTCCAAGAGATTACATTAAGCTTTTTAGCCTGCATTTGAATTTATATAAATATGATCTAATCAATAAGAGAGCAACTAAAATAGATGGCAGGGTCGGTCTTATGATACCCAGAAGCTCTTGGATACCAACAATAATAATGAGTAACAAGGTCCAGAGCGAATAAAGAAAAAAAAAGAAAAAAAAAGGAAAAAACAAAAAAAAGCGGGCAGTAAGGGAAAGCAAGAAAAGAAGACAACCCGTTACTTTGCTGACTAGTTCCCCCCCTCCCCACCTTTGATAACAAACCCCATATATATATATTCACATTTTCCTCCCCTTTTGTGTATTGCAAGATGAATTTTTAGTAGCACTCAGATAATCCTAATAGTGTAAATAACATCGAAAGAACACCAAAAAAAAGACCTAAGTCCTATTAACCATCTCTTCCCTCTTCCCATTTGATATTTACCCCGACGTGAATAGTTAAACCTACCCTCTCCTTTCATTAAGTGATTTTTTAGTGATCTAGACCTTACTAATCTTATTTACTTATCAGCAACCTGTACCCCCCTCCCCCCACCTCACCTGCCCCCCCTAGTTCCCACCCTCCCAACCCCTCACCCACCTGCCCATCAGGGCTACCCCTTACGGGTGCATACGTGACCTTACCAACTCCTTCCCACCCTTTACTTAAAACAGTCTTTATTCAGGTAATTAATACAAATTTGAGATAGGAGAGGGAGCAACACTTCTCCCTCACACACATACCCTTATACATTTAAACTCATCCAACACTAGTGGGCCCTCTCTACTCTCAACACTAATAATGTTACCACCCATACTTATATAATTGTGTCAAACACCTCCCTAAAAATAAAAATAAATAAAGAGTTTTTCTTTCTTTCCTTTCCTTTCAGAGGGGGGGGGGGGGAAACCTCCCCCTGCAAATCCTTCCTGTTCTCTTCCAACCATTGGTTTGCTTCTATCGGGGAATTGAAGAAAAAAGTCCTGTCAAAGGCAGACACTCTCAGTCGAGCTGGATATAAAAGAGCATATTCAAGCTTGTGGTTGGACATAATGCGCTTAATTGGAATAAATTCGGCTCTGCGTTTCTGCAGGTCAGGTGAAAAATCAGGGTAGAGGGAGACCCTGGCGCCCTGAAACCTGATATCGCCCACCTCCCCGGCCCTTCTCAGAAAAGTCTGTTTATCATTGAAGTTAAGAATTTGGATTAAGATTGGTCTTGGACGGTCGCCCTTATGTTGTATTCTTGGGGTGGTGCGATGCGCTCGCTCGATCACAAATAGAGGGCTAAAAGAAGTAGCTCCAAAAATCTCCCCAAACCATCCCTCTAGGAATCTGACTAGATTAGGCCCCTCACTTCACTCAGGAAGGCCTATCATTCTGATATTATTTCTACGGTTTCTATTCTCCATCTCGTCCAATTTTGCCATTTGGGTATTTATTGTGTCTTTAAGCCATTGGATTTCTCACTTAGCTGGTCTCAGTTCATCTTCTATAAGGCTTAAACGCTCTTCCAGTTCCGTAGTTCTTTGCGCTGTTTTAGCTAAATCTTGTCTAGTAGAGACTAGTTCCTCCTTGATGCACTTTAACTGGTTATCAAAATTCGAAAAGACTTTACAATCATTAATCGCGTTCAGGACCTCCCTTAGTGTGGATTCCCCCTCTATTGTTGCTGGAACAGATGTACCAGCTATTGTTATAGTTGTCTTAGGGGTTGATAAGCTACTTGCAACTGCATTTGAAGTAGAAAGCTGCATTTTACTTTCCCCTATGTCATTGCTGGTTGTGTTTTTAACCACAGAGGGGGTATGCGAGTTTGAAGATGCACCTCCCTGACTCTTTCTGTCTGTTAAAGAGTTTTTCTGGTCCTTGACCTGTAAGGTTGATTGGTGGAGGTTCGCTCTGCTAGGTGACAATGGCGCTGAATGCGCATATTTTTCTAGTTTAGTAGCTGCAGCAGATGTCGTCTGATTATTTCTATCCTTTGCAGAGCGGAAAATTTTGAAGACCCTCCTGGGGTAGGTGCTCATCCGGTGGCCTCTTCCTGGACATAGCTACCTTGCTAAGCAGAGTGAGATTGTCACCCCCCTTTCCTTTTTCCTATTCCCTTCTCCCCTCCCACCACTATCAAGCCAATGATAAGCTTTATCAAAAGAATGCCCTGCAATGTATTTTTAGCAAAGCAAATAAAATTCAGATCCTAAGAAGTGCAAGGGAAAAAAAAAAGGGGGAGAGGGGAGGAAGATACAACACTATTGGCCCTTCTCTCTCAGCTGTTGAATGGCTCACGAAGAGAAGAGAAAATTTTAAGGTTTGAGGAGCACATAAATATATTCGTATATATTCATATGAATATGCAAACCCCCAAAAGAAGAGAGGGGAAAAAAAAAGGCGAGAGAGAAATTTTTTTTTTTTATTTTATCTCTATTTTTTTTCTCTCTCCCTTCCCCTCAAGGCAAGGAAAAAAAAAAGCCACATCTATGGGTGCCAGCAGGATAAGAATACACAGTAGCTCAGGCAATAGTTTTACCCTTGGCAGACCTAGGTTTAATATCCCACAATCGCCTGGTTGCAAGCAGGTGAACTGTTCAAAAAGCGTAGGCTTCAAGCCGCGTGTGGATAAATCCAGTGCAGTGCACAATCAAAAGCCTCTTGTCTCCAACACTCTTAAAGTCCAGGTGTAATATCTTGGATCCGGTGACACAGTCCATAAATACAATTGCACCTGCGCTGATGATTATCCGACACCCAGTAATTAAATAGAATACATAGGGTGCTTGTTACCATTAGTAATGTCCTTCTGTGCTATAGTGCCTAAGCCAATTTTCCTAGGGCCCAGCTGTGGTGCAGGGAGGAAAGGTGGTAGCTTAATGGGAAATAGTAATGACTTAATAAGACACTTCAGAGTTTTTAAATTAGACCTTCTGGAAGCAGATGCGAGTGGTAAAGTAATGAAAAATCCCCACTGGTTATGTCCATGCGTGGTAACGGGGATACACAGTGCTTTGAGCAATATGAATAAATGCTCCCAATCCTAGATGGTATACCATGCATTCATTTGTTTGCAGATAACTGGCGTATATCAAGGTGCCTGTGCAGTAGAGAGATATGTATCATTAACAGCCCAAAAAAAAAAAAAAAAACCTGGATACAATGCAGTCCTCAGCCTACAGAGCTCAGACCTCAGACTCTCTGACCCCCAGCACTTTTAACAGTTCAGTTCACTTTAATTCAGTTCAATTGCTATACAGGCACCAAGGGTTTACTCTTTCTTTTGAAAATAGGTTGTAGCACTCACCCCTCCGGGCCGTGCTCTATCGCCTTGTCGAAGCTCTCAGCTCTATTCCTCCTCGCACACCACAACTTTAAATCTGCCTTGTCCTGGCCAGCGTGAAAGTTTTGTGGGACCTGAGCTCTCTCCGCTCCCGCCGTTTCTCGCACTGCCTCGCCAAGCAGTCAGGTGGCGGTCAGGTGACCTACTCCGGTCTCCGGCTTACCCCCAAGCACTTGCGGGATAGCTCGAGCCGCCGCTCAGTCTCTCCTCACCTCCCGGGGCCGTCCAACAAACGAGCAAGCGCCGTCTCCCAACTTGCGGCTCCGCCTCCAATGCCGACAGAGAAATGTAATCAGTCAAGCGGCTCCATTAAGGCATCCCCCTGTGAATGGCTTGATCTCCAGGCTCGAGCGTGTATGTGCCTTCAATTTGCCGTGCTTCAGTTGACAGAGTAGGGGAGAGCCCACACACGTCCTCACACGCTCACCTCGAGCTCCATCACTCACAGCACTCACATCCGGTCACGCCCCCGCTCATCATTGCATTTTCTAGTTCCTCAGTGCGCCGTGGGGCATTTTTGTGCAAAATACCAGTAATGGACATAAAGGTGCCCCTCAGCACCGCCTTGGAGACCTCCCAGGCAGTGAAGGGCCCAGTAGTGCCCTGATTTGCACGCTAGAAGTCTGCAATACCCTTCTGGCATTCATTCTGTACAATCTCATCCTCCAACCAATGAGAGTTTAATTGACAAATGTAAGAGCCTGCACTGGGCAGGAGGAGGAGATCCACAGAAAGAGGGGCATGGTCAGAAATCCCCCTGTTTAGATAGGAGACTGTGTGAACAATAGGGAGCAAATCCGCAGGGGCAAATGCCAGATCTATACGAGACATGGTGTGGAAGGAGTCAGAGTGGCAGGAGAAGTGGGGCTTATCTGGGTGCTTCCATCACCATATCTCAGTAAGGCTATACACCTGAGTCCAGTCAACAAATGAGGGATAGGGCATGCCCCCACCCCTCAAGCGGTCCATGGCGGGGTCAAGTACAGCATTCAAGTCTCCTACGAACAGTAGAGGACCAGGGGATCTAGACAGTAATAAAAGGGACAAGTGAGAAAGTAAATCTGGGGAGAATGGAGGTGGGACATATACATTTACTAATGTAAAGACTGTAAAAACAATACGGTGAGTAATTATAATGAATCTCCCCTCGGGGTCTGTCTTTACCAGCATAATTTCTGCTGGGAGGGACTCTGCTAGCAAGATAGAGACCCTGGGGGATTAGTTAGCGTGGGTGGCGTGGTATTGTGTAGCCAGCCAGGGACGTTTAAGGGTCCGTAGTGTAGTACTGATTAGGTTAGTCTCTTAAAGGCAGATGATATGGGGTTTACATTTTTTTTAAATAGGAGAATACCAGGAACCACTTGGGGGTGAATTCAGACCCCTAACATTCCAAGAAATCAATTTCAACACATTAGCCATAGGAAACCATATCTTACATAGTTACATAGTTACATAGTAGGTGAGGTTGAAAAAAAGACACAAGTCCATCAAGTCCAACCTATATGTATGATTATATGTCAGTTTTACATTGTATATCCCTGTGTGTTGCAGACGTTCATGTGCTTATCTAATCGTTTTTTTAAACTATCGATGCTCCCCGCTGAGACCAAAGCCTGTGGAAGGGAATTCCACATCCTTGCCGCTCTTACAGTAAAGGAACCCTCTATGTAGTTTAAAGTTAAACATCTTTTCTTCGTGAAAGTAGTCCCCAGATGAAGACACGTGACCGTGTCGTAACGCGTAGGGAGTGGCCGTAGGCAGACCCACACAGAGGAGGACGCGAGGAGGCGTTCCGGACGCCTTTGGTGAATACTGCTCGTTTTTGCTCATTTACTTATGTTTTTATGTACGTTACCATTTGACACAATAAACTGCTCAATATTACTCAATATACTACACTAGTGGAGTCCCCCCCCCCCCTCCTTCTTTTTCGTCCGTTCCCTGATCCTACTACACTGCTGTGTGGAGACACGCAGCAGCCCTTTAGGTCTGGAGAAGGAGAGTGAGAAGGGACCAATCTGGAACCCACAAGAGAATACCCTGCACTCCGGTTACCTTATTTGGGGCGCATAGTGATACCCCCGCAAAGCTGGTTTACAACTGCCTAGAGGTAAGAGCTCTGAGAGACCAGAGAAGGAGTCACCAGACAAATTCATTACTTTAAACGTGGACACTGCTACACTGCTATATAACGATATAGAAAAGATACATTTAAACATCCAGAACTGTCTGTGGAATTTTCCACTCTATTTAGAGACACCTGCTGCTTTCCAGGATATCACACATCAATTATTTTACTCCACCTGGACTTCCACCACTGTTTACACTAGTCACGGGTTTTTAACACGTGTTTATTATTTATTTTTAATCTACATATAGCTATGGATTTTTATCTTACGGACTATGTCAATTAATTACCACTTTTTAATTACATTTTTATCATCCATTGGTCTTTATCACATATTGACGTTCATCACAGGATATATTTTTATGCACTTTTTATGCACTTTAGCACTTTATTGATATATATGCACTTTATGCATTATTAATGCTATTTTTCTACGTTATTATTCATTGAAGTAATCGATTTATTATTTATGTTCACCACTAGTTCACTTTCTATGTCAGTTTTTTGCACTTTATTGCTCACTATTGTTTGATCATAGAATTGATTATATATTCTTAGCTCTTTCTTGAGGTGCATGCACCCCTGTATCACTGTCATCGAGCTACGTATTATTTATTGAAGATACTGGTCCACTACTATCTTTTCCTGGCACTTGTTCACTCTTCATGTAAATTGCACCCCATTGCACCTTATTTCCCTTTTGAACATAGTGTCATCTCTCGGTCCTGGTCACCTATCTTGCCGGTTGCCCAGGACTTTGACATTACCTACCTCCCACTCCATATAGCATGCGCGAAGTTTTCTCTTTTATCATTTTTATCATTTATCTTTTCTTCGTGGCCACGTGTCTTGTTAAACTCCCTTCCGCGAAAAAGTTTTATCCCTATTGTGGGGTCACCAGTATGGTATTTATAAATTGAAATCATATCCCCTCTTAAGAGTCTCTTCTCCAGAGAGAATAAGTTCAGTGCTTGCAACCTTTCCTCATAACTAAAATCCCCCAGACCCTTTATTAGCTTCCTTCTCAAAAGAAAACAAAGAAAAATGAGAAACATAGATCAACAGATAGAAGAATTAAAAGCCCAATTAGAACCCCACAAGGAATCCACAGAATTTAGCAGATTAGCGAACCAGTTAAATAAATATCTTATGGCTAAAGATTTAGAAGTCCAACCAAGAAAGATGAAGTACCAAAGAGACATTTCAGATTATAAGGTGGACCAAGTTTTTAAATGGCAAAGCAGACTGGAAGAACCAGTGTCCATGTCGGCTTACTCAAGGCCAGAACGTGAAGTGAGAATTCAACAACCGGAGGCTACCACTTCCTATCAGCCCTTACCGTACAATGGGCACAACAGGGAAGCTTATCCATATACACCAAGACCCAATCATGAACAACAGGATAACTATAACAATTGGCAGCATACCCCCAGAAATTCATGGAAAAAACCTTTAAGAATTTAAAAAAAAACCTTACTCCAATGGAGGCTATAATGAAAGACCCTATAATGAAAGACCCTCTAATGAAGGAACATAGGGATAATAGAGGACCACCGTATCACCATAACCAACATGGAAGACATGAAAGAAGTCTACCTACACATAATAGGTTTGACCCTATCCCAAATTATACTGAACCAACCCCTTATTATTGTCAACCACATTTTGAGCAGGAGTGATAGAGGACAGATTTTTTAGACAGATGACAGAGGGATCACTCCACGAGGAGGAAACCATAAGAAATCCATCACTCCCCCAGGAGGCAACCACAAGAAGCTCGTTATTCCCCAAGGAGAAAACCGCAAGAACGACAAAGAAGAACTCTAGAACGAAGAGGGGATGCAGATCGGGAAAGAGACTCCAAAAGAAAAGAGAACACTAGGGGAAGGAGTCTTTAATCTGAGTGGTCAATTTTTGACTACTGATGAATTGGCAGTACTTGATAAGGGCCTAAAGTATGTCCCCACAAAAAAACTAAATACATTTGATACATACATTGGAATACGAAAATATGTTAGATCAATATTAAGAAGTCAATTTTAAAGCGGTTCTGCACTCTTTTTTTTTTTTTTTTTTTTGGGCTATATGCCAAGGGCATATAGCTCAATTGGGGGACTTACCTGTTCCATCTTCCATCTCGATCGCCGCCGGTTTTCATCTTCATCTTCTTCTTGTCTTCTTCTTGTCTGCTGGGGTCCATCTTGCCTGTGGGCATGTGAAACCCCACAGGCACTGTAGATGGCCCAGCATGCACCGCCGTTACTCGCGCGTGCGCAGTAACGGCACATCTGCCGACATCTCACGAGATTTCGGCAGATGTGGCCGAAATCTCGCGAGATTTCGGAAGATGTGGCCGAAATCTCGCGAGATTTCGGAAGATGCCCGCACTGACTCCTGGGATCAATGACACCAGATCCCAGGAGACAGTGCGGCGTGACGACGATCGACGCAGAGACCCCGCCCGCCGCCGAAGAGAGAGAAGACCCGAAGTCATCAATTACAAGGTAAGTAAAAAAAAAAAAAAAAAAAAACACATTTAATTTAGTACTCTTTGCCTGATTTGGAAGGCAAAGAGATTTACTAAATGAAATGGGTGCAGAACCGCTTTAAGTAATCCGCAAATACGGGCAATCAAACCATATTCCAGGATAGACACAATTGCACATTACAGCAATTACATAATTGCTATTACAGTGCCTTGCAAAAGTATTCACCCCCTTGGCTTTTTACCTATTTTGTTACATTACAGCCTTTAGTTCAATGTTTTTTTTAATCTGAATTATATGTTATGAATCAGAACACAATAGTCTAAGCTGGTAAGGTCAAATTAGAAAAATATATACATAAAACTCTTTTTCAGAAATAAAAAAACTGATAATTGGCATGTGCGTATGTATTCCTCCCCTTTCTTATGAAGCCCATAAAAAGCTCTGGTGCAACCAATTACCTTCAGAAGTCACATAATTGGTGACATGATGTCCACCTGTGTGCAATCTAATTGTCACATGATCTGTTATTACATATACACACCATTTTGAAATGCCCCAGAGGCTGCAACACCTAAGCAAGAGGCCCCACTAATCAAACACTGCCATGAAGACCAAGGAACTCTCCAAACAAGTAAGGGACTATATGTTGTTGAGAAGTACAAGTCAGGGTTAGGTTATAAAAAAATCCAAATCTTTAATGATCCCTCAGGAGCACCATCAAATCATAACCAAATGGAAAGAACATGGCACAACAGCAAACCTGCCAAGAGACAGCTGCACACCAAAACTCACAGACCGGGCAAGGAGGCATTAATCAGAGAGGCAACACAGAGACCTAAGGTAACCCTGGAGGAGCTGAAGAGTTCCACAGCAGAGACTGGAGTATCTGTACATAGGACGACAATAAGCCGTACGCTCCATAGAGTTGGGCTTTATGGCAGAGTGGCCAGAAGAAAGCCATTACTTTCAGCAAAAAACAAAATGGCACGTTTTGAGTTTGCGAAAAGGCATGTGGGAGACTCCCAAAAATTATGGAGGAAGGTGCTCTGGTCTGATGAGACTAAAATTGAACTTTTTGTCCATCAAAGAAAATGCTATGTCTGGCTCAAATTCAACACATCACATCACCCAAAAGAACACCATCGTTTTTCAGTAGTCGGGACTGGGAAACTGTTGAGGGAAAGATGGATGGTGCTAAATACAGGGATATTCTTGAGCAACATCTGTACCACTCTGTCTGTGATTTGAGGCTAGGATGGAGGTTCACCTTCCAGCAGGACAATGACCTCAAACGTACTGCTAAATCAACACTTGAGTGGTTTAAGGGGAAACATGTAAATGTGTTGGAATGGCCTAGTCAAAGCCCAGACCTCAATCCAATAGGAAATCTGTGGTCAGACTTAAAGATTGCAAACCATCCAACTTGAAGAAGCTGGAGCAGTTTTGCAAGGAGGAATGGGCAAAAATCCCAGTGGTAAGATGTGGCAAGCTCATAGAGACTTATCCAAAGCGACTTGGATCTGTGATAGCCGCAAAAGGTGGCTCTACAAAGTATTGACTTTAGGGGGGTGAATAGTTATGCACATTGACTTGTTCTGTTATTTTGTCCTATTTGTTGTTTTGCTTCACAATAAAAAAAAAACATCTTCAAAGTTGTGGGCATGTTCTGTAAATTAAATGATGCAAATCCTCAAATCAATCCATGTTAATTCCAGGTTATGAGGCAACAAAACACGAAAAATGCCAAGGGGGGTAAATACTTTTGCAAGGCACTGTACAAGATCTAGACCAATTGAAGATAAAGAAAATAAATGACCCAATACATATCAAAAATTATACGTTCTTTAGTGGCTAGAAAAGACATAGTAATATGCCCAGCAGATAAAGGCAGAGGAGTAGTGATTCGGGCAAAACAGAAATACGAGGAAGAAATTGATCGTCAATTACAAGATATCTCTACGTATTTGAAACTATTAGGAAATCCAACAATGCGATGTAGAAAAGAGCTGGAGCAAATTGTTCATCTGGGAATCAAGAAAGATATACTAAACACCAAGGAACCTAAATACCTCATTCCTGAATCTTGCAGAATCCCAGTGATTTACACCATTCCGAAGATTCATAAAGACAAGAAAAACCCACCAGGAAGACCCATTGCAAATGGGATTGATTCCCTAACAGCGAGAATGGGCCAATACATCAATAATTTTATTCAACCGGCTGTCCAACACTCAAAAGCCTATTTAAGGGACACGAAACATGTTCTACTACAACTGTTAGAACTACCACCAGTTTTAGAGGGAAGAACACTTTCTTCCCTCTATACAATTATACAACACCATCAGGCCTGTGAGGCCACAAAATGGGTCTTAAGGGAACCTAGTAAACTCAAATGCATGCAAAGCAAATATCTTAAATATCTTAAATGCATTGAGTTTTGCCTCAAGAATAACTACTTCTGGCATGACCAAGCTTACTATAAGCAAACCACTGGGATAGCCATGGGAGCGAAGTTCGTGCCTAGTGAGGCCAATGCCTTTATGGCACAGTGGGAAGAAGAGGCGGTCCATAAGAATCCACCGATGGAACTGAGATTATACAAAAGATTTATCGATGATCTAATCATAATTTGGAATGGTAGCAAAGAATCATTGGAAAAGTTCCTATGTAATCTAAACCAAAATGACAGAAATATTGAACTTTCTTGGAAAATCGATGAGAAACAAACAAACTTCCTCGACCTGGAAATTAGTATTGAAGGTGACAAACTAATTACGAAGACTCACTTTAAAGATGTAGCAAGGAATAGCTACTTGCTAATATTAAAAATTGACACTTCAAACTTTGGTTGTTTAATATTCCAAAGGGGCAGCTAATCAGAATCAAACGCAATTGTATTAAGGATTCTGATTATATGATTCAAGCTGACTTGAATCATTGGAAACAGGTTTGTCAACAAAGGATATATTCAACAACATATTCAAAAACAAATAGAATTGGTTAAATCTTTCTTTATTTTATAAACAGCAGCTTTGGGGGGGGGGGGGCAGTCTGTATGATGAGGCTACAATTTAGTGCACTCGGAGCAAGATTAGAGATTTTTGGGATAAATTCTGATGTCTGTTTCGTAGACTTTGGATAGAAGTAACAAAATTAGGCTTTGGGTGTTGGTGGTCCCTGTAAAAGTGCACTAACACACTTCAATATACTGCAGTAATAGTGCACTGACACACTTCAATATACTGCAGTAAAAGTGCACTGACACACTTCACTATACTGCAGTAAAACTGCCTTGACACTCTACACTGATATACTTCTGTGAAGGAATGTAATGTACATACGTATAATCAGAAAATGTCTATTTGCTTATGTGTATACATGTTTCTATGCAACTCCTTACTTATTATGTAGTATTCAGAATGGCTTTCTGTTGACTCTGAAGATGGCGTCTATACCCCCCATCCCACACATTAGAGGAAGGCAATAACGAGCTTCAATCAACCTTCAAGCATCAAGTTTCTCCATTTCTCTTGTATTTTAACCAATGAGATGTACCTATTAGACTGGCATAGCAATGACGTATCTTTCTGTATAAAATATTGATACCGCCCAGAAATAAATTAGAAGTTAGGAGTAGCCAAGCTGATTGTGTCTCAGAGTGCTTACTCCTGATGTGCATGCACATTCCTTCTTTTTAATTAGAAACAGCAGCAGACAACCTTGAACTAAATTGTAGTTCCCATCCATTTCACTTCAATATACTGCAGTAAACCTGCCATGACACACTAAACTGACACTAAAGTAAGAAAGGAAGGTTGCGCTACACTCACGCTGTACTATCACTATATTCACACTACACTTATACTTTACACTCACAATAGAATCACAATAGCACACTATAGCACGCTAACTCGCTAGTAGCAATGAACACAGCCCTGTTCTATCTACAATATCTCCACTGCAAATGGTTTCTCTGGGAAAGAATCTTTTATAGTGTGGGGTGGGTCTTTGAGCAATGAACCATGAGAGGGCACAGTCATTACTTTCTCCAATCATGGCTCTGACAGTGTTCTGTTCCCTCATTGGGCAAAGCCTTCATTGCTCCAGCCAATCAGGTGTTTCCAATGCACTGTGCACTGTGCAGTACATTGTAGGGCTTTTGACAGGCTGAACAAGCATTCAAACGCCCCGACAATTCAGGTGGTCTTCGAATGGGCAAACAGCCAATGTTCGGGTGAACTAATGCTCAGCCTGAATAATGCCGCGTACACACGATCGGAATTCTCGTCGGAAAAAACTCTGACGGTTTTTCCGACGGAATTCCGCTCAAGCTGTGTTGCCTACACAAGATCACACCAAATTCCGATGGTCAATAACACAGCGGCATAAAACACGTTCGACAGCACTATAAAAGGAAAGTTTAATGCTTCAGAGCATACGTCGGAATTTTGCGTGTCGGAATTGCATACACACGATCGGAAAATCCGATAGAAAGGTTTTCCGTCGGAAAAATTGAGAACAGGTTCTCAATTCAAAGTCCGTCGGAAATACCGACAGAAAAAGACCGTTGGGCATACACACGGTCGGAAAATACTCTGCCATACCCTGCAATACTCTGCAATACCCTGCCATACCCTGTGATACTCTGCGATACCATGCAGTACCCTGCGATACCATGCAATATCCTGCGATACCATGCAATACCCTTCGATACTCTGCAATACCATGCGATACTCTGCAATACCCAGCAATACTCTGCCATACCCTGCAATACTCTGCAATACCCTGCCATACCCTGCGATACTCTGCAATACCCTGCCATACCCTGCGATACTCTGCAATACCCTGCGATACTCTGCAATACCCTGCCATACCCTGTGATACTCAGCAATACCCTGTGATACCATGCGATACCATGCAATACCCTGCAATACCATGCAATACCCTGCCATACTCTGCAATACCATGCAATACTCTGCAATACCCTACGATACCATGCAATATCCTGCGATACTCTGCAATACCCTGCGATACCATGCAATACCCTGCGATGCTCTGCAGTACCCTGCCATACCCTGTGATACTCTGCAATATCCTGCAATACTCAGCCGTACTCTGCAATACTCAGTGATATCAAGCCATACTCGGTGATACCCAGCCATACCCAGCCATACTTGGCGATGCCCAGCCGTACTCAGCCATACTCGGCGATACCCAGCCATACTCGGCGATACCCAGCCATACTCTGCAATACCCAGCCATACTTGGCGATACCCAGCCGTACCCAGCCATACTCGGCCATACCCAGCCATGCTCAGCCATGCTCAGCCATACTCGGCTCTACTCGGCCTCTGTATGTGGCCAGTCTGTGGGAGTCTCACACATGTGGTTTCGCTGTACTAAGGAGGAGTAGGAGAATCTATTTTGGGGTGTCATTTTTTGTATGTACATGCTATGTGTTAGAAATATTGTATAAATGCACAACTTTGTGTTAAAAAAAAAAATGCGTATTAACCATTTCCTGCCTGCCGGCCCTCATATGATGTCCTTGAGTTTGTGCGAGGATATCTAAATGATGTCTGCAGCTACAGGCATCATTCAGAGATCAGCTTTTTTAGCCGGCGATTCCCTACACCATAAGAATGATCATAACAGCTGTTCCACTGCTTGATTGTTCTTATGGGAGGCGAGAGGGGATGTCCCCCCTCCTGCCGCCCTCCGGTGCTTCTACTGACTCACCGATAAGCCAGGATCGTTTTTTTTATTTATTTCAGGCTTTCCAGCCTAGAGGTGAGATGTGGGGTCTTATTGACCCCATATCTCACTGTAAAGAGGACCTGCCATGCCATATTCCTATTACAAGGGATGTTTCCATTCCTTGTAATAGGAATAAAAGTGATCAAAACATTTTTTTTTTGGGGGGGGGGGGGGGTATCAAAATAAAATAAAGTAAAATTAACAATACATTTTTTTTTTTTTTAAAGCGCCCCTGTCCCTGTGTGCTCGCATGCAGAAGCGAGTGCATACGTAAGTCCGCCCACATATGAAATCGGTGTTCAAACCACACATGTGAGGTATCGCTGCGAACGTTAGAGTGAGAACAATAATTTTGGTCCTAGACCTCCTCTGTAACTCAAAACATGTAACCAGTAAAATCCGCCTATGGGGATTTTTAAGTAGCGAAGTTTGGCGCCATTCCACGAGTGTGTGCAATTTTGAAGGGTGACATGTTGGGTATCTATTTACTCGGCGTAACTTAATCTTTCACATTATGCAGAAACATTGGGCTAACTTTACTGTTTTGTTTTTTGTAAAGCACAAAACTGTTTTTTTTTCCAAAAAAAAGGCGTTCAAAAAATTGCCGCGCAAGTGACGTGCAAGATAAGTTGCAACGACCGCCATTGTATTCTCTAGGGTCTTTGCTAAAAAAACATATATAATGTTTTGCGATTCTACATAATTTTTTAGTGAATAAATGATGATTTTTACATGTAGGAGAGAAATGTCAGAATTGGCCTGGGTGCTCCAGAACGCCTGATGGTGCTCCCTGCATGTTGGGCCTCTGTATGTGGCCACACTGTGTAAAGGTCTCACACATGTGGTATAGCCATACTCGGGAGTAATGGCAGAATGTGTTTTGGGGTGTAATTTGTGGTATGCATATGCTGTGTGTGAGAAATAACCTGCTAATATGACAATTTTGTGAACAAAAAAAAACAAAAAAAAAACAATCTTGATTTTGCAAAGAATTGTGGGAAAAAATGACAACTTCAAAAAACTCATAATGCCTCTTTCTAAATACCTTGGAATGTCTTCTTTCCAAAAAGTGGTCATTTTGGGGGTATTTGTACTTTTCTGGCATGTTAGGGTCTCAAAAAATGAGCTGTCAGTACTTCAGGTGTGATCAATTTTCAGATATTGGCACCATAGCTTGTGGACTCTATGGCCCCATGCTGAACGCGTGTTTTAAAAAGCAGAAACCTGCGTTTAAAAACGCGCGTTTTGCTGTATTTTCATGCCGCGTTTAGACGCGTTTAGACGCGTTTGCGTCTATAAGCATTTGTAAAGATAACATCATATAGACCCTCCCCAAGCTCAGAAAGCATGTATTGTTAACTATTTCTGCCAATTTGATCAGAGTGAGCAGCAGCAGCAGAGAGAGCAGTTGTACACTTGCATTTGCCTCTCTTTCTGTGTTTTTTTTTTTTAAATGGATCCCATATTGAATATATGTCAGGAAATGCTCCTGATGTTGCTCTTGATGCGGCAGCAATGTCGTCGCAAATTTGCATCAGAGGTCCAGAATCAGAGCTCGTCGATATTGGACCCATCCGTTGATGGCACAGCGAATGTCCGTTGGATATTTCACAAACATGTATGCATTTCACAAACATGTATACATTAGTGAGTATATATGCTCTATGAACTATCTAAACTAATTACGACATTTTAAACAATTTTTTCTAGTATTTTTTATGGTTTACCATCATATTTCTGAGTTTTCTGCTCCAAAAAATTGGGTTCCTTTAAAAAGGCTTATAAACGCAAACGCGGCTAAACGCAGGTGCCTGCGTTTAGCCGCGTTTAGCTGCGTTTTGCGTCTGAAAAGCAGAAAAGCAAAGTGTCTGAACGCATTTTTTTGCTTCTGGAAAAACGAGGTTAAACGCAACTGCATAAAAAACGGGAAAAAACTAGACTGTGTACATGGACACATAGGATAACATTGCATGCGTTCAGGTGCAGTTGAAAAAAGTGTCCAACTGCCTCTGAACGCGTGTTTAACTGCGTCTCGTGTGCATGAGGCCTATAACTTTCACAAAGACCAAATAATATACACCAATTTGTACTTATTTTTACTAAAGATTCGTAGCAGTATAACTGTTGCCCAAAATGTATCAAAAAAAATTACAAATTTGCTAAATTTTATAACAGAAACGAAGAAAGATTAATTTTATTTACAGAATTTTCAGTCTTTTCTTCTTTTATAGCGCAAAGAATAAAAAACCCAAGGGTGATTAAATACCACCAAAAGAAAGCTCTATTTGTGTGAAAAAAAGGACAATTTCATTTTATATGGGTACAGTGTTGTATGACTGAGTAACTGTCATTCAAAATGTGAGAGCACCGAAAGCTGAAAATTGGTCTGGTTATTCAGGGGGTTTAAGTACCCAGTGGTCAGGTGGTTAAACATAGGTAAGACTCATTGCATAATACGTTTATAAAAAGGTTTATTTAAAGCTAAAATAATGCAATTACAGCAACTAGGATAAATTTAGGCAATAGAGAGGGTACTCCAACCAAGAGATCATCAACAAATATGGATCATCACATCAAAGCTCTCATCTCTTTCCAACATGTTTCCTCTTGATAGGCTACTTCTGGGAATGAAGGATTTTTTTTTGATTAACTTTTATTTAGAATTTTATTTTTTGATGAATAATTTTCTGATGAATTTGGTTTTACATTATGTTATTATGTTAGTTTAATCACATGGTGGTAATTTTTGTGTTTGTTCACAATACTCAACTTTATTGATTTGCATAATACAGCGCATATCTTTAAAATTTTGAGCACCGTATCTTCACCTCCTCATATTCAAGGAGTAGTAAAAGTGCAGCAGTCTTTCCTACAGTATATTTGGCGCAAGATTTTTCTATACTATAGTTTCCTTTGAATACTGATTTTAAATGTTACACATGGATACTGCAGGTTCTTTAAGTTTGGATGGCTCTTGGAATGTTACTGGTGTACTGGTCTCTGGCTAGATTTCTGGAGAGATAATGATCTTTAAAAAAAAAAACATTGTTACTGCAACTGTTGCCTGTCATGGTTGCAGTGGTAGTATGGGGCCAGTATTTTTAGCAACAAACCTATTGTTCTGCAAACAGATAATAAAAACATCATGTATGCAATTAATGGCCTAGTCAGGCTGTGGAGACAGTGCTTTATTGTTTACATGGTAGAATTTGTCTCAAGGCAAAATGCCTGGCAGGTAAACACAAGGTAATTACTGGTTAATTTAAATCGCCAGAGTTTCAACTGCTCATAAACTGGACCAAGAAGCAGCAGTCAAAGGTCTAAACCAGGCAGGGGCTGACTGGGAATAAAATTCAGCCCTGGAAAAAATTTCATATCAGCCCCACAGCATTATTATACCAGCGCAACAGCATAACGTCATTATTTTCTTGTTCATGAAAGGGAAAACCATACATTTTAAAGCACATTTGAAGAGTGTATCATATATAGATAAGACAGATATGAAATCACGTAGGGCTTTATATATATATATATATATATATAAGCAAATTACAGTTAAAAGTGGTCAATCATCAAGGGGGGACCCAGGAACTCAGAACATGGGGGGGGAGGGGGACCACCTTCCGCAGAAAGAATACACTAAGGTGGGGGGGTTACTGATATAAGGTGAAAACCCTTTATATCTGAGCCCCCTTACATTATTGTACTAACTCCCCCCTTACATCAGTGACCCCCCCCCCTCAGACTGGCCTGGTGGTCCTGTCACTGACCTCCTCTCAGGTGCACCAAGCAGGGCTCAGTCAGTCGGCTCCAGCTTGGTGGCTCTGGTTTTATCCTATAGTCTCCTCTCCACACATGTCTGACTTCTCCCATGACCCCCATCCTGGCGGCGCTCCCACTCTTGACTCCTCTCCAGACTCTCTCAGAGACTGCAGACATGATACAGGAGATGGTCAGAGACTGCAGACATGATACAAGAGCTCAATGCAGCCTCACCAGTGCCCATCAAATGCAGCCTCACTGTGCCCATCAAATGAAGCCTCACTGTGCCCATCAAATGAAGCCTCACTGTGCTCATCAAATGCAGCTTTACTCTGCCCGTGAATGCGGCCTCACTGTGCCCACCATTGTGGCCTCACTGTGCCCATCAATGCAGCCTCACTGTGTTCACCAATGCAGCCTCACTGTGCCCATCATTGCAGCCCCTCCTGTGCCCCATGTCCCAGTCTGCAGTCCCTGTCTGTGGGAAGGCATGTTGTTGATGCTCGGTACAGTACCTTGCATGCCAGCAGGATATCCATGATGGCCAGCAGCAGGCAGGGCTGTTTTCGTTTTGGATGGGGACAGTGCTCCTTCCAGAGGATCTGTTTGCTGTGAGATGGAGTGGTCCCTAGCCACCTGCACCTTCAGCCGTCCTCATTTTCTGGCCCCAGTCAGCCTGTACTCTGGTCCTGGGGAAGTGGAGAGCACTGGGTGGGAGTTGGAGAGAAGGGGGAGCAGAGAGTACTGACAGGGTTGGAGAGCACATGGGTGTGGAAAAAGAGCAGGGGGGAGTGGAGATCACAGGGGTGGGGAGTGCAGAGCACGGGGGGGGGGGCAAAAATAACAGGGGTGGAGAGCACGGGAGGCTGAGAGCACTGGGGGGGTAAGAGTTTGGGGTGGCGAAGAGCACTGGACGGGAGCTTGAGAGCACTGGGGGGGCAGAAAAACAGGGCTGGAGAGCACTGGGGGGTACAAAGAGCAGGGGGGAGTGGAGAGCAATGTTGGGGGAGCTTAAGAGCACCCATGGGGGCCAGAAAGTACAGGGGTGGAAAGCACGGGGGACTGGAGAGCACTGGTGGGGTTTAAGAACACATGGGTGGGGGCAAATAGCAGGGGGGGGGGGGTGGAGAGTGCTGGGGGGAGCTTGCGAGAGCACTGGAGGGGGAGCCAAAAAGAACAGGGGTGGAGAGCATGGGGCTGGAGAGCACTGTGGGGGGTAGAGAGCACTGGGGTGGGGGCTGGAGAGCACTGTGGGGGTGGAGAGCACTGGGGTGGGGGCTAGAGAAGGATGGGGAGAGCTGGAGAGCAGAGGGGGGCAGAAAGAACAGGGGTAGGGAGCATGGGGGGCTGGACAGCACTGTGGGGGGTGGGGAGCACGGGGGGCTGCAGAGAACTGTGGGGGGTGGGGAGCACTGTGGGGGGTGGGGAGCACTGGGGTGGGGGCTAGATAAGGATGGGGTGAGCAGGGGGCAGAAAGAACAGGGGTTGAGAGAACTGTGGGGGGGGGGGGCTGGAGAGTGTGGTGGGGGAGGAGAGCACTGGGTGGGCAGTAAAAGAAGTTGGACGGGGGGGTCAGCAGGATGGCGGCATATAGAGGAAATTAGATTTCTATATTCCTCCATGCAGCCGCTGAATGCTTGAATCTCCTCCTCTCCCTCCTCCAAGCATTCAGCGGCTGCATGGAGGAATATAGAAAGCTAATCTCCTCTATATGCGCCCCCCCTGCCGATCCCCCTATCCAGGCACACAGGGCGGGCGGTACTCGCAGGCATCTTCTCCTGTGTTTCACGGAGCTGGCCGGGTCTGTGTTCGGCAGCTGCACTGTAACACGGTCCCGCCCCCCTAGACCGGCTGTGCGATTGGTGGAACACTGATTCTATCTACTATCACACGAGCCGGTCTAGGGGGGCGGGACCGTATTACAGCACGGCCGCCGAACACAGACCTGGCCAGCTCCGTGAAACACAGGAGCATGAGAGAGGGGAGCACTGCAGCCGCAAAGCGGCCCCAGAGCAGGCAGCCTACCGGGAAATATCCCGGTAGGCCAGTCCGGCTCTGAAACCAGGGGTAGGCAACCTTTTGTAGGCACTCTCAATTTTTTTTAAAAGAAAATTGAGAGTGCCAGTTCTAAAAAAAAAGTAAACTTCACACTCTCAATGACGAAAAAGAAAAAATTACTTCAATAATAGTAAGAAATTACCATTGCGCTTCCAAAGATCAACGATAACTTATCCTTGTTTCAAAAGATGTATGCTGCAAGGCATGTATGCTAAGGTTGAAATGAATATGTCAGCCAAGGACTTCTGCAGATCACCCCAATTCCTGCACCTTTACAGCCCAGATCAGTCCCAATCAGACCCCAGATCAGTCCCAGCTCCTGCACCATCACACCCCAGGTTGGCCCCAGTTCCTGCACTATCACACCCCAGATCAGCCCCAGTTCCTTCCCCATCACACCCCAGATCAGCCCCAGTTCCTTCGCCATCACACCATAGATCAGCCCCAGTTCCTGCGCCATCACTTGCATCAGGGTCCCAAGAATTCTCCCCCATAACATCATGCTCCCCGGAGCCTCCCCTTTACATAAGGGTCCCCAGAGGCTCCCCAGACTTACATCAATCACCAGAGTCCCCCCTTACATTGGGGTCCCCAAAGTCCCCCCCACTTACATCAGAGGGGACATCCCCCCTCCTGCTGCCCTCTGGTGCTTCTACTGACTCACCGCTACGATCAAAGCCAGGATCGTTTTTTTTTTTTTTTTTTTATTTCAGGCTTTCCAGCCTAGAGGTGACATGTGGGGTCTTATTGACCCCATATCTCACTGTAAAGAGGACCTGTCATGCCATATTAATCATAAAAGTGATCAAAAAATGTTTTTGGGAGAAAAAAGTATCAAACTAAAATAAATAAAGTAAAACGAACAATCACATTTTTTCTTTTTTTTTAAAGCGCCCCTGTCCCCGTGTGCTCGCATGCAGAAGCAAACACATACGTAAGTCCCGCCCACATATGAAAACGGTGTTCAGAACATACATGTGAGGTATCGCTGCAAACGTTAGAGCGAGAAATATATAATGTTTTGGGTTTCTATGTAATTTTCTAGTGAATAAATGATGATTTTTACATGTAGGAGAGAAATGTCAGAATTGGCCTGGTGCTCCAGAACGCCTGATGGTGCTCCCTACATGTTGGGCCTCTGTATGTGGCCACGCTGTGTAAAAGTCTCACACATGTAATATCGCCATACTTGGGAGTAATAGCAGAATGTGTTTTGGGGTGTTATTTGTGGTATGCATATGCTGTGTGTGAGAACCTGCTAATATGACAATTTTGTGAAAAAGAAGAAAAGAAAAAAAAAATCTTGATATTGCAAAGAATTGTGGGAAAAAATGACAACTTCAAAAAACTCACCATGCCTTTTCTAAATACCTTGGAATGTCTTCTTTCCAAAAAGGGGTCATTTGGGGGGGGGGGGGGGGGTTGGGGGGGGGGGGCGGGGGGGGGGGGGGGGGTTTTTGTACTTTTCTGGCATGTTAGGGTCTCAAGAAATGAGATAGGCCGTCAGTACTTCAGGTGTGATCAATTTTCAGATATTGGCACCATAGCTTGTGGACTCTATAACTTTCACAAAGACATGTAATATACACCAATTTGTACTTATTTTTGCTAAAGATATGTAGCAGTATAAATTTTGGCCAAAATTTATCAAGAAAAATTACAAATTTGCTAAATTTTATAACAGAAACGAAGAAAGATTAATTTTTTTTACAGAATTTTCAGTCTATTTTCTTTTATAGCGCAAAAAATAAAGAACCCAAGGGTGATTAAATACCACCAAAAGAAAGCTCTATTTGTGTGAAAAAAGGACAAAAATTTCATATGGGTACAGTGTTGTACCTACTGTAAAAAAAAACACACACGTCACAGACCTAACCCCTCCCCGCCCCCTAGTGGTTAACTCTTTTACTGCCAGTGTCATTTATACAAGTATCAATGCATTTAAATAGCATTGATTGCTGTATAAATGACAATGGTCCCAAAAATGTGTTAAAAATGTCCGATGTGTCTGCCATAATGTCGCAGTCACAATAAAAATCGCTGATCGCCGCCATTACTATTAAAAAAAAAAAAATATTAATAAAAATGCTATAAAACTATCCCCTATTTTGTAAACGCTATAACTTTTGCGCAAACCAATCAATAATCGCTAATTGCGATTTTTTTTTAACCAAAAATATGTAGAAGAATACGTATCGGCATAAACTGAGGAAAAAATATGTTTTTTTATATATTTTTTTTAGGGATATTTATTATAGCAAAAAATGAAAACCAGGGGCGATCAAATACCACCAAAGGAAAGCTCTATTTGTGGGGAAAAAAGGACGCCAATATTGTTTGGGAGCCATGTCGCACGACCGCGCAATTGTCAGTTAAAGCGACGCAGTGCCGAATCGCAAAAAAGGGGCCTGGTCCTTTGGCTGCAAATTGGTCCGGGGCTGAAGTGGTTAAGTTTGGATGGCTCTTGGAATGTTTACTGGTGTACTGGTCTCTGGCTAGATTTCTGGAGAGATAACGATCTTAAGAAAACAAAACAAACAAAAAAAAAAAACATTGTTACTGCAACTGTTGCCTGTCATGGTTGCAGTGGTAGTATGGGCCAGTATTTTTAGCAACAAACCTATTGTTCTGCAAACAGATAATAAAAACATCTTGTATGCAATTAATGGCCTAGTCAGGCTGTGGAGACAGTGCTTTATTGTTTACATGGTAGAATTTGTCTCAAGGCAAAATGCCTGGCAGGTAAACACAAGGTAATTACTGGTTAATTTACATCGCCAGAGTTTCAACTGCTCATAAACTGGACCAAGAAGCAGCAGTCAAAGGTCTAAACCAGGGGTAGGCAACCTTTTGTAGGCACTCTCAATTTTTTTTTAAAGAAAATTGAGAGTGCCAGTTCTAAAAAAAAAAAGTCAACTTCACACTCTCAATGACGAAAAAGAAAAAATTACTTGAATAATAGTAAGAAATAACCATTGTGCTTCCAAAGATCAATGATAACTTATCCTTGTTTCAAAAGATGTATGCTGCAAGGCATGTATGCTAAGGTTGAAATTTATATGTCAGCCAAGGACTTCTGCAGATCACCCCAATTCTTGCACCTTTACAGCCCAGATCAGTCCCAATTCCTGCACCTTTACAGCCCAGATCAGTCCCAATTCCTGCACCTTTACAGCCCAGATCAGTCCCAATTCCTGCACCTTTACAGCCCAGATCAGTCCCAATTCCTGCACCTTTACAGCCCAGATCAGTCCCAATTCCTTGAACCTTTACACCTCAGATCAGTGAGAAGTTATGCACCATCACAACTCAGATCACCCATAATTCCTGCACCTTCACATCTCACATTCCTGAACCATCAGACCACTTCAGTTCCTGCCAGTGGCGGTGCGTGCATAGAGGGCGCAGGAGCGCCGCCCCCCCTCTCCTGCACCGCTCTATCACCAATATCTATTGTCACTGCTGCCGCCCCCTATTCAGGTGTCCGGCCCCTGATCGGGCGCCGGGCATCTGAATTACAGTGGGGGGGGGGGGGGGGGGTGTTGCTGGAAGCGCCCCTATTAGAGCTGTAAGCTCTAATAGGGGACCTTATTAGAGCGGTGTGCTCTAATAGGCTTCCCTAAGTGTAAACAGCGGGCGCACTGCTGTGCGTTCGCTGATTACACAGTATTGTGTTAGAGAAGCGAATACATCGCTTCCCCAACACAGACCCGCCTCTCAGCCAATCAGGTTGCCAGGTCTGTTACCTGTCACCTGATTGGCTGAAGTCACAGGCGCTGTGATTGGACGCTAGGCGTCCAATCATAGCAGAAGACAGGAGGAGCGCGGGAGAAGACATCCGACGGAGACACCGCTCGCCGCCTGAGGCCGTCACCAGCTGCACACCGGGACAAGGTAAGTGCAGAGGGCAGGCAGGGGGCACAGTGGCAGCACTTAAGGGGCACAGTGGCAGCACTTAAGGGGTACAGTGGCAGCACTTAAGGGGCACAGTGGCAGCGTTTGGAGCACAGTGGCAGAACTTGGGGCACAATGGCAGCACTTGGGGCACAATGGCAGCACTTGGGGCACAATGGCAGAACTTGGGGCACAATGGCAGCACTTGGGGCACAGTGGCAGCACTTGGGGCACAGTGGCAGCACTTGGGGCACAATGGCAGAACTTGGGCACAGTGGCAGCACTTGGGGCACAGTGGCAGCACTTGGGGCACAGTGGCAGCACTTGGGGCACAATGACAGCACTTGGGGCACTGTGGCAGCGTTTGATGGGCACAGTGGCAGCACTTGGGGCACAGTGGCAGCGTTTGATGGGCACAGTGGCAGCATTTAATGGGCACAGTGGCAGCGTTTAATGGGCACAGTGGCAGCGTTTGATGGCACAGTGAGGCTGTTTGTTTGCGCCCCCCCAAAAATTTTGAGCACCAGCCGCCACTGGTTCCTGCACCTTCATACCTCAGATCACCCCGATTCCTGTACCTTTACACCTCATATCACCCCAATTCCTGCATCCTCACACCTCCTATCATGCCAAATCCTGCACCTTCACACCTCAGATCTACCCAGTGCACCTCTAGACACCAGATTAGCCCCAATTCAGATTAGCCCCACCAGACCCCAGATCAGTCCCAGCTCCTGCGCCATCACACCCCAGATCACACCCAGTTCCTGCACTATCACACCCCAGATCAGCCCCAGTTCCTGCACTATCACACCCCAGATCAGCCCCAGTTCCTGCACTATCACACCCCAGATCAGCCCCAGTTCCTTTGCCATCACACCCCAGATCAGCCCCATTTCCTTGGCCATCACACCCCAGATCAGCCCCAGTTCCTTTGCCATCACACCTCAGATCAGCCCCAGTTCCTTCGCCATCACACCCCAGATCAGCCCCAGTTCCTTCGCCATCACACCCCAGATCAGCCCCAGTTTCTTCACCATCACACCCCAGATCAGCCCCAGTTCCTGCGCCATCACTTGCATCAGGGTCCCAAGAGTTCTCCCCCATAACATCATGTTCTCCATAGCCTCCCCTTTACATCAGGGTCCCCAGAGCCCCCTATTAAATAAGGGTCCCCAGAGGCTCCCCAGACTTACATCAATCACCAGAGTCCCCCCTTACATTGGGGGCCCCAAAGTCCCCCCCCCCCACTTACATCAGGTCTCCAAATCCCCCTCATTAAATCAGGGTCCCAGAGTCTGCCCACATAATATCAGGGTCCTCAGAGTTGCCTGCATTACATAAGGTTCCCCAGTGTCCCCCTGAAAACTCCATCATACTTAGACCATGTGCCGCATGCAACCATAACCCCCCCCCCCCCCATAATCTCACTCATCAAACCATAACTCTACCAAGCATATCCTACCTTCCATCCAACCCAGTAGTACCTCAAATGCCCCATGCTCCACCACCCTTAACTTCTTCAGATCCGCCCTATAGCAGAATGACGGCTACAGCACCCCTGCTTTGCTGGGAGTACGTCTGTTAATGTCCTCCTGCGCCCGAGCGGCCTGCGCGCCCCCTGCAGGGCGCGCTCTGCTCGCTCTGTGTTCAGCGAGTCTGAGACTCGCTGGATCACAGATCAGAGTAAGGGGTCCATTCCGACCGCTTACCATGTGATCAGCTGTCAGCCAATGACAGCTGATCATGTGATGTCAACAGAGCTGGTAATCGTGCTGACAGCGTGAGGAGAATCTGGCGTGATCTCCGGTGGCTGTGAGACATCAGTCCCTCCCACAGCGAGCTGCCGCCAGCTCCTCAGTGTCCACCTGTGCCCCCTGACAGTGCCACCTAGCAGTAGGCAACAGTGCCGCCTACCAGTGCCCACCAATGCCACCCATCAGGGCCCACAGTGTCACCCATCAGTCCCACAGTGCCACCTATCAGTGCCCACAGTGCCACCTATTAGTGCCCACAATCAGTGCCTCAACAGTGCTGCACATCAGTGCCACCTATCAGTGCCCATCAGTGTCACCTACCAGTACCCATCAGTGCCACTTATCAATACCCATCAGTGTCATCTATCAGTGGTACCTATCAGTGCCCATCAGTGCCACCCACCAGTGCCACCCATCAGGGCCCATCAGTGCCATCTTATCAGTGGCCATGAGTGCCGCCTTATCTGTGCCCATCAGTACCGCCTTATCTGTCCCGATCAGTGCCGCCTTATCTGTGCCTATCAGTGCCGTCTTAACTGTGCCTATCAGAGCCCATTAGTGCAGCCTATCAGTGCCCACCAGTGCATATCAATGAAGGAGAAAAATTACCTGTTTGCAAAATTTTATAACAAACTATGAAACATGATTTTTTTTTTCAAAATTTTCCATCTTTTTTTGTTTGTTTAGTAAAAAATAAAAATCCCAGCTGTGATTAAATACCACCAAAAGAAAGCTCTATTTGTGGGAAAAAATGATAAAAATGTCATTTGGGTACACTGTAGCATGACCGCGCAATTGTCATTCAAGGTGCGTCAGCTCCTAACCATGTCCAAATCACACATGCATCCTCACATACAAACCCACACCCAATCACCAATGCAAAAGCATGCACATACACATAACCCAATCCATGACAATCCGCACTATTACACACCAACCACAACACCCACACCACCATCCATGCAGACACATTTGCATGTGCATACACACCCACCCATGCACACACCGCAACCACATCTTTTATGCACTTGCACTTCCGGGAGTCCAGGCCGCACCCATGACATCACCGCTCGGCTCCCTCCTCTTGCTGCCGGCCCAGTAGGAGAGAGGAGCGAAGCCTTGCGCATGCGCAGTAGGTTTCCTGGCGTGAAGCCGTAAGGCTACACTGCCGGGTTCCCTTATCCGCAATGGCGGCGAAATGCACCTGACAGCTAATGGAAACATCACTGGACTCCAGGAGAGGCAAGTGTCCTATTATTAAAAAAAGCCAGCAGCTTTGGACAGCACTATTGTTAATCTGGGGGAAGTGTTATGCCCCGTACACACGGTCGGATTTTCCGACGGCAAATGTTCGATGGGAGCTTGTTGTTGGAAATTTCCGACCGTGTGTAGGCTCCATCGGACATTTTCCGACAAACAAAATTTCAGATCTGGATCTCAAATTTTCCAACAACAAAATCCGTTGTCGGAAATTCCAATTGTGTGTACACAATTCCGACGCATGCTCGGAATCAAGCAGAAGAGCCGCACTAGCTATTGAACTTAATTTGTCTTGGCTCGCCGTACGTGTTGTATGTCACCGCGTTCGGAATTTCCAACAGGATTTGTGTAACCGTGTGTAGGCAAGACAAGTTTGAGCCAACATCCGTCGGGAAAAAAACATGGATTTTGTTGTCGGAAAATCCTATCGTGTGTACAGGGCATTAGAAGAACTAGCAGATTTAGATACAGTAACAAATTTAAAGTGTTACTTAACCCAGGACCCTGCATTCACTATATCTGGTTTCCCACAGTACACAGAACATGAAAATGCAATTATTTTAGTAACTATAAACTGCTAAATACCTTTTCTCATCAGCAGTATATAGCAGTCTTGTGACTTCTATTAGTGTCCGGATGAGCACTGGTTAAATTTAGTAGGAGGGGTTTTCATTATCCTTTTACTTTTCTATGAGGCAGCATAACCCCTGACCCTCTGCCTGCACAGTGCTGATTGGCCCTGTGCTGATCACATACAACCTCCCAAAAAGGAAACAAAAACTCTCTAGCAATACACACCAAACTGAGCATTTACAGAGTGCCTCCAAGGCTCTGTTCTATCAGCAGATGTATTGGGGACTGTAGAAGAAGAGGAGGATCAGAGAAGACAGGATCAAACAGCCTTTTTATACAATGCAGAGGATCCACAGTGAGTATAAAGCATGATTTGCTGCATATACAGGCTGGTTTTACTGTTGTGGGTTTGTGAACACTTTAAGACAAAATCTAACTTACACTGCACTTACACAAGCAGTTACAGCAACATTGTTTTTCTTTTGAGAAAAAGGTTTTACATGAATAATTAAAAGCTGATCATAGTAAGCACCCCTGTCAGCGGTAAATGGTTTGTCTCAACATGCAGATACATTTGCAGGAGAGCTTGTTCTGTTGAAAACAACAGACTTACGGTCTGGATGACCAAATGAAAATTACATAGTTACATACAGTGCCTTGAAAAAGTATTTAAACCCCTTGAAATTTTCCAAATCTTTTCATGTTACAACCAAAAACTTAAATGGGTTTTATTGGGATTTTATGTGATAGACCAACACAAAGTGGCACATAATTGTGAAGTGGAAGGAAAATGATAAATGATTTTCAAGATTTTTTACAAATAAATATCTTAAAAGTGTGACGTGCATTTGTATTCAGCCCCCTTTAACTCTGATACCCCTAACTAAAATATAGTGGAACCAATTGCCTTCAGAAGTCACCTAATTAGTAAATAGAGTCCACCTGTGTGTAATTTAATCTCAGTATAAATACAGCTGTTTTGAGAAGCCCTCAGAGGTTCGTTAGAGATCCTTAGTGAACAAACAACATCATGAAGGCCAAGGAACACACCAGACAGGTCATGGATAACGTTGTGGAGAAGTTTAAAGCAGGGTTAGGGTATATAAAATATCCCAAGCTTTTGACATCTCATGGAGCACTGTTCAATCCATCAACGGAAAATGGAAAGCGTATGACACAACTGCAAACCTACCGGGACATGACATGCCAGGCATTGGGCAAGGAGAGCATCAATCAGAGAAGCAGCCAAGAGGCCCATGGTAACTCTGGAGGAGCTGCAGAGATCCACAGCTCAAGTGGGGGAATCTGTCCACAGGACAACTATTAGTTGTGCACTCCACAAACCTGACCTTTATGGAAGAGTGACAAGGAGAAAGCCATTGTTGAAAGAAAGCCATAAGAAGTCCCGTTTGCAGTTTGCGAGAAGCCATGTGGGGGACATAACAAACATGTGGAAGAAGGTCAGGCCCGGATTTACTCCCTTTGCCACCCCAATGCCAGGTCCTTCAATGACGCCCCCCCTACACACACACACCACCATTCTCGTCCTTTATCGATGACTGCTACAATAGATCACATTTGCGCAATGGTCAGTTAAATCAACGCAGTGCCGTATAGCAATAAAATGATTGAAGTGCAATATTCCTATTATTACATTGTTATATGAAATAAAATAGTTCAACTTACCATGAGCAGAATCAGTCGGAGCCTGAGCATGTCACTTGCCAACGTCACCTGCCTTCAGATGCAGATTGTCACTTGCCACATGTTGCAGATTGTCACTTGCCACGTCACTTGTCAGCGGATGCAGGGTGTCACTTGCCACGTCACTTGTCAGCGGATGCATGGTGTCACTTGCCACGTCACTTGTCAGCGGATGCAGGGTGTCAATTGCCACGTCACTTGTCAGCGGATGCAGGGTGTCACTTGCCACGTCACTTGTCAGCGGATGCAGGGTGTCACTTGCCAACAGATGCAGGGTGTCACTTGCCACGTCACTTGTCAGCAGATCAGGGGCACATTCAGGGGGGCGGCAAACTCTCCCCCTCTAGCAAGCCCGTTTAGCCGGCACCGCTGCTTTTTTCACGGGGACCGATCAGGCTTGTTTACTTCCACTTCCTGGTAGCAGTGGAACGCACGATAAGGCGGACGTGATGTCATCCGCCGGAAATGATGCAAGAAATGAGCGGCAACGCGCCCATCATTTCCGGCGGATGACATCACGTCTGCCCTATGGTGCGTTCCAGTAACCAGGAAGTGGGAATACACAAGCCCGATCGGTCCCCTTGAAATAAGCAGCGGTGCAGACAAAACGGGCTGGCTAGTGGTAGTGTTTCTAGCGAAAGCAGAGAAGTCGCCGCAGAAGCGGCACCGCCCCTGCACCACTGCCGCCCCGAGGCCTGGCCTCGGTGGCCTTGTGGGGAATCCGGCCCTGAAGAAGGTGCTCTGGTCAGATGAGACCAAAGTTAAACTTTTTGGCCTAAAAGCAAAACACTGTGTGGCAAAAAACTAACACTGCACATCACCCTGAACACACCATCCCCACCATGAATCATGTTGTGGGGATGCTTTTCTTCAGCAGGGACAGAGAAGCTGGTCAGAGTTGATGGGAAGATGGAAGGAGCCAAACACTGGGCAATCTTAGAAGAAAACATGTTAGAGTCTGCAAAACTTGAGACTGGGGCAGAGGTTCACCTTCCAGCAGAGCAACAACCCTAAAAATACAGCCAGAGCTACAATAGAATGGTTTAGTTCAAAGCATATTAATGTGTTAGAATGGCCCAGTCAAAGTCCAGACCTAAATCCAATTGAGAATTGCTGTTCAGACGCTCTCCAGCCAATCTGACAGAGCTTGAGCTATTTTGCAAAGAAGAATGGGCAAAAATGTCACTCTCTAGAAGTGCAAAGCTGGTATTTCCATTACAAGATATATCCAAAAAGACTTGCAGCTGTAATTGTAGAGAAAGGTGGTTCTACAAAGTATTGACTCAGGGGGGCTGAATAAAAATGCATGCAGTGGCGGTGCGTCCATAAGGGTGCACGGGCACCGCCCTCTCTCTCCTGCCACCCCCTCTAGCACCAATAGATATCTTCATGCATTGCATGACTCTATCTATAGCCGCCGCTGCCACCACCTATTCAAGCGCCGGCCCCTTTTCGGACGCTGGGCGCCTGAATTACAGTGGCGGGGTTGTATTTTTGAGGCACCTGTTTAGAGCCATAGGCTCTAATAGGCATCAAAAAAGGTGACTCACTGACCCAGCTGTGTTGGAAAAGCGAATGAATATTCACTTTCCTAACACTAAACCGCATCCCCGCCAATCAGGTGCTCAGATCTGTTACCCATGACCTGATTGGCTAAAACGACAGGCGATGTGATTGGAAGCCTATCAGGTCTCCAATCATAGCAGAGGATGGGAAGAGAGGACAGGAGAAGACATTGAGGAGTTGTCCCACTGAGACAGGGTAAGTGCAGACGGCGGGCAGGCAGGGGGCACACTGGCACAGTGGCTGCATTTGATGGGGCACAGTGGGAGCATTTGATGGGGCACAGTTACAGCATTTAATGGGGCACAGTGGGAGCATTTGATATGGCACAGTGGCTGCGTTTGATGGGCACAGTGGCTGCGTTTGATGGGCACAGTGGCTGCGTTTGATGGCACAGTGGCGGCAATTGATGGGCACAGTGGCTGCATTTGATAGCACAGTGGCGGCTATTGATGGGCACAGTGGCTGCATTTGATGGTACAGTGGCTGCGCTTGATGGCACAGTGGCGGCAATTGATGGGCACAGTGGCTGCATTTGATAGCACAGTGGCGGCTATTGATGGGCACAGTGGCTGCATTTGATGGCACAGTGGCTGCGTTTGATGGCACAGTGGCGGCGATTGATGGGCACAGTGGCTACTTTGATGGTACGGTGGTGGCAATTGATGGGCACAGTGGCTGCGTTTGATGGTACAGTGAGGCTGCAATTGATGGGGTTTTTTTGTTCGCACCCCCTCAAAAATTTTGAGCACCGGCCACCACTGAATGCATGCCACAATTTGGAAAACATTTATCATTTTCCTTCCACTTTGGTTGTAACATGACAACATTTGGAAAATTTCAAGAGGTATGAAAACTTTTTCAAGGCACTGTAGTTGGTAAGGTTGAATAAAGACACCAGTCCATCCAGTTCAACCTGTGTGGGTGGGTGTTTGTGTTGATAATCATTTATCATATCCCTGTACATTGTGTTTGCTAAGATGCACTTCCAAGAGTCTTTTAAAACTACCCTCCAAAATAAAGGAAAGAAAACTGAAACAAGAAAACTACTGCATCCATCTCATCTAAGAATTGGTAGGCTGCAATATAATAAATATTTGCTTTTGGGTTTAATACCACTTAAAATAATTTTTTAGTGCATTTAAAGAAGTTTAGTTTATTTTATGTATTTAATAATTCTTTCTGTAGTATTTTTTACATTTTTTATTCAACTTTTCAATGACAGCTACATCGCGGATCTACATTGCCAGGACGGCGCCCTATGATGTCGTCCCGTGCACGAGCGGCCTGTGTGAGACTCACTGGATCACAGATCCCGACCCCTTACCACGTGATTTTTTGCCCTAAACGGGTGTTTTTGAAAGAGCAGAATACACCCACAGTATGTATCTCACCCCTACAGATATGCAGAAAACACTGCAAAACTTTATTTTTTTTGCACTAAATGGGTGTATTTGGAATAGCAGAATACACCCACAGTATGTAAACTGTGTATGTCACACCTACAGAAATGCATAAAATGCTATTCCAAAAAAATGTTTTTGCCCTAAAAATTTTTTTTTGAATAGCACAATAGTAGAACACTATATAAATTGTGTATCTCACACCTACAGATATGCAGAAAACACTGATATTTTTTTTATTTTGCACCAAATGGATGTTTTTGGAATAGCAGAATACACCCACAGTATGTAAACGGTGTATCTCACACCTACAGAAATGCAGAAAATGCTATTCAAAATTTTTTTTTTTGCCCTAAGATCTTTTTTTTTGAATCGCACAATAGTAGAACACTATATAAATGGTTTATCTCACACCTACAGATATGCAGAAAACACTGCAAAATATTTTTGTTTGCCCTAAATGGGTGTTTTTGGGAGAGCAGAGTACACCCACAGTATGTACAGGGTGTATCTCACACCCACAGATATGCAGCAAATGGTATTCAAAAAATATTTTTTTGCCCTAAAATATATATTTTTTTCAATAGCACAATAGTAGAACACTATATAAATTGTGTATCTCACACCTACAGATATACAGAAAATACTGCAAAATATATATTTTTTGCCCTAAATGGGTGTATTTGGAAGAGCAGAATACACCCACAGTATGTTAAGGGTGTATCTCACAGTAACATATGTAGTGCTGGTGCACTGAGCTTGCAGATAAAAGTTATATTTTCTCTGGCACTGGGCTCATGGCAGTGTAAAAAGACTGTGCACTGCAACACAACCAGGTAAATCTATGTAGATCGCTGAGTTATTAGAATAGATTTCTGAATCTGGACTCCTAGATAATTCTCTCTCCCTCAAAGCAGCAGCAGGAACCTTGCCCTACACTGTCTATCTTTTCTCTCAGTGCAGTGTAAAAAGCTTGTGCACTGCATCCACACAACAAAATCAATGTAGATCGCTGACTAATTAGAATAGATTTCAGAATCAGGACTCCTATCATGTAATTCTCTCCCTCACAGCAGCAGCAGCCAGGAACCTTTCCCTACACTGTCTAAAGCAGAGTGACGTGCTGTTCTGTGTGCCTCTAGCTTATATAGAGGCTGGGTCACATGCTGCACTGGCCAATAACAGCCATGCCATTAGTAGGCATGGCTGTGATGGCTTCAACTGGCACACCAGTTAAACGAATGTTGATTGCCTGCCCTGCAGCTCTTTAAAATGCGCCATTACATTGCCGAACATCGGACCCGAACCCGAACATACAGTCAATTGTTTGGGTTCGGGTCCGTGACCCAAAAACCCAAAAGTCCGTCCGGCTTTCACACTGGAGTGAAAGGACCTGCTTTTTTCAGGAGCTACACAGGCGGTATTTTTAGCGCTGTAGCTCCTGTAGCTCCTGAAAAATGCCCCAGTGTGAAAGCACCCTAAGTGGTGTTTTTTTTTACATACCTCTAAATGCCTGTTGCTAGGGGGTCCCTCATAGTCTGCCTCCTTCGGTGCCTGGGCTGGCGACATCACTTCCCCTCAGTGCAGGAAGGGCTCCCCAGTCATCTGGGACCTGTCACGTGTCCCAGATGACTGTGCGGCCAATCACGGCACGCAGCGCCGCTCGTGCATGCGCAGCCAGGGCACCACAGTTGCAATGCCGGCGCTGCCTAGCGGATCGGGGGATGAGCGGAGCTTCGACCCCCCCGCATCGCTGGACCCTGGAACAGGTAAGTGTCCGATTATTAAAAGTCAGCAGCTGCAGTATTTGTAGCTGCTGACATTTAATTTTTTTTTTTTTAGGGATACACCTCTTTAGCAAATAGTCATGCAAGCAGTTGACTCTCAGAAACTTGTCTTCTGATTCTGTTGTGGTTTTGGGCCTGTCAAACCTCTTACCGTCAGAGTTTCCTCTAGTTTCCAAGTGCCTTTAGATGGTGTAGGATACTGTACTTACTGTACTTACTGACACCCTTGGTTTTCTTTGCAATTTCTCTAAAGGAAAGACCTACACGTTTAAAGGTTATAATGGTCTGTATGTCTTTCTTTGTTAATTGCCTTTTTAATGCCATTCCTCCCGCAGTACAATATTATCTAAATACCTTTTAAAGAGGAAGTACACCCTGTTCCAAATTATTATGCCAATGATATTTTTCTCATTTACCTAAATAATTGATGTAAACAACAGTCAGCATAATTCTCATGTTATCAACTATTAAGAGTACAATTCAAATTTTATTGAACAAACCTCCTAAATATAAATAAAAATATAAATATATATAAATTAAATATAAATAACAGTTTTTTTTTTAAAAATAAAAAACTTACAATGCACTGTTCCAAATTATTACACACAGTAAGCTTCAAAACACTTTATAGGGTGTAAAGAACTGAAAATTGTCATTTGTTGTATTTGCAGCATATTTACTGAAATCAAAAGATATTTCAATCAAACTTTGAACAACATTTTAACTTTTTCAACATTTTAACAGGTCACGTTACATTTTAACATAGGACCCCTTATTTGATAGCAGCTTCACAAGTCTTGCATCCATTGAACTTGTGAGTTTTAGACAGTTTCTGCTTGAATTTGTTTGTAAGATGTCAGAATAGCCTCCCAGAGCTGCTGTTTGGATGTAAACTGCCTCCCACCCTCATAGATCTTTTGCTTGAGGATGCTCCAAAGGTTCTCAATAGGATTGAGGTCAGGGGATGGAGGCCACACCATGACTTTCTCTCCTTTTATCCCCATAGCAGCCATTGATGCAGAGGTATTCTTTGCAGCATGAGATGGTGCATTGTCATGCATGAAGATGATTTTATTACGGAAAGCATAGTTCGTCCTTCTGTACCAGGGAAGTAAGTGGTCAGTCAGGAACTCCACTCATCTTTACACCTTCTAGAACCCTAAAGGGGCCGACCAGCTCTCTTCCCATGAGTCCGGCCCAAAACATGACTCCACCACTGCCTTGCTGACGTCGCAGCCTTGTTGGAACAGGGTGGCTGTCCACCAGCCACAACTCCATCCATCTGGACCATCCAGGGTTGCATGGCACTCATCAGTGAACAGTACTGTTTGAAAATTAGTCTTCATGTATTTTTCTGCCCAATGCAGCCGTTTCTGCTTGTGAGCATTGGTTAGTGGTGGCCGAATGGAAGGTTTATGCACAGTTTCAAGACTCTGGAGGACTCTACACCTTGATGTCTGTGGGACTTCAGAGGCACCAGCAGCTTCAAATATCTGTTTTCTGCTATGTAATGGTGTTTTAGCAGCTGCTCTCTTGATCCAATGCATGGATCTGGCAGAAATCTTCCTCAATGTGCCTTTATCTGCACGAAACCCGTCTGTGTTCTGAATCAGCCACAAATCTCTTAATAGTGCAATGATCACGCTTACGTTTTCGTGAAATATCAAATGTTTTCATACCTCGTCCAAGGCATTGAACTATTTCACTCTTTTCGGCAGAAGAGAGATCCTTTTTCTTCCCCATATTGCTTGAAAATAGTGCTCTGCTTAATAATGTGGAACACCCTGCTTAAGTAGTTTTTTCATTAATTGGGCTCATCTGGCAATATAATTATCACAGGTGTCCGAGATTGTTTTCAGTGATCAAAAGAGCCCTGAGACACAATGTTATCCATGAGTTAAACTGAAAAACAAAATATTTAATCTTTGCGACACTGAAATAGAATTTGCATAATAATTTGGAACAGGGTGTAAAGTCTTCCTTTTTAATTGTACCTACAGGAAAGCCTATAATACGGCTTACCTGTAGGTACTGTAAATATCTCCTAAACTGGCACCGTTTAGGAGATATTTACTATATACGCCAACATTATTGGCACATGCGCTCTGAAGAAACGCCCATGCCGTTTCTTCAGGGCCCTGTGCCATGACCGGTGGCTCCCACGCATATGCGCGGGAGGGACGTCATCACGGCTCCGGCCAATCACAGCGCCGGAGCCCATGAACATGGAAGAAACACCAGGGGAAATGTTAGCCCATTAAGGGCGAGATCATAAATTTTGAAAATATGAGGAGATCGTCAAAAAAGGGACGTGGCCCCAGTCGTGGTGCTGCTGGTGGAGCTCCTGTTGCAGGGAGAGGACGTGGTCGATCTGTGCCAGCTACACGCACTAGTGAAACACCTTCCTCAGGTGCAAGTAGGCGACAGAGCCTGTAGCTGTATTTCGGCGTGCCTAATGAGGCTGTACGAATGTTGAGGCCAGGACAAGTACAGGCGATAGTAGATTGGGTTGCTGACAGTGCCTCCGGTTCCTTCACATTGTCTCCCACCCAGCCTCCTGATGAAAGTTCAGAGTTGGCACCTGCAGCCGATGTCCATCAGTCTTTCACCTCACCCCCTTGCAAATCAGCCAATCAGTCTGAGCCCCAAATCATGCAGCAGTCTCTTCTGCTTTTTGATGACTCTGTTAGCAGGGTTTCCCGGGGCCATCCACCTAGCGCTGCCCCAGAAGTGGAAGAGATTATGTGCACCGATGCCCAACCACTTATGTTTCATGATGAGTACATGGGAGGACCATCGCAGCACGTCTCGGATGATGACGAAACACAGGTGCCCACTGCTGCTGCTTTCGCCATTGTGCAGACCGACAAGGAGGGCAGGGGTGAAGACTAGGTGGAAGATGATGTGGAGGACGATGAGGTCCTTGACCCCAGCTGGAATCAACATCATGCAGGTGACCAGTGTAGTTCGGAGGAAGAGGCGGTGGTCGCACAGAGGCACCAGCACAGCAGAAGAGGGAGCAGGGTGCAAAAGCGGAGCGTCCGTCCCCTAGACAGTACGTCTGCTACTGCCCAACGCAGCAAGGGACCGAGCACATCAAAGCCAAGTCCAAGGACCCCCAGATGATGCCTCATTAAGGCGAAACGCGTCGGGGGAAAGATTTGCTGATGCCACTGCTGCCAATTTCTTTTCATACATGCCTAAATAAGCTTTTTTACATGTGAGTACCCATTTTATATGTTCATTAAATTTTAACTTGCTTGACGGTATTACGCTATGGTCTCATATTTTCTCTTTATTGGTAATACCATTGGGGGATGAGCCACATACTATACCTGCCTACCACTCCTACTTTCCATCAACCGCTCAACACATAGTCTTGTCGTCGGTTACCAGACATCACAAATTGGAACAACTGCCCACATCGGTGTATTGCAAACACCATACAGCAATTTTGACTCATATGGCGTAAGCCTACCTGAGTCCACGATAGTCGGTAAGCCTTCCATTAATCGGTGACGGAGTACATCAGACAAGCCGCACAAGTCACTTTATGTTTTATTGTATTCACTTAAGTCACTATTATGGTGTAATATTGATTTTTATAACAATTATTTTTAAATTTTGAGACACTATACTGTTTATTTGTGATGGTCTCAATTCAGTCACGTTTTGCCTGTAATCAGTAGATTTCACCATTTGTAATTTAATGGATATTCTATATGGAATATAGTTCCACTATTGGTCACTTATATTTATTTATTTTGGTGATATATAATTTTTAAATAATTTTTTCTATTATTATATATTATTTCACAGTATATGTTTAATAATCACTATTGAACACTTTGAGCGCCGCACTATATACTTATTCACGCTTTTTGATTTAACATATTATTGTTGTGCAGGCTGCTGAATCTATTTATGTGTAGATGGCGCAGTTTCTTCCCCCCCCCCCCGTTGCAAAAGCGGAGCGTCCGTCCCCTAGACAGTACGTCTGCTACTGCCCAACGCAGCAAGGGACCGAGCACATCAAAGCCAGGTCCAAGGAGTTCCCTAGCGTGGCAGTTCTTCAGACAATGTGCTGATGACAAGACACGAGTGGTTTGCACGCTGTGCAATCAGAGCCTGAAGCGAGGCATAAACGTTCTCAACCTGAGCACAACCTGCATGACCAGGCATCTAAATGCAAAGCACGAAATGCAGTGGAGTAGACATCTCAAAAACCAAGAAAGGTCTCTGGCTCCTCCTGCTTCCTCGTCTGCTGCAGTCTTGGCCTCTTCATCCACCTCTGTAGTGACAGTGGCACCTGCCAACCTGCAAACAGAGGATCTGTTATGTCATGTCCTGTTATGTTCACTGACTATCCTCTTCCTCCTCCTCAATGATCCATTCCTTGATAGCTTGGAAGAACATTTTTATTTCTGGGTGCCACCACACCAGTGGCTAAGGCCCAATTTTTCAGCCCCTGTTTAACAGGGGCATGTAATTACAATTTTTTATGCAATGCTTTGCAACAGGTCTCATTGCTGTGCTCAGAATACAGTATCTGTGAGGAGTTGCAGTGTTGTGGCACCACACCAGTGGCTAAGGCACAATTTGTCAGCCCCTGTTTAACAGGGGCATGTAATTACAAATCTTGATCTAATAGTTCACAGCAGGGCCCATTCCTGTGCCCACCAAGAGTAACTGTGAGGGCTTACAGTCTTGTGGCAACACCGTCCACCACCAAAGGCCCAATTTTTCAGCCCCTGTTTAACAGGGGCGTGTAATTACAAATATTGATCTAATAATTCTCAGCAGGGCCCATTCCTGCGCCCACCAAGAGTAACTGTGAGGGCTTACAGTCTTGTGACAACACCGTCCACCACCACCACCACCAAAGGCCCAATTTTTCTGCCCTGTTCAAAAGGGGCATGCAATTACAAATCTTGATCTAATAATTCACAGCAGGGCCCATTCCTGCGCCCACCAAGAGTAACTGTGAGGGCTTACAGTCTTGTGGCAACACCGTCCACCACCACCACCAAAGGCCCAATTTTTCTGCCCTGTTCAACAGGTGCATGCAATTACAAATCTTGATCTAATAATTCACAGCAGGGCCAATTCCTGTGCCCACCAAGAGTAACTGTGAGGGCTTACAGTGTTGTGGCTACATCAACATCTAATGGAGCAAATTTCTGCAGAGTATATACGGCAGGCCCCTACTTTCAAACATCCAACTTACAAACGACTCCTACTTGCAAACGGAAGGAGAAAACAGGAAGTGAGAGGAAATCTACCCCTAGGAAGGGAAATTCCATCCTGTTACATTTAATTTGGGAAAAAGGTATCTCCTATCTACTGATGCTTTATCACTAATCCTTGTTTCAATAAAAACCCCACTTTTCCAAAAACATTTGTCATTGGGACGGAAAGTGAGGTGAAATGTTCTGAACAGATGTGCAAAGACAGCAAATGTTACAGGGGTGATAACCCCCTCCCTATGTTCTCCAAAAAGCTTAAAATAAGATTTTTTTTGGATGGAGCTACACTTAAAAATGTACCTGTTCAGATTCTACTTAAGAACAAACCTACAGTCCCTGTCTTGTTTGCACCGCCTGTATACTGCTGTTCAGAGTATATAGGGTTGTAGGTATAGGGTTTTATTTTGGGTGCGGGTTCCCCTTAATATCCATACAAGACCCAAAGGGGCTGGGGTGGGGGCGGGTGATGGGGTAGCCATGCCATTTTTCTCAAGGATTTTCAGCCATATTTCTAGGACAAGACATGACATTAAAGCAGCAAGCGGTTTTAAATGGCTTATTTTTTTCCTTTACAAATGTCATTTTGTGCAGGGACAGTTCTAAACACGGGAAACACATGCCACTTCACAGGCATACTTTAGACACCCCCCAGGTAACATATTTAAAGGAATATTTCACTTTTTTTCACTTTATGCATCATTAAAATGACTGCTCCCGAAAAAACTTTAGTTTTTAAAACTTTTTTTTGCATTGATATATGTCCCCTGAGGCAGGACCCGGGTCCCCAAACCTGTTTTATGACATTAACATGCATATTGGCCGTTATAATTAGCACTTTTGATTTTGAACGTTCAAGTCCATTGTAGCGAATAGGGTTCGAAAATTCGCACAAACTTTCGGTCCGTTCGAAGGTTCTGGTGCAAACCGAACCCGGGAGTGGCATCCCTAATTGGCGCCTTTTACAAGCTGCAGGGCAGCCAATAAATGCTAGTTTAACTAGTGTGCCCTTAGAAGCCATCACAGCCATGCCTACTAATGGCATGGCTGTGATTGGCCAGTGCAGCATGTGACCCAGCCTCTATAAAAGGTACAGGCATACAGCACAGCGCGTCACTCTGCTATAGACAGGTTCCTGGCTGCTAAGAGAGGATTTCATTAGGAGTTAGTCTGATACAGTCACAGTCCACATTCCTTAAATTTTCTTCAAATTTGTAATATCAGTGAGCGATCTACATAGCTAGAGTAGAGACTAGAGAGTGTCTTTATTCAGGGAAAGAGGCAGAGAGAATTATTCAAGAGATTCCTAAATAAATTGTACCCTGGCTGGGGTGCAGTGCACAGTCTTTTAATAGTGCCAGACAAAATATTACTTTTATCTGCAAGCTCAGTGCACCATCACTGCATATTTAACTAAGAGATACACCATACTCTGTGTGTATTGTGCTATTGCAAAAACATTGCAAAAAAGAGTGTGACATACAATCGATCGATATTTCTTCTATTGTGCTATCCCAAAAAAAAATTGTAGTGCCATTTTTTTTTCCTCAATAGAATTTTCTGCATGTTCATACACGCTTTACACACTGTGAGTGTATTCTGCTATTGCCAAAAAATAAAATCTTTCAGTGTTTTGTGCATGTGTGCTGGAGTGTGACATACAATCGATCGATATTTCTTCTATTGTGCTATCCCAAAAAAAAAAATTCTGCAGTTTAGCAGTTTTTGAGATACACACTTTACATACTGTGGGTGTATTCTGCTATTGCAAAAACACCCATTAAGGGCGAGATCATAAATTTTGAAAATATGAAGAGCTCATCAAAAAAGGGACGTGGCCCCAGTCGTGGTGCTGCTAGTGGAGCTCCTGTTGCAGGGAGAGGACATGGTCGATCTGTGCCAGCTACACGCACTAGTGAAACACCTTCCTCAGGTGCAAGTAGGCGACAGAGCCTGTAGCTGTATTTCGGCACGCCTAATGAGGCTGTACGAATGTTGAGGCCAGGACAAGTACAGGCGATAGTAGATTGGGTTGCTGACAGTGCCTCCGGTTCCTTCACATTGTCTCCCACCCAGTCTCCTGATGAAAGTTCAGAGTTGGCACCTGCAGCCGATGTCCATCAGTCTTTCACCTCACCCCCTTGCAAATCAGCCAATCAGTCTGAGCCCCAAATCATGCAGCAGTCTCTTATGCTTTTTGATGACTCTGTTAGCAGGGTTTCCCGGGGGGCCATCCACCTAGCCCTGCCCCAGAAGTGGAAGAGATTGTGTGCACCGATGCCCAACCACTTATGTTTCATGATGAGTACATGGGAAGACCATCGCAGCACGTCTCGGATGATGACGAAACACAGGTGCCAACTGCTGCTGTATTCGCCATTGTGCAGACCGACAAGGAGGGCAGGGGTGAAGACTGGGTGGAAGATGATGTGGAGGACGATGAGGTCCTTGACCCCAGCTGGAATCAACATCATGCAGGTGACCAGTGTAGTTCGGAGGAAGAGGCGGTGGTCGCACAGAGCTACCAGCACAGCAGACGAGGGAGCAGGGTGCAAAAGCAGAGTGTCCGTCCCCTAGACAGTACGTCTGCCACTGCCCAACGCAGCAAGGGACCGAGCACATCAAAGCCAGGTCCAAGGAGTTCCCTAGCGTGGCAGTTCTTCAGACAATGTGCTGATGACAAGACACGGGTGGTTTGCACGCTGTGTAATCAGAGCCTGGAGCGAGGCATAAACGTTCTCAACCTGAGCACAACCTGCATGAGCAGGCATCTAAGTGCAAAGCACGAAATGCAGTGGAGTAGACATCTCAATAACCAAGAAAGGTCTCTGGCTCCTCCTGCTTCCTCGTCTGCTGCAGTCTTGGCCTCCTTATCCACCTCTGTTGTCACAGTGGCACCTGCCAACCCGCAAACAGAGGATCTGCCAGCAACACTACCACCTGGGTCACCAACCATCTCCACAATGTCCCATGGAAGCGTTCAGCTCTCTATCTCCCAAACACTGGAGCGGAAGAGGAAGTACCCCCCTAGCCACCCGCGATCCCTGGCCCTGAATGCCAGCATTTCAAAATTGCTCGCCTTTGAAATGCTGTCATTCTGTCTGGTGGAGACGCAGAGTTTTAAAAGGCTGATGTCATCTGCTGTCCCACAGTATGTCGTGCCCAGCCGCCACTACTTTTCCAGGCGAGCTATCCCTTCCCTGCACAACCAAGTGGGGGACAAAATCAGGTGTGCACTGCGTAACGCCATCTGTGGCAAGGTCCACCTAACTACGGATGCGTGGACCAGTAAGCACGGTCAGGGACATTATATCTCCCTAACAGCACACTGGGTAAATGTAGTAGTGGCTGGGCCTGAGGCGGATAGCAGTTTGGCGCATGTCCTTCCACCACCGAGGATTGCAGGGCGCTTCAGTTTGCCTCCTGTTGCTAACTCCTCCTACTCCGCCTCCTCATCCTCTACCACCTCCTCATCCGGTCAGTGTAACACCTTCACCACCAACTTCAGCACAGCCAGGGCTAAACGACAGCAGACAGTTTTAAAGCTTTCCTGTTTGGGGGAAAAAACCCACACCGCGCAGGAGTTGTGGAGGGACATGGAACAACAGACCGATGAATGAATGAATGAATGAATTACTTGTATAGCGCTACCTATGCAAACTGAATTGCCTCAGGGCGCTTTTACCACTGGTGTCCATCTGTGGTATAGTGCGGTCCTTGCCCCTGTGGGGTCCTGACATGCTTACAAACACATACAACATACACATATTTGGCCAATTTTATAGACAGGATCTAATTAACCTACCAGCATGTCTTTGGAGTGTGGGAGGAAACCGGAGTACCCGGAGGAAACCCACGCAGACACAGGGAGAACATGCAAACTCCAGGCAGAAGGTGTCGGGATTGAACCAGCGACCCTATTACTGCTAGGTGAAAGTGCTAGCCACTACACCACTGTGCTGCCCTTTTGTGGTTGGTGGCAGTGAGCTTCAAGCCCGGCCTGGTGGTGTGCGATAATGGGCGAAATCTCGTATCAGCTCTGGGCCTAGCCGGTTTGACGCACATCCCTTGCCTGACGCATGTGCTGAACTTGGTGGTCCAGAGGTTCCTTAAGAATTATCCCGATATGCCAGAGCTGCTGCAGAAAGTGCGGGCCGTCTGTGCGCACTTTTGGCACTCTCACCCTGCTGCTGCTCGCCTGTCAGCGCTGCAGCGTAACTTCGGCCTTCCCGCTCACCGTCTCATATGTGACGTGCCCACAAGGTGGAACTCCACCTTGCAAATGCTTGCCAGACTGTGCGAGCAGCAGCAGGCGATAGTGGAGTTTCAGCTGCAGCACGCACGCGTGAGTCGCTCTGCGGAACAGCACCACTTCACCACCAATAACTGGGCCTCCATGCGAGACCTGTGTGCCTTGTTGCGCTGTTTCGAGTACTCCACCAACATGGCCAGTGCTGATGACGTCGTTCTCAGCATTACTATCCCAGTTCTATGCCTCCTTGAAAAAACGCTTCAGGCGATGATGGAAGAGGATGTGGCACAGGAGGTGGAGGAGGAGGAGGAGGAAGAGGGATCATTTCCAAGGCTTTCAGGGCAGTCATTTACAAGTGGCTATGAGGGTGGGTTCCTGCACCAACAAGCGACAGGTACACAATTGTCTGGCAGCAAGGGCACAGTTCTGGAGAATGACGAGGTGGAGGATGAGGAGGAGATGGAGGAGGAGGAACCATGTTCACAGCAGGGTGGCACCCAGACCAGCTCATGTCCATCACTGGTGCGTGGCTGGGGGGATACAGAGGACACAGACGATACACCTCCCACAGAGGACAGTTTTTCGTTGCCTCTGGGCAGCCTGGCACACATGAGCGATTACATGCTGCAGTGTCTCTGCAATGACCACGAGTTTCCAACTTTTTAACTGGTGCTTATTACTGGGTGGCTATCTTGCTGGATCCCCGTTACAAGGACAACGTGCCGTCCTTAATTACCTCACTGGAGCGTGATCGTAAGATGCCCGAGTACAAGCACACGCTGGTAGACGCGCTGCTGGTGGCATTCCCACTTGACAGCGGGGGTACGGTGGAAGCACAAGGCGAAGGCAGAAGAGGAGGAAGAGGTCGCCAACGCAGCCGGGATACCGCCAGCACCTCGGAAGGCAGGGTTAGCATGGCCGAAATGTGGAAAAGCTTTGTCAGCACGCCACAACAACCAGCACCACCAGCTGAGATGGAACGTCTTAGCAGGAGGCAGCATTTCACCAACATGGTGGAGCAGTATGTGTTGACACGCCTACACGTACTGAATGACGGGTCTGCCCCCTTCAACTTCTGGGTCTCCAAATTGGGCACATGGCCTGAGATTGCCCTTTACGCCTTGGAGGTGCTGGCCTTCCCTGCAGCCAGTGTATTATCTGAACGTGTATTTAGCACGGCAGGGGGCGTTATCACAGACAAGCGCAGCCGCCTGTCCAGAGCCAATGTGGACAAGCTCACGTTCATTAAAATGAACCAGGCATGGATCCCACAGGACTTGTCCGTACCTTGTGCAGAATAGACACGTATACCGGTGTTCTGACAAAAACTGTCTGGCCATCGGATAGTGTCCGGCCACTTACTTTGCAGGCGCAGTGCTTGCGCAGTACAGAGGACAAGGAGATTCACAAAATCTCCAAAGATGAACGTCGCCTGCGCAGTGAGTGCAGGTAAAAGCCCCACCATCCAAGTGGACATACGGTAGCACATAGTAACAGGGCCCCTTCACGGGCTCACTTGGCTAGGCTTCAACCTCGGATGATGTGGCTTGAACCTGGAGTCACCGCGCATCGTCTTCGGAGAGTTTCGAAATCCCCTTGTCCTACGTACTGAGCAAGCGCAGTACAGGGCGGACACTATGCGATGGGGACAGAATTCGACACATCATTCACCACTAGCCTTACCCAACCATTGTTGTATTTTTGAACCAGTGTTGGCTACCTCGTCCTCCTCCACCGCCGCTTCCACCTACACCGCCACATCACCCGCCACCTCAACCTCCTACTCCATATGGACCTCGTCCTACTAGGTCAAGATTATAATTTTTTCATTTTTTTAATTTCCAAGTATTTTATTTTCCCACTATCTTATCGATTAAATTGAATAATTTTTTCCAGAAAGTGCGTATTCTGGGGCATTACCACCATATGTGCGGTATCGTGCCATTGAGTTTCTGAGGTTCTTAATGACTTCCTGTACCTCTTCTGCTGAGAAGGGGGCCTCCAGCATTTTATTTTTATTTTACATTTTTTTATTTTATTTTAAGTTATTTCCCTATCCACATTGGTTTGCAGAGCACTTGCCATGCTCTTAACAACATTTTGTTGCCATTTGCAGCCCTCTAGCCCTTTCCATGACTTTTTTACAACCATTTTAGTCTTGAAAAGTTTGGGTCCCCATTGACTTCAATGGGGTTCGGAGTTCGGGGTCAAGTTCGGGTCAAGTTCGGTCCCGAACCCGGACTTTTTTTCCGAAGTTTAACAGATGAAATAGCACCTCTGTGTGTATGGGAAACACATAAATGGAAACAAACCTAGCAGGATGCTGGCAAACGCGCTCAGAGAGACAAAAGCGCGAAACCATATTGAGTGCATAAAAACAGCAGGGGATAGACTGGTTAACTCATCACAAGATATTGCGAAAGAGTTTAGAAATTTCTACAGTAATCTATACCAAATTGAGAGTAATGTAACAGAAGAAAGACTAAAAGGAAAAAGGGCAAGGGCAGAGGAATACATAGAAGCAGCAGGGATGCCTAAGATAGGAAAGGAAGAAGCAGATGAGATAGATGGTCCAATCACAATAGAAGAATTTACAGAAGCCCTTAAAACAATGAAGAGTGGTAAGGCACCAGGACCAGACGGATACACCCTGCTCTATTATAAGACATTTGCAGAAAAATTAGCACCAGAATTCATCGCTGCATTTAATTCAATCAGGGCAGGGGCAAGGATGCCAGAAGAGACATTAATGGCACATATCACAGTAATCCCTAAAGAAGGGAAAGACCCAGCACAATGCGCTAGTTACCGCCCAATCTCTTTATTAAACGTGGATCTAAAGATCCTGACAAAAATATTGGCAACTAGATTAATGCCACATATCCCAAATATAGTAAATCCAGATCAAGTGGGATTTACCCTGGAAAGGGAAGGTAGAGAAAATACGCAAAGAGTCCTAAGTGCAATATATGCAGCGCAATGCTATAAAAGACCTATGGTTCTGATTTCTGCAGACGCAGAAAAAGCCTTTGACAGGGTGGACTGGACATTCCTGGAAGTAACATTGCATCATATGGGATTGGGGAACGGGATGATAAGATGGATCCAAAGCCTGTACTCTAAGCCAAGAGCACGGGTTAAAATAAACGACATAATATCAGAACCTTCCCGATATACAATGGAACAAGGCAGGGATGTCCACTCTCGCCCATTATATTCATTCTGACATTAGAACCCTTCCTGAGAACCATACGTGCTAGTCCAGACATTAAAGGTATAGCAACCCAAGGAAAAGAACAGAAACTCGCCGCATATGCGGATGACCTGTTATTCTTTATTACCTCCCCAACCATATCCCTCCCCTCACTGTTAGCAGAGATACGCAAATACGGTGAGGTGTCCAACTTCAAGATTAACCATGCTAAATCTGAGGCAATGGGAATAGGAATAAATGAAGTACTCCAAAAACAACTAACTAAACATTTCATTTTTAAATGGACGGACTCCCACATAAATTATTTGGGGACTAAAATAACAAAGAAACTAGAGAAAATGTTTGAATTAAATTTCCTACCCCTAATGCGACAAATAAAAGCAGACTTCCAGCGGTGGGACAAGGAAATATTTACATGGTTTGGTAGAATCAATATCATTAAAATGAATACTATGCCTAGACTGATATACCTACTTCAAGCACTACCAATCAAGATCCCAGTAGGATTCCTAAGAGAGATGAGAACGAGATTCCTAAATTTTATATGGGCAGGGAAACCGGCAAGAATCAGGAGGGATATCCTGGTGCAATCTAAAGATAGAGGAGGAGTGGGATTCCCAGACCCAGTGAACTATTATGAAGCAGTACACTTAGCAAGAGTAATGGAGTGGCGTACAGTGAAAAGAGACAAACCATGGTTATGTATGGAACAAGCGATAACTGGTATACCCTTAGAAGGGATTATGTGGATAGCGGATACAGAAATGCCTCAGCAGATAAAAAAACACCCCACAATAGGGGCGACAATTCAAGTGGTAAAAAGGGTATTTAGGAAAACGGAAATATCCAAGTCCCCAAGTCCGATGACCCCAATCCTGGGTACACCTAGCTTTGAGCCAGGCCTAGTAGAGGTAGAGTTTAGGAATCTTAGGAGAAGAGGGGTAAGTAGGTTAAAAGATTTCACGAGAGAGAACAGAGTGATGACGGGAGAGGAGGTAGACTCAGAATTTTCAGGAGAAATTAATTTCTTCAGGAGACTACAACTCAAGGCATATCTCCGAGTAATAAAAATGCAAATGACAGAAATAAGGACAACGTCTAAATTTGAACAGCTATGCTTGAGAGAGGAACCAGGGAAACACGGGCTATCAATTATGCACTCCTTATTGGTAGAAGGTAAGGCTCCACAAGAGCTAACATATATACAGGCATGGGAAAGAGACCTGGGGACAACGTTTTCGGAATCACAGAAACTTAAAATATGCCACCTCACACATAAGACATCAAGATCATCAAAATATCAAGAATGTGGATATAAAATATTGACAAGGTGGTATAGAACACCCTCAGCGTTAAATCGGATATACCCACAGTTAGAAAATACGTGCTGGAGATGTCAAAGGGAAGAGGGAACTATGATACACATATTTTGGGAATGCCCCGGAATTAAAGAATTCTGGAAGATGGTAAGGGAAACAGTGGAAGAAATTATGGAAGTAACATTGGGAGAGAATCCAGCAGTATATTTGCTACACGATACTCGATTATCTAGGGGAGAATATAAAAACTCATTACTGGGACATCTGTTGAATGCCGCCAAGGCGTGCATACCGAGCTTATGGAAAAAAACTATAGCCCCGACGAAAGCACAATGGTTAGCGAAAATATCAGAAATCCAATTAATGGAAAAACTTACCATGAAGTTAAGAGAACAAGAAGATAGATACCAGGAGACATGGACACCCTATATGATATATAGGGAACAAAACCGCCAATAGCCTCATGGGGAGAAAGAGGGGAAACAAAGGGGGGGGCTAGGGGAGGGGGGGGCAGTGCCAGAGGGGGAGGACGTCTGCCCGTCCTGTCCGGGAGGGAAGGGGAGAGAGATGTTCCCTTTTTTTTTTTTTTTTTTTTTTCTCGTTTTTCTCCTTTTTGTCGGTCTTTTTTTTTTTTTTTTTTTTTTTTCTTTTGTGATCCTCTCCCCCAGCCCCCACCTCCGAGAGAGGAATGGAGGAGGGATGGGGGAGAGATAAAAGGGGAGGTAAAATTACAGGAGCAGAGGAAAGGTGAACTGAAGATCTCTCGTTCGGGTCAAGTTCGGTCCCGAACCCGGACTTTTTTTCCGAAGTTCGGCCGAACCCGAACATCCAGGTGTCCGCTCAACTCTAGTTGTGTTCTGACAGGGAGAATACTCGGATCAGCTCTTTTTGCCATTGGCTGAGATCGCTGGTTGGTAATCGGTTGGCTGCAGGTTTTCCAGCATGGCCGTCCGACAGAAGCCGGCTGAACAGACCAGCATACACACAGGCTGAATGTCGGCTGTTTTTTTTTTTTTAAGTGGCCATTGTCTACCGACATTTGGCCTGTGTGTAGGCAAATTTATTTCTATGACTTATGGTAACTGTGTGAGTATGTAATTAGGTCAGGTTACTGCAGGTCAGGCTATATGGCTCTACAGTGCAGGTCTCTGGTACCTCCCCCCGGGTCTAGAGGCTTGGAGACGCTTCTGAAAGTTAGTGGGCAGAGGCCAGGAAGTCCTGGTCTGCATACTTGAGGGAATCTGGCCAATCCTCAGGCAGAGGGCCTGGCAGGGTGGCTGGGTCAGCCCTTAAGTATGGTAGAGCCTGAACAGCAGTAGAGTCGGGTGGAAGATGGAGTGTTGAGGAGGCTTTTTGTGGCCTAGGAGGGGACCCCTGGGTCTAGGAGGGGGCTCTGCCTCCAGGATGGGGCTCAGGCTGGCTTGGAAGAATCCTTTCACCATTCGGTTTGAGAAGGAGTCTTGCCAAAGGGCAGCAGGAAGCAAGAAAGACAGAGTGAGTACATCGGCACACCCAGAGACAGATGTAGCAAGCTTTCAAAGGACAGCACTGTGCTTAACCCTTTATCCCTTGTCCTGGGATATTTTAGGAGCAGCTGGGTGGGCTGGTATACAAGCAGCCATGTGTACTGATAGACAAGCAGGAGGGCTGGTAGTACCTGCAGGCAGAGTCGCTGAGTCGCTGAGTTGCTGAGTGTGTAAAACTGACCTATGTAACTGAATGCAGAGAGAGACCAGCTGTCATAATTGAGCGTTGATGTCAGGGTGGATGGGACCCAGTAGCTATCAAACACCAGCCAATGGGATGGGATCTGGGTATATACAGTCTAGTATGTGTATATGTATGTGTATATATACTCTGTATTCAGTGTAGCATATATATACAGTGCATATAGCGGTGTACAGTATATAATACACTTCAGGCGGTGTATCAATATACAGTACCTCACAAAAGTGAGTACACCCTTCACATTTTTGTAAATATTTTATTATACCTTGTCATGTGACAACACTGAAGAAATTACACTTTGCTACAATGTAAAGTAGTGAGTGTACAGCTTGTATGACAGTGTAAATTTGCTGTCCCCTCAAAATAACGCAACACACAGCCATTAATGTCTAAACTGCTGGCAACAAAAGTGAGTACACCCCTAAGTGAAAATGTCCAAATTGGGCCCAATTAGCCATTTTCCCTCCCGGCGTCATGTGACACATTAGTGTTACAAGGTCTCAGGTGTGAATGGGGAGCAGGTGTGTTAAATTTGGTGTTATTGCTCTCACTCTCTCATACTGGTCGCTGGAAGTTCAACATGGCACCTCATGGCAAAGAACTCTCTGAGGATCTGATAAATAGAATTGTTGCTCTACATAAAGATGGCCTCGGCTATAAGAAGATTGGCAAGACCCTGAAACTGAGCTGCAGCACGGTGGCCAAGACCATACAGCAGTTTAACAGGACAGGTTCCACTCAGAATAGGCCTCGCCATGGTCGACCAAAGAAGTTGAGTGCACATGCTCAGCATCATATTCAGAGGTTGTCTGCTGCCAGCATTGCTGCAGAGGTTGAAGGGGTGGGGGGTCAGCCTGTCAGTGCTCAGACCATACACTGCTTTAAATTGATCTGGCTTGGTCTGGTTGTCGTCCCAGAAGGAAGCCTCTTCTAAAGATGATGCACAAGAAAGCCTGCAAACAGTTTGCTGAAGACAAGCAGACTAAGCACAAGGATTACTGGAACCCCAGTTACTGTCCTGTGGCCTGATGAGACCAGGATAAACTTTTTTGGTTCAGATGGTGTCAAACGTGTGTGGCGGCAACCAGCTGAGGAGTACAAAGACAAGTGTGTCTTGCCTACAGTCAAGCATGGTGGTGGGAGTGTCATGGTCTGGGGCCTCAGGCCTTGGTAGTTAGGGTATCGCATTTCCAAGTGAAGACTCTGACTACAAATACAGTGGTGTGAAAAAGTGTTTGCCCCCTTCCTTGTCACACTTAAGTGTTTCGGAACATCAAACCAATTTAAACAATAGTCAAGGACAACACAAGTAAACACAAAATGCAATTTGTAAATGAAGGTGTTTATTATTAAAGGTGAAAAAAAATCCAAACCATCATGGCCCTGTGTGAAAAAGTGATTGCCCCCCTTGTTAAAACATACTATAACTGTGGTTGTCCACACCTGAGTTCAATTTCTCTAGCCACACCCAGGCCTGATTATTGCCACACCTGTTCACAATCAAGGCATCACTTAAATAGGAGCTGCTTGACATAGTAAGGTCCACCAGAAGATCCTTAAAAGCTACACATCATGCCGAGACCCAAAGAAATTCAGGAACAATTGAGAAAGAAAGTAATTGAGATCTATCAGTCTGGAAAGGGTTATAAAGCCATTTCCAAAGCTTTGGGAATCCAGCGAACCACAGTGAGAGCCATTATCCACAAATGGCGAAGACATGGAACAGTGGTGAACCTTCCCAGGAGTGGCCGGCCGCCCAAAATTACCCCAAGAGCGCAGCGACGACTCATCCAAGAGGTCACAAAAGACCCCACAACAACGTCCAAGGAACTGCAGGCCTCACTTGCCTCAGTTAAGGTCAGCGTTCATGCCTCCACCATCAGGAAAAGACTGGGCAAAAATGGCCTGCATGGCAGAGTTCCAAGGAGAAAACCACTGCTGAGCAAAAAGAACATCAAAGCTCGTCTCAATTTCTCCACAACACATCTTGATGATCCCCAAGACTTTTGGGACAACATTCTGTGGAACGATGAGACAAAAGTGGAACTCTTTGGAAGGTGTGTGTCCAAGTATATCTGGCGTAGAAGGAACACTGCATTTCAGAAAAAGAACATTATACCAACAGTAAAATATGGTGGTGGTAGTGTGATGGTCTGGGGCTGTTTTGCTGCTTCAGGACCTGGAAGACTTGCCGTGATAAAAGGAACTATGAATTCTGCTGTCTACCAAGAGATCCTGAAGGAGAATGTCCGACCATCTGTTCGTGTACTCAAGCTGAAACGAACTTGGGTTCTGCAGCAGGACAATGATCCTAAACACACCAGCAAGTCCACCACCGAATGGCTGAAGAAAAACAAAATGAAGACTTTGGAGTGGCCTAGCCAAAGTCCTGACCTGAATCCTATTGAGATGTTGTGGTATGACCTTAAAAAGGCCGTTCATGCTCGAAAACCCTCTAATGTAACTGAATTAGGACAATTCTGCAAAGATGAGTGGGCCAAAATTCCTCCAGGACGCTGTAAAAGCCTCATTGCACGTTATCGCAAACGCTTGGTTGCAGTTGTTGCTGCTAAGGGTGGCCCAACCAGTTATTAGGTTTAGGGGGCAATCACTTTTTCACACAGGGCCATGATGGTTTGGATTTTTTTTTCACCTTTAATAATAAACACCTTCATTTACAAATTGCATTTTGTGTTTACTTGTGTTGTCCTTGACTATTGTTTAAATTGGTTTGATGTTCCGAAACACTTAAGTGTGACAAACATGCAAAGGAACAGGAAATGAGGAAGGGAGCAAACACTTTTTCACACCACTGTGTGTATATATATATATATATATATATATATATATATATATATATATATATATATCAGATCCTCAAAGAGTGCTTTGCCATGAGGTGCCATGTTGAACTTCCAGTGACCAGTATGAGAGAGTGAGAGCGATAACACCATATTTAACACACCTTCTTCCCATTCACACCTGAGACCTTGTAACACTAACGAGTCACATGACACTAGGAGGGAAAATAGCTAATTGGGCTCAATTTGAACAGTTTCATATAGGGGTGTACTCACTTTTGTTGCCAGTGGTTTAGACATTAATGGCTGTGTGTTGGGGTATTTTGGGGGGATAACAAATTTACACTGTTATACAAGCTGTACACTCACTACTGTATATTGTAGCAAAGTGTAATTTATTCAGTGTTGTCACATGAAAAGATATAATAAAATATTTACAAAAATGTGAGGGATGTACTCACTTTTGTGAGACACTGTGTGTGTGTGTGTGTGTGTGTGTGTATATATATATATATATATATAATATAGTGTAGCCCAGATATACAGTGCATTCGGTGGTGTATAGTTTCTAATACACTTCAGGCGGTGTACACAGTATAAAATACATCATGTCTGGAAGGCCACCAAGGAGAGGCAGATGCTCACAGACTACTAAAAGAGGGCAAGCAGCCTCTGTCTCTACAGTCAACAGTGGTGGTCATGGACATGGTGCATCCTCTGCAGGTGGCCGTGGGGCACGCTTGTCCTTTTTTACTGCTGCTGGCTGTGTTATTGGGCCACAACATGCAGAAGAGTTGGTGGAGTGTATAGTGAAGCCGTCCTCATCCTCCTTATCCTCTGTCACCCAGGCTCAGAGTAGTTTGCCTTCCAACACAGCTGCCTATTCCACCGGCTCCTTGTCCACAGTCACTCCTTCTGTAGCCCCACCATCATGCACGGAGGAGTCCCCAGAATTATTCGACTACAGTGTCGAGTACATGCTGCTGGAGCATGCGCAGCAATTTGAAGGCTCCGATGTTTGTTCCCAGGTTGAGGAAGGGAGTAACGTGAGCCTAGACAGAGGGGGTGCCTTGGAAGGACAAGAAAGTCATGTTCCCCCAGCTGCAGCATACTGCCAAGAATGTAATTCTTAAGGACAAAAATTCTATAAGTATAAACTAGCATTCTCAGGTGGTTACGCATACAGATGGCAGAAAGGGTTCTACAATAGAAGAGGGAGGATGTTAAACAACAATACTATAAGGATACCTCAATGTATAAATCTGACCTGTCTGCCTCTTCTTTTGTTTCTTCCCAGAGATCACAAAAAGGTACCTCTGGAAAAGGACACGCACAAAAACATGGTAAAGGTGATGATTCGAATGCATATGGTGGTACTAATAAGAAGCGTATCGTTTCCCCCAGAGATCCCATAGGGGCGCTAATCAAGGGAATAATATGGGATCCCACGTGAATGCACATGGTGAATCAATAATGGATATAACGCAGTTATCAATGTTCAGCGACGAACAAAGCAGCAATCAAACCACATTTAAAGAACTAGAAGCCACTCCTAAAACTAACCTTACCAAACCTAATACCAACTCAGGTTTGGCCCCTTTAGACTCAGTTCATGTCCCCCACACCCAGATAGTACATATACGTATGGGCAAGATGGAGCCATTTGTGGTCAAACAAACACAGAGCAATCAGGACTAGACATAGTCAACTTATCCTCGTATCCCCTGTCTCCGACGGAGACTGAGGTATTCAAGTTGGGTCTCAGCTTGTGTCCTCTCCAGAAGATTGACAAATTTGAATTAACTAAAGACTTGCACTTGTTTGCAAGAAATTTGATGTATAAATATATCTTCAATGGGGACAGAGGACAGGTGGAGATAGGCGAGGAAGAGATGTATAAAGGATTTAAAGTCCAACATTTTCGCACACTACTTGACGAGAATCAGACATTTGGTATGGATGAACAGACTGCCCTTTCTTCCTCTGATGAGGAAGATAACAACATGGAGATAGAACCTGAACCACACAAATTTAAAGCTAAATCTATCAAATTTCCCCAGTTGTAGACTTGTCTGGCTGTATGGGAATTTCTTAAGTAGACTATGAAGCATGTCGAGAGGATTTCCTTCCCACCATGCTTTATGAGTAACCTTACTCAAGGACAGCAATCTGCTCTTAGGAATGTTACCCAAAATGAAAAGATTATTGTAAAACCAGCCGACAAAGGCGGTAATGTGGTCATAATGGATAGAGACCAATATGTGAAGATGTGTGACACAATCTTGAATAACAATGAATGGTATCAACAGATACCTCGGAACACACTGACAGATTTGCGAGCACAATATCAAGGCATACCAACAGGTCCTCATTAAAAAGGACCTCTTTGAATACCTGGAAGTTAAATGGCCAATCATACCCACCTTTTACACCCTTCCGAAGGTTCATAAAAATCTAAAAAAAAACCCTGGTCGCCCGATAGTCTCTGGAATCGGGTGTCACACAGAAAAAGCAAATACTTATGTGGACAGTCAGTTAAGACCCCATGTTATTGGACTCCCACATTGGAATTACTTAAGGTTATTGAGGGTTTCACTATTCCTGTGGGCACCATATTAGTAGCCATCGACATTGAAGCCTTATACTCGAGTATTCCTCATGAGAGGGGTATCGAGGTGGTTTCAGGCTTTTTGCGTGAACAGGATAGGAACAATTGGAAACTATGTAACTTTGTTATTTCCCTATTGAGACATATCTTGACCTCCAACGTCTTTCTATTCAATGGGTCCAAATACCTCCAGGTACAAGGGGTTGCGATGGGGACTTCTTGTGCCCCATCGTATGCCAACTTGTACCTGGGCGGTGGGAGTGTCGATGTACGTTCGCCACATCCTCCTGTGGCAGAGGTACATCGACGACGTACTTGTCATCTGGACTGTAACTTCCAACGTACTCTCTGAATTTATGGCTTTTTTATCTGTGAATCAATTTAACCTGAAATTTACGGTGCAGTCAGATACCCAAAGTATTCAATTTCTGGATTTGCAACTTTTCATAAATCCAGATGGATCCATCTATGGTACCTTATACCGCAAGTAAACTGCAGGAAATACCATCTTACACTACTCAAGTGCTCATCCTCGCTCATTGATACGTAGCATTCCTTTTAGCCAATATCTTCAAGAATCCAAGTCCCAGAGTATAAATCCTACTACAAAATTGATTACCACTTTTAGTGCCCATCAGATCAATTTAATATAATAATATAATAATAGCTCAAAATTGGCATTTTCTCTCTGAAGATCCAATAATTTCAAAGTACGTATAAGATCGCCCAGAAATAGTATATAGGAGGTCTCGATCTGTAAGAAACAGCCTTGTACACAACCATCTTTCATTGTTACTAATAATGGAAGGCGCTGTGGGAGGTAACGGTACATACAGAAGTGGCAAAAATCGAACAATGTCCCTAAATTAAGGATGGGGGCTGCCCATTACCCAGGGGTGTCTATATGAAATCCAGGTCATATGCCAACTGTTGTACCATTGGTGTGGTGTATTTGGCTACTTGCACATGTAGTGCATTTTACATTGGTAAAACCAAACGTACCTTTGCTAAACATATACGTGATCACTTATACTATCCTAATGCCGGCCTGCTCTATACACCCATATGTAGGCATGTAGGTCTTAATCATGGCTACGATCCATCATTTATTTAATTCTTTGGACTTGAGGTCATATCACAACAAGAAAGAGTGATTTTGATAAAAAAAATCTTCCAACAAGAAACTAAATGGATTTTCAATTAAAGAGCTACTAGCCCGCCAGGTATGAATACTGCATTATCTTTTAAACCCTTCTAATAGGGAATGTCTTGGAAGTATTTCCTATACTTCCTCGTCGATCTACATGTATAAGCTATATTAGGTGGTAAGCTGGGAACTCTATACAAGAGCAACCCCCGTAGGCAGTCATATATACTCAACATTGTTTATATTGTTATTTTGCCTTTTATTATTATTATTTCTTTTTCGTTTCTTTTCTTTTTATATTTTTCTTTGTTATGTAAACCTATTATGATGGATATTCACTTTAATAATGTTTTTTAAAAATGTCCTGTTAAATGGTCTTTGATCGCATATACGTTGCTGAGAGTGGATGGGTCATATTTGGTGTTAGTCATATTGTTGTGACGTTCGAGTGTCCCCTGGGAATGGGGAGGTTACTGTCTCCTCGATTACCAGCTGCCTTTTCCTATTTGGCAGCTGGATGGCGCCTCTAGCTCCGGCTCTTCGTTCTCCGCTTATACGGCGGCCAACGAGTCACTGTGCATGCGCGATCCAGGGGATACCCGCACCGGAAGTGATGTCGGTGAGCTGATCCTGCTCATTCAACTCCAGTTGGGACCATACACAAAAGCACAGCTTGGATCAACGGTCTGCTGTGACTCACATCATGGCAGCCATGGAGGACGCACTATACATACCATAGGGGAATAGAAGTTCTATCCAATCCTCAGCCAGGACGCATAGGACTGGGACGAGCTGGTAATGACTTTGGATCGCAGTGCTACTCTACCTCAATCCTAATACCCTCTGGTCTATCCTCCACTCCCGCAGGTGGAAACACACCAGGTAGTTATTTATATTTTCTGCTCTTTTGGCAATTTTTGCATCTTTTTATATGTCTATACTGCACCTATGAGTAGGGTGTCTGGCTCTATGTAACACTATTTAGTGGCTATAAACCTTGGGGGTCAATATGATATTGATCTTTTTTCCCCCCATCTTACTATACATATTCATAGTGACACTATGGGGTTGTGGGTTAACCGTTTGGTCGACGATCCCCTGATATGCACACTATTTAGTAAATTGGTGAGGGATTATTATACTCCACCCCAAGATATTCAACTGAGCCAATCCTGTACTTGTGGGGCATATATATGTTAATTTATGATGCTTGCGCATCTTAACATATATATTTGGAATCTTTTAGATGATCAGTGATATAATCTTCTAAACCGTATATATGGTTTGACGTCCACAAGACCGTATTGGTGATCCTGACATCACCTGTTTGTTACTGGATGGGGCCCGCTCTTTCTCCTCAATGTTGCGATATATTCTTGATCAATGTCAGGACATTTTGGTGAACACTTTAATGACAATATGCTGAATTTTGTTAAAAATTATTGTTAAAATTGTTGTTTATTTCTGATATTAATGTTATATTTTTCTATAACTTGGACTATACAAATGCATGGTGAACAGCCCCGAAGAAGCAGCAATCTAGTCTGCGAAAGGCATCGGCTATCCAATACATACAAGCATCTGTTCAAGTTCTTTGAAACGGAGTATCAATTTTGGTCACTGTTGATATGACTAAATACTGTTACTAAATTTTGTATACTCTGTAATAAATTATATATTTTTTGAACTATCCCTTTGTGTGGGTGTGCTTACCTTATGAAAGAAATCTGCATCTGTGAAAATCCCATTATCTCTTGAGGGACAGATTTATTCTCTCTCTCATTTTCTCTTGTGTCCCTCTAGTCTTCCTGCTGGAGCACATGCTTCGTGGAATCATTGACAGGGCACTTGATGCAAAACAGCGGGAGGAAGAGGAAGACTTCCTTTCCTCTTAAGGCCCCCTTTATCCAGATAGCATTCCTGCAGGCCTGCCAAACACACAGGAAGAAAAGGAGGAGGATTGTGTCAGCATGGATGTAGAGGATAACACTCAGCAGCAGTCTTCAAGGGATGGTTTTCAGTTCCCAGAAACCCAAGGAGTTGTACGTGGCTGGGAGGAAGTATTTATGGATAATGTGGTCCTTAGTGACCCAGAGGACTCAGAATTGAATACCTCTGCAAACTTACACTGCATGGCCTCCCTGATTTTGCAAAGCCTGCGAAAGGACCCTAGGATTTGTGGTATCAAGGAGAGGGATCATTACTGGCTGGCCACCCTGCTTGGTCCACGTTACAGAAAAGTAAAGTTGCAGAACTCATTCTGCTTTCGAAAAGGGAGCAGAGGATGAAACACCTTCAGGAGGCCTTGAAGAAGGTTTTGTGTAATGCATTTCCAGACCCTGGGATGTTACCATTTCCTGGTGCTGGACAACGTTTTACTGATGCTTCGTTCAGTCAGAGGAAGAGCAGAGGAGAAGATGGCGCCAAGGTCTGGTCGGTTCAAGCAACCATCACCAGCATCTGGATTATATGGTGCAGACTTGGAGACCTTTCCAACAGAGCATCCACTGGGTTACTGGTTTAGGGCACCGCCACCACCAATTTTTCTGCCCTTGTTTAACAGGGGCATGTAATTACAATTTTTGATATAATATTTTACAGCAAGGCCCGTTCCTGCGCCAAACAAGAGTATCTGTGAGGGGTTACAGTGTTGTGGCACCACCACCCAAGGCCCAATTTTTCTGACCCTGTTTAACAGGGGCATGTAATTTACATTTTTGATATAATATTTCTTTGTTAAATATTTTATTGTGTTTTACAAGTTACAAATTAACTGCATCATAAGAATTCTTATATAATAGTGTTATGCTTGCATCTATCTATTAAGTTCTTGTGGTAAAACCAAGGAAGCTTAGACTTCTGAAGTGTATCAATGCTTTATTAAACATGGAAAAATCTGCACATACAAACTGTAGGATGAACAATACAATACAACTTATAGCTTCACATATAAGCATGTATAATATGTACACATTAAGTAAACTAAACAGTTACTCAACTTAGGGGTTAAGATGTCCTTCATAGTTCCTTGTTCAAAGTCCAACTCACAAAAGCGTCTCCAACGTTATCCAGCTCCTGGAAGCCATCTTGTCCTTTGTCCTTCCAAAACACAACTGTTCCTCTGTCCCAAAACACATGTTTCTTTCAAACCCTCTCCATGCCCCCCCCACCCACTTCCTGCATAAACCAACGTTTCTCTGCTCATCTTCAAAACCTGGCTATCTGGTTTATTTACATATCAATGGAGGGGGAAAGGGCTTCTGTAGACATATGCTGTTACTAAATCTAAACTCTATATTGCAATAAAGTCACTATACAAATGCCCATAGCAACACATACCACCTCTTGACTATATAGGATAATATAGGAAACTTCTTAAAGCCTTTTGTCCAGGAAAGGGCAAAATAAACCCTCCGTATAAATGGGAGGAACAAATTCCCTTTCGACCCCCATCTTGTGGGCGGTCAGGCGATTGGTTTGTCCCTGGAAGGCTGCAACATTACTTTTGAGCAGGGTTAACAATGTCTTTTGGCAGTTTGTAAAGAAAGTCCCAGATGAAAAGTCTCTTTTCTTCTTGGTCATAAGGAAATGCTCAGATAAAAGTCCACTCCAATTCAGCCACCTTTCCTCAGGCTCTCTTCTGGTCTGTCTCCTCCCATCCAGTATGGTCATCTGCTCTACCTGCTCCACCTCTCGATGCTCAATACCTTAAAAGAGTAAGAGACAAAGCAGATTATATGTTCCTTCCAACTGTGCCAAAAAACATAGCTCACTGCTCACATTTCTCTATCTGCCCATTTCTAACTGCAAAACTATTGTAGGGTGCCCACTGTTGCCTTGAAACACTTTCATGGAAAGGCATTGACTTCCAACGTAACGTATAAACTTGCATGTCTCTCCGTGCTGTTCTGGGAAGCACACAGGCCTGCTGTTGTTCAGTCTTCACAGCATGGCACATTTTTGCAAAATGCCCCATTTTATGGCAACAGAAACACTTAATGTGACTGAATCTACCATTCCCAACCATTTGCTTCCACTTCCTAAACAATGCTGGTGTAGGAATCCCATTTATTTCCTCTCTAGGGACCCCCACCTTAAGTAAATCAATCCACATGTGTCTCCTTGAGATCATAGGCCTTGCCTTCCTTGTATCTGACTCAACTCGGTCATTTAAGCTGATCAAATCCTCTGCTTCCCGGTTATGAGAAGTAACAGTGGCACATGTCCTACTTTGGGCTTTTGTCCTTTGTTAGAGGGTCATTAGACTTAGTCTTGGGGGCTGCACACCGCTCACTCAAATCTTCAGCTTGGCCTACATGGGTTTGAACACACTTCAAAGCCATTGCAGGTTTAACTTTGATTACCCTCCTTTCTAAATCTTTTGCCTTGCTTGCAGTTTCTTCCAAACACTTGGATGCCACTGCAAGCTGCTCCTTCAGTAAATCTCTTTCTAATTCTGCCTTTTCCCTCTTTTCAGATTCAATATGTAGAGCATGCAGGAAGTGCAAACCAAACACAGCAACTGCCCGCATCTCTCCCTTACTGAACCCAAAACTTTTGAGACTAAAATCTGAGGAAAGATCACAGACTCCATCCCCCCAAGCTCTGTTCAAAGGAGAAGCATATGCAGCCAGCTCCTTTGCAACAGACATCCACTGACTATTTCTGGCCCAGATAGGAAGGGTGCACGCCTTCAAGTCCTCCTGGACACCAGAAATCTTTGCAGCCTTACTCCTCCTAAACAGTGTACGCAGCATTTTTCCCCCAGCACAAGCAACAAAACACACCATATAAAACGGGTCTGCTTCAGTTGAAATTTTAGCAAAAATCACGGCCGAGCCCCCAATTGTTATGGTTTACGTCTATCTATTAAGTTCTTGTGGTAAAACCAAGGAAGCTTAGACTTCTGAAGTGTATCAATGCTTTACTAAACATGGAAAAATCTGCACATACAAACTGTAGGATGAACAATACAATACAACTTATAGCTTCACATATAAGCATGTATGTATGTATGTAAACTAAACAGTTACTCAACTTAGGGGTTACGATGTCCTTTGCCCATAGCAACAGCGAGAGATAGAGAGAGTCAATAGAGAGTCAAAAACTTATAACAAAAAAAAAAAAAATTATAACATATAACAAAGCTTCATAATGTGTATAGATTAACAAGGTAAAGTTATCTATTGGTATATACTGACTATCTTTATAACAAATAATTTTATTAAAAAATAAAAAATTAAAAGATAGAGGTAGTAATATAACCTCAATGATTTAGTATAGATATATACATAGAAAGAGTTAAAGCATTAGTTTCGGAGTGATATCAGAAATGGGATATTAACTCGGAATTTTATGGGTTGGCTGATGAATAGGTCATTCAAACCAGGGCCAAGATCCGACTCTATGGCTTGGCAGTACCTGGTAAGAAGAATATACAGACCTCAATCGTCCCAAGTGTTCTTATTTATAATACAACGAGTGGTACATGGATTTGGGTAAGGGAAAGTTTAGCATAAAAGAAAGAAACGGGGGAAATGGGTATTCCAGAGAGGATTAGTTGAATAAATATTCAGAAAATATTAAAGCTGAGAAGTAAAGCAGATATCCAGGTCGTTTCAGATTATAATAAGGTATAATCAATGTCAGGTGGAAGGTAATATTTGTTCCATGGTGTATCTAAGTAGATTGCTTCAGTCTTTGGATGGATTATAGCTTGCGTTACTCTTTGTCTAAGAGATAGTAGGCAAAGGGAGTCATGTTCCATGCTTTTGCAATGGTTTGCTTAGCTGCTGTTGTTATAAAGAGTAGGGATGAGCTTTGAGTTCGAGTCGAACGTAAGTTCGACTTGAACATCGGCCGTTCAACCGTTCGGCGAATTACAAACATTATGATATGTGGTGCGTGGCACCCATAATTCACTGCAGCATCGCAGTGCATTGCTGGCTGATGCTTTGACCAATCACAGCGCGGTAAGAACAGAGAGCCATAATTGGCCAAAGGCAGGGTGGCTTTGGCCAATTATGCCTCAGGGGATTTAGTACACGCCCCACACTATATAAGGCTGCCTGGAAGTCAGCCTTGTGTAGTGTGTTTCGGCGTGCTGAGAGATAGAGAGAGAGAGAGAGAGACAGTGTCATTTCATTTGAGTTAGATAGAGCAGGCAGGAGAGGTCAGTTAGCTGGAGTCAGTGCATTTAGTATATATATGCATCCCAGGTGTTATATGTATATATATATATATATATATATATATATACATATATATATATATACACTGTATTCAGTTTAGCTAGATCCGTTCCTGTTATTCTCTTCCTAATATACTTACAGGCAGGCAGCTGCAGTATTTTCAGTCAGTGTACTGTATCCTGTGCACAGTGTGCAACTAAAGCTAACTGCAGACAATTGCTGGTGTTCTCTTCCTAATACCTCAGGCAGGCAGCTGCAGTATTTTCAGTCAGTGTACTGTATCCTGTGCACAGTGTGCAACTAAAACTAACTGCAGACAATTGCTGGTGTTCTCTTCCTAATAATACCTGAGGCAGGCAGCTGCAGTATTTTCAGTCAGTGTACTGTATCCTGTGCACAGTGTGCAACTAAAGCTAACTGCAGACAATTGCTGGTGTTCTCTTCCTAATAATACCTCAGGCAGGCAGCTGCAGTATTTTCAGTCAGTGTACTGTATCCTGTGCACAGTGTGCAACTAAAACTAACTGCAGACAATTGCTAGTGTTCTCTTCCTAATACCTCAGGCAGGCAGCTGCAGTATTTTCAGTCAGTGTACTGTATCCTGTGCACAGTGTGCAACTAAAACTAACTGCAGACAATTGCTGGTGTTCTCTTCCTAATAATACCTGAGGCAGGCAGCTGCAGTATTTTCAGTCAGTGTACTGTATCCTGTGCACAGTGTGCAACTAAAGCTAACTGCAGACAATTGCTGGTGTTCTCTTCCTAATAATACCTCAGGCAGGCAGCTGCAGTATTTTCAGTCAGTGTACTGTATCCTGTGCACAGTGTGCAACTAAAACTAACTGCAGACAATTGCTAGTGTTCTCTTCCTAATAATACCTCATGCAGGCAGCTGAAGTATTTTCAGTCAGTGTACTGTATCCTGTGCACAGTGTGCAACTAAAGCTAACTGCAGACAATTTCTGGTGTTCTCTTCCTAATAATACTGGGGATAGAACAAAGGTTATAGAACCAAATGACTGCGCTGCTGATATGTGACAAATTGTGTATAATATATCCGCCTAAGTAAGTGAAACTTTTGGAAGGCGTAACCATATGTGTAAACACCCAAAAAATTAATTAAATTATAATGATGAAATTAAAAAATAATGCAGGTGTACAAATAAATAAACATAAATCAAGAACAAAAACAATTGAATAATCATAAGAGTCCGTGTAAACATAAAATGTTAAATGTCCATGCAAACACAGAAGGCTCGTAGGTGACAGCACACGTATTGCACCCGCAGGAAAAAGTGGTCAATCAGAAAAGACCTCCACCACCAAAAACACAGTCCCTTACCAGAAGGCAAGATCCCCTGTTACAGAGATCCTGAAAACTTTTGGCCTAATTCTCCCAGCCACGGGTCTCAGGAACAGATGTAATGATGTCCAATGGCACTATATCAGGCTCTCTCAGTATTCCCAACCAGGCATCATGCAAGGACAAGAATGGAGAGGACTCATAGTGTATCACTTAAAAACAGTTTTAATATAATAAAAGAATCGCACTTACAACATAGCAGATAAATAAGGCGTGTGTAGATTAAAGCCGGCCGGCTCGTGTAATGCTGCCCGTTGCTTCCGGGTCTAGCGCGGTAGTGTGATGACGTCAGCACGCCGCTCCTCCCTACGCCGTTTCGTCACAGATGACGTCTTCCAGGGGCACGGGCGGCGTGCTGACTCACCACCTTAAATAGCATACAAACACAGGAGACGTCCTACTCTGAGGTATTGATGCGCCGTAACATCTCCACCATCTTGGATCAGGGCAAATAGCCCATAAACCAAAAAGAAGGGGAAGTCATTCAACCCGTGAAAAGGTTCTTATATGCATCAAAATAAATGATGCAAAGAACTAACTGGCAATCGCATAGAAACTGACTAGCGATGATCCAGAAAAATGTTAGATACCAAGTTAGAAGTTAATAAATTGGTTCCTCGCCATTAGAAAGTTTTCTGCTTGATGGGTAGAAGCGAAAGGACCACGTTCATAAAGAACAGCATATATCAAACAGAGGCTAAATGTGTAACTGTATAATTAGAGTGCTACAGAAAATGACCGTCTCTTAAAGGCAGAAAAATTCTCATAGATAATAAAGGACTTTAAAAATACTGAAATAACACACAGCCCATGTATAGATAATGGTCCACATGCTTTAATACTAGAGAGAATACTATTAACCCATCTAGCAGTACAAATAATTGGCGGGATGTTAGATTTAAAAATTATCGATGATACGAATAAATGTATAAAAACAACTGAAAAAAACTATATAGGAGAAAAAGAGGAAAAAAGGTTGTTTCTATACCAATAATGATGTATATAGTGCGTGGGCATTTAATTGTCGCGCCATCCCCAATTGTCTGAGTAGTGGACATCAAGACCTCAGAGCTGGTTCACAAAAAAATCTTTTTTTATACATCAAAATTAATGAGTGGAAAGCTTATGAAGATTATATAATCCTAACTATTATCAATGAAAGCATTAACGTCTGTCTCTATATTCAGACCATAAGGGGTATAGCAGCGAACCTTATAAATCCAAGCCATTTCAAGTCTGGATAGTTCTCTTACCAAAGACCCACCCCTCCAGTGTGAACTGTACTTATCTATACCAAGGAATAAAGTGTTGGCTGGATTGCGATCGTGATGGATCGCATAATGCTTAGAAACAGGATGAAACCTATAGCCATTTTTTATATTGGTGATATGGTCACCTAAACGTACCTGCATGGAGCGTTTTGTCCTCCCAATATATTGATGTCCGCATGGACATTGGAGTAAGTACACTACGCCGGTAGAACTACAGGTAATGAAGGGTTGTATTTTATGAACATTAGATGTACTGCTAGAAACAAAAGTCTCAGTTTTCCTTTGTTTGCTTATGTTAAGGGAACAGACCTGACATCTGCGACATTCATGGTACCCCTTAATGTTTTGAAAAAAAGAGACTTTTTTCACCGGGGGATCTATTGCATTGGGGGCAATCCTATCACGAAGGGATGGAGCTCCTTTAAAAATTAACTCTGGATGGGGTGGTAGAAAAGTTTTAATAACATTATCGTTACCCAACAGGTGCCAATGTTTCTTTAAAATTCTCTTGAGGATGTAATGCTGTGTAGAGAACGTAGTAATGAGTGGTAAGGAAGGCTTTTTACGTATTTTCTTTGGACCATCAACAAGAAGTAAAGATCTATCCAAACCTGCAACCTCATTCAATGTCTCATTAAGCAAATTGTTGTCATAACCCTTTTCATGCAATCTGTCCCTAAGGACACCTGCTTGTATTTTATAGTCCTCAAGGGAAGTGCAATTCCTCCTCATTCTGATGAACTGGCTCTTAGGTATTGATCTGAGCCAGGCATCATGGTGGCAACTCCCCTGGGGAATATAAGCGTTACGGTCCGTTTTCTTAAAGAATGAGATGGTTTTGAAGCCATCCCCCTCTTTGGTGATAGTAATGTCCAAAAAGTTAATCTGGGTATTGCTAGCCTCATGGGTAAATTTAATCCCCCTCTCATTATCATTGATAACTGAGAAAAAATTATCCAACTCTGAAGTTGACCCATCCCATAGGAGGAGGACGTCATCAATGTACCTAGCCCAAAATAACAACTGTGGGTTTCGGTCATGATAGATGACGTCCTCCTCCCACTTGGCCATAAACAGATTGGCCAAACTCGGGGCATATTTTGCATCCATAGCTACCCCCCTTATTTGACGAAAAAAACATTGATCAAACCAAAAATAATTGTGGTTAGCTGCATATTCAATTAACTCAAGGATATATGATTGTTGTTGTGCAGGGAGGGTAGATGATGTCTGCAAATAATGCTCAACTGCAGATATCCCCAGATTATGAGGTATAACTGTATAGAGTGACGTCACATCAGCTGTCACCAGCAGAGTGTGAGCATTAGGTTTTAGACTGGACAGTACATTTATCACTTGTTTAGTGTCCTTAATATAAGAGGGCATGGCTCTTACAAGGGGTTGTAGAAAGAAATCAATATACTTTCCCACCCGGGACGTAATGGAATCTATACCACTAACAATCGGACGTCCCGGGGGGCAAGTTAGGCTCTTGTGAATCTTGGGAAGAATGTATAGTACCGGAGCGCGTGGGGCTCTAGGAACCAAGAATAGTTTTTCTTTCTCATTTAAGATGTTAGTTTGAAAACCCCTGTCAACCACCAACTGTAAGGATTTTTTATATTTCAAAATCGGATTGCCAGGAAGCCTCACATAGGTATCTTCATCGCTAACTATATTACGCATTTCCTGAAGGTAATTGCTGCGGTCAAGTATAACGATACCTCCCCCCTTATCCGCAGGGCGGATTACCAAATCCTTATTATTACAAAGCTGGTCAAGACCCTCTTCTAATTCTTTATTCATTTTTTGGTTAGATATCTTTGTTGATTCTAGATCTCTCAGGACTACGTCCCTAAATACCCTTAGAGAGGGTGCCAGAATTCCAGGAGGGTTGAAGGTTGAGGAATTAGCCAACCCTGAGTGTTGAAAAGGTTGTTGGCTAACTATATTTGATGAAAAGGGATGATTAACAAAATGTCTCTTAATATTGATCCTACGGACATACTTGTGTATGTCCATAAATGTTTCGAATTTGTTTAGCTTATTGGGCGGTGAAAATTTTAGACCCTTATTGAGTAGGGCTTTTTCGGAGTCAGAGAGTGTCTTGGAGCTTAAATTAAAAATTCCATCTGCACTCAACTCTTTTGTTTTTTTAGAGTGTGACCTCCTCCCCCCTCTGCTTCCTCTTTGTTTTCTACCTGGCGTTTTACCCCTTGATTGGGTCTGGGAAAACCCCAATGTGGGTTTTCTTGGTTCTCACCATGACTGGTCCCAGAATGATCACCCAATGCTCCACGTCTAGGGGTACCCTTAGGACCCATATTATGGGCTATAGTGCCAGGGCCAAAATGGCTGGGGGCCTCTCTATCCCTCAGTGGAAAAAAGCGATTTTGCGTGTCAACACCAAATTCATACTGATTGTATGGTTCATCTCCACCACGTGGATAATTACCATTCGGTGGCTCATAATGGAACTGTGTGCCATATGAGTTGTAGGGGGTCTTATCAACACCTCTCGGCTGATAAGGTAGGTCTCTATTATACTGATATTGTAAACCCTGATTGTAACCATACCCAGTGTTACGGTCGTAATTGTCCATATATCTATGGATGGGGGGTTGGTTCCAAGGGGGATTATGGGGTTGACTTCCTTTATTAGGTCCAGGGCCCCTCTGAGGTGATTTATAAGAGGATCGTCTTCCCTTTTTCCCCCCTTTTGTATTAGTCTGGGGGTACTTAAAGTTTTTACGTGGCTGATTACTCTTGGGTGTATGATGAGCTCCTTGAGCAGTTGGTATGATCTCTTCACCTTGGTATGCCACAATTCCCAGTACATCAATCAGGTCGTTTCATTATCAGAGCACTCAAATTTATCTTGACCCATAACTTTTTCTCTTTTAATGGTTCCCACTACCTCCAGGTACAGGGCGTCGCCATGGGCACTTGTTGCGCACCGGCGTACGCCAATCTGTACCTGGGGGAGTGGGAACGAGACCTATTCATTACTGATGCTGCCAGTGTCTTTACCAAACATATAGCATCCTTTCGTCGCTATATAGATGACATTTTGATTCTATGGCAGGGCCCCATAGATACTCTACAACATTTCCTTCTATACCTCAACACTTCGAACTCTCTTAACCTCAAATTCACAATGACATATAGCTATAGTTCCATCTCTTTCCTTGACCTTACTCTTAGCAAGGACAGACATGGCCAATTACAAAGCCAACTCTTTCGTAAACCGACTGCAGGCAATACTATCCTTGCAGCCTCCAGTTTTCACCCCCAACCCCTACTCAAATCCATCCCCTTTGCCCAATACTTACGTGCCCGACGTAACTGCTCCACGGATACCTCCTTTGAACACGAGGCCTCCGTATTGAGGGACAGACTTCGCGCACGTGGCTACAAAAATAGCGTTTTAAAAAACGCTTACAAAAAAGCGAAATCTAAATCACGCTCTGCTTTACTCATTCCTAAACCATCTGGGCCCTCCACACAACCACCTCTCAGAATTATAACAAATTACTGCCAACAACACAATGAAATTACTCAAATACTACTTAAACACTGGCACATCATCTCTACAGACAGAGCACTTTCCCCTTTTGTTCCGCCTAAACCTTTGATCACTTATCGACGTGCCCCATCTCTTCGTGACAAACTCATTACTAGTGAATACAAAAGTAGTAATAAATCCCAGAAACAGCTCAAGGGTACCTTTCCATGTGGCAACTGCAACTATTGCAAATACCTACCTAAATCCAACTTACACAACCTCCTACCCAATGGTCAACGCCTTTTTCCTAAGCATTATGTTAATTGTCGTTCTATTGGCATTGTCTACCTTTTGGAATGTGAATGTGGGTGCTTCTACGTGGGCAAGACCAAACTACCATTCTGGAAACGAATCTATGGACACGTTACCAGTATAAATCAAAGAGATCCCGATCTACCATTGGGACGACACACTTCCATTGTTCACCCTGACATTATCCCCTCTAGACCATATCCCCCCCCAAACCGAGGGGGTGATTACAACAAAGCGCTCCTTCAGAGCGAACTTCGTTGGATTTTTCACCTCAATGCTACCATAGCTCCCGGCCTCAATGAAGCCTTCAATTTCAAACCCTATCTTGAGGGTTTCGAGACCGGAGTCTGTGAACTAGACCTATAACCATGTTCCCCCACGTCCAAGCACCCACACCTAATTATATCATTTGTACTATCTTCTGTATTTTATGCAATTTTGCAATATGCAGGAATACATGCCTATGCATTATATACTTATTGATACATGTTTTTTCTTATGTACTATTGATACATGTTTTTCACCTATGTATTATATACTGTGTATGAATTGACATGCGTTTCTTTCCCTCCTCTCCAAAGTTTTTTAAGCCATATACATTCCTAGGCTACTATTTGCAACACCCTTGCATGTCCCCCATTGCTCACTTTTGCTACCATTTGTCCCATATGGACTAACCCATTGATACCTAACCTGCCTTTTTCTACCCCTTCATTAAGATACCCGGCGCGGGTAAGACTAGGTGCGCGCGCGCGTCTGCTCCACAGCGCACGCGCCACCTCTTCGCCTTCCATCTAGACCAGTCCTCTGGTCTGCTTCCTGTTTGCGCTCCACCTTGGAGCGCACCAGGAAGCTGGCGCTCGTCTGTCCCGCGTCGGTGACGTCACGACGCCGGACGTGGCCGCGCCGTTATGACGCGACCGCGCCTGGCACCGCCCCGTCAGAGGTCCACACTGGGAGGTTATTCTAGCGCCCTATGGCGCCTGCCTCCCAAAACACACCAGCCAATCAGTATTAGCACTCAGGTTGGTTGATACACACCCACCCTCAGCTGTTGCTCATTACTTGACCTCATATAAATTTCCCACACTCTGGCTTCAGTACCACGTTGCTGACTGACCAGAGATGACCTTTTATCCTTTACTTATGCATCATACTCAGGTAAATACCTGGCCTACTTTATTGTAGCCATACATCATTATTTTGTCCCCCTTGTTCTGATTACTTCCCTTCTACTCTGTCTTACAGTGATACACTGGCTGACCCACTGTGTTTAATACAGGACTTGGGCTTTCTGCCCTAAACCCTGTATGCCGGACCTTGTATTTTGAAGGGGTTTTCAGCAGGTTCTCTATACCCTAGTGTCAAAGTACACTTTGTTTTTACTGCACATACCCTTTATCCTCTGGATACCACGCTCAGTGGCTCCCCCATATGACAAACAATTGAGCTTTGGCAGGACATGTGAGTACTTCACTGTTTTCTATTTTTTGAGATCAATCTCTTCCAGCAATATAGATTTTGACAGTGCAAATATTTTTCTTCACCTTGAGTAATAGTTTCCATTCTAGAATCTGTGGCAGCTAATTGCTCAGCCGCCAGCTTCTTCTGCCATGCAAAAACAATATTCCCCTGATAATCACTAAAATCCCTATTATACTTTTTCCTCTTTTTAATTTTTTGTTCTTTTTCTTCCTTATCTAAAAGTTTTAAAAGACTACTAGTTCTCTCTCTATATTCCTCACTATCCTTATAAGGGAGCAACGTGCATTTAAGGGCTTGCATTTCAGCGTCCAGCTTGGCCAATTTGGTATTCTTTCTGGTGACCAGAAATTGGAGGAACTGTATCCCCCTCTCATTGAAATAGCGGAACCACTCCTCCAATTCCTGCTCACCCTTTTGGGGACATACCTCCCACCTCAAGCTCTGAGGTACCATTTTTAGCCTGACGTAGGTCTCCAAATAGGTGATGTCCCACTGGGTGTGGATTTCTGAAATGGTGAGGTTTTTTAATCTGACAAATAGACCGCTAAGGTCACCCTCGTTCTCCTTAAAGGTTTCAAACACTCCCTCTGTATTGACCAGCTTGGAAGCTCTATATTCAAATATATCCATTATATAAACGAAAATAAGTGTATAGCAATAATGGTAAATTTGTTAATTTTAGTGCTATAAAAATACCAACTGTAAAAATTGGTTACTAGGATGCGAGATGATAAAACAGCTCAGCAACACATATATTGAGAAAAAATGTGTATAGACTCAATAAATATGATTCATTAAGTGCTAACCATTAATCAAAACGGAAAAAAATATATACGTTGACTATCTTCCCTCTGAAAAGTGAGCAATTCAAAAGATGAAGGACTAAGAAAATAAGCACTGTGATAGTGCCGGACTGCTGCAATATTGTGTATCAATAGTAAAAGGAATCAAGTTGGGGAAAATACTGCGCTATCCAAAATGCATTAAAGAAATAGTAAAAAATAATAAATAGTGCTGCTGCAAATCATATTGTGAGATACCCACACTTAAACCAATAATAGAACCAAATGACTGCGCTGCTGATATGTGACAAATTGTGTATAATATATCCGCCTAAGTAAGTGAAACTTTTGGAAGGCGTAACCATATGTGTAAACACCCAAAAAATTAATTAAATTATAATGATGAAATTAAAAAATAATGCAGGTGTACAAATAAATAAACATAAATCAAGAACAAAAACAATTGAATAATCATAAGAGTCCGTGTAAACATAAAATGTTAAATGTCCATGCAAACACAGAAGGCTCGTAGGTGACAGCACACGTATTGCACCCGCAGGAAAAAGTGGTCAATCAGAAAAGACCTCCACCACCAAAAACACAGTCCCTTACCAGAAGGCAAGATCCCCTGTTACAGAGATCCTGAAAACTTTTGGCCTAATTCTCCCAGCCACAGGTCTCAGGAACAGATGTAATGATGTCCAATGGCACTATATCAGGCTCTCTCAGTATTCCCAACCAGGCATCATGCAAGGACAAGAATGGAGAGGACTCATAGTGTATCACTTAAAAACTGTTTTAATATAATAAAAGAATCGCACTTACAACATAGCAGATAAATAAGGCGTGTGTAGATTAAAGCCGGCCGGCTCGTGTAGTGCTGCCCGTTGCTTCCGGGTCTAGCGCGGTAGTGTGATGACGTCAGCACGCCGCTCCTCCCTACGCCGTTTCGTCACAGATGACGTCTTCCAGGGGCACGGGCGGCGTGCTGACTCACCACCTTAAATAGCATACAAACACAGGAGACGCCCTACTCTGAGGTATTGATGCGCCGTAACATCTCCACCATCTTGGATCAGGGCAAATAGCCCATAAACCAAAAAGAAGGGGAAGTCATTCAACCCGTGAAAAGGTTCTTATATGCATCAAAATAAATGATGCAAAGAACTAACTGGCAATCGCATAGAAACTGACTAGCGATGATCCAGAAAAATGTTAGATACCAAGTTAGAAGTTAATAAATTGGTTCCTCGCCATTAGAAAGTTTTCTGCTTGATGGGTAGAAGCGAAAGGACCACGTTCATAAAGAACAGCATATATCAAACAGAGGCTAAATGTGTAACTGTATAATTAGAGTGCTACAGAAAATGACCGTCTCTTAAAGGCAGAAAAATTCTCATAGATAATAAAGGACTTTAAAAATACTGAAATAACACACAGCCCATGTATAGATAATGGTCCACATGCTTTAATACTAGAGAGAATACTATTAACCCATCTAGCAGTACAAAAAATTGGCGGGATGTTAGATTTAAAAATTATCGATGATACGAATAAATGTATAAAAACAACTGAAAAAAAACTATATAGGAGAAAAAGAGGAAAAAAGGTTGTTTCTATACCAATAATCATGTATATAATGCGTGGGCATTTAATTGTCGCGCCATCCCCAATTGTCTGAGTAGTGGACATCAAGACCTCAGAGCTGGTTCACAAAAAAATCTTTTTTTATACATCAAAATTAATGAGTGGAAAGCTTATGAAGATTATATAATCCTAACTATTATCAATGAAAGCATTAACGTCTGTCTCTATATTCAGACCATAAGGGGTATAGCAGCGATAGAACAAAGGTGCCAACCTAAGTGCAGTAAATCAAGTTGTTTTAATAAAAGCTAAAAGAATGGTACTCACAATGGTACATAAATGACAGTCATATGGGCATGAACTGCCGGATGTCCGTGAAGTGGATGGATTCCATACGCTGGATGGCGGTGGTGTCCGGAAAGCAGGCTAGAACGGAGGTTGCTGACACTTCCTGTTAATGGACCGCACGCCGACAACCAGGGGGATGAGGTCACTTCCGGGAACTGAAACCAATAGGCGATGCATTTGCGGAGCTTCGCTAACGTAGGCTGTGATAGGGCAAGGCTTTTATAGCCAGAGGACAGCTCTGATAGGTCAAAAAGGCACACGGCTCATTGGATGATGCCGCGGTTTCTCATAACATAAAAACATTGACTGAATAAAATGCATAGATTGATAATTCATAAGGTTAGTTAAAAACTATAACATTAAAAAAATTATTAAAAACTAATTGTGCACCAACTTAAAACCACTTAAAAGAACTATTTGATGCTCATTGCAATCTATACAAGGGGGTCATACAGGGACAAATAGGAGGGAAAAAATAAAGAAAAGGGGAGGAAGGTGCGCATTATGCTAATTATAGTAAATTTACAATGTAGATTGCTTCGCTGCCATAACAACAGATGGATGGAATAACGGACGGAATTAACTAAATTTGCTGGTGAGGATACTAAAAAAGATGTGATGAAACGAACGTAGCCAAAACTTTTTTCTTTGTGCATATATAAAATGCATTTACTAAAAACTTATGGCCAGATTGTATAGCAATATGATAATGGGGATCTGATAGAACGGGAATAGGGGGGAGGGCAAGGGGGGGAGAAGGGGGAGGAAAGGAGGGTAGAGGGGTGGGGGGCGGGGGACAGGGGGCAGTGGGCGGGGAAAGAGAAGGGACTAAAGATGGAAATTACTAAAATAAAAAAATAAAATAATAAAAACTGATAAGCAAACTGTGCTACACGAGTGTTGTATGCAACTTGCGTTGCTTTCACATGGCAACAAAAGAAAAGACACAGGGGGTCAGATGTGGACTAGAGGAGACAACCTGGATGAAGAAGGTTAGCTTTAGAAGTCGCCTAAAAGGGTATGTATTAAACTAATAGAAAATACTACATACTCGTATGCATATGTGCAAAACAAAAAAAGAGGGCGTGGGTGAGGAAAAAAGTTGTCAAATTAGACTGCTCACCTCTATTTCCTCCTTCAAGCCTCCAGGGGCGAGGGAGTCCTAAATATAAATCCAATATGTCTCCCTCTGACAGAGGCATTTAAAACGCTCTGCCAGTGGGGACACACCGGAAATGGACTTTATAATCCAGACCCTGGGACCTGACGAGGAATGATCATGTTTTTTGAGAAAGTATAGGGGAACACTATGAGTATCGTCTCCTGCCTCTATGAGACGGTGGTGCTCCCCGAACCTCTTTCTCAAAGTGCGTATGGTTCTGCCCACGTAGTGCAGCTCACACGGGCAGATCAAACAATAGACTACAAACGCTGTAGAACAGTTAAAAAAACTACTAATCTGGTAAGTTTTTCCTTTGTGAACTCTTTTTGACCATGCTTGACATGCTTGCACGTCAGGCATAGTTTTTTGCGGCACTGATACATGCCAAACAAGGGAATGAAACATGGAGACTCGATTTTGGGATTTATATTTACTGGGCGCTACCAGATTTTTGATATTTCTTGTTTTCCTATACGTAAGTTTAGGTTTTGGTGTGATGATGGATTTTAACTGAGGATCTTGAAGTAGAATAGTCCAATGTTTGCCCAAAATACGTTCCATTGCCTTGTGTTGGGTGTGGAATTGAGTCACAAACCTAACAGGTTGAATATTGGGCTGGTCGGTATCCCTAGTGGGTATAGGATGCTCTGACAGATAAAATTCCAAAGCTTCTTCAATAAGTTTTGGTGGAAATGCTTTTTCAATACGTTTTTTTTTAACAAGGATCCTTCTGTAATATAATCGGATTCTCTAGTGCAATTCCTGCGCAACTGGCAAAATTGGCTTTTTTGGATTATTAGAAATCACCCTTGGATGGTGACAGCTGTGGTGATGTAAGAAAGAGTTGCCAGCTGTGGGCTTTGTGTAATTTTTGGCCACAATTTTGTCATTTTGATGAAAAAAGGTTAGATCTAGGAAAGCTAGTTGTAGGGAATCGTGTTCCGAGGTGAAAGTTAGGCCATAAGCATTGTTGTTGCAGTGTTTCAAAAAATCAAGGAAGAGGGGCCCTGGGCCATCCCAAATGATGATAATATTGTTAATATACCTCTCATAGAAAACTATATGGGAGGTGTAGGGAATGTTGAGCCAAATGTGATTGGCTTCCCAGAGCCCCATAGTCAAATTGGCGTAGCTGGGGGCAAAATTTGCCCCCGTAGCTGTACCCTTTACTTGGAGATAGAATTCTCCATCAAACTCAAAATAATTGTGAGTCAGGCAGAATTATGCAAAACAATAAAAATCACATATCTAAGCTACAATCATATAATAGTACCAACATATCTAAAGCTAAAAATACGTCCAATTTGAGCCAAAATCCAAAGACAACCCAAAAAGGGAGGGGCAAATTCAAACGGAGTAGAAATAATAAAGGTTCCCCGGAACAGGATAGAAAAAAACGTACTGTTGATACAGATCCAGAGGACAGTCAAGGTGCCCCTAGTAACATACATGTAAGATCTTTAATTTCCAAAGATGAGTCATCTAGTATAGATACGGATAACTCGGATTCCCCATCATCTAACACTTCAAGTAATATGACTCATACAAATCCGAGAATAGAGCACCTCCGGCAGACCCCCAAAAGCCCTTTAAACTCTACACGGGGACCCCCTTCACCCCAAATAAACAGAGGAGTGGGAAACTTGGATGCATATGTCACACGGACACAAGTGAATCCTATAGTGTGATAAATCTATCCTCCCACCCCCTATCAGTAGCTGAAGAAAATGTCTTGGCTCGGGGACTAACTTTTTGCCCTCAGGAAAACTTCGATATTTTCGAAGTAATCACCGATTTGCAGCTCTTTGAACGCATGCTTTTACTTAAGAGCCTGCATGCAAAGACCGACAATATCGATGATAAGGATTGGTCAAGCTTTAGTATGATGGAATTTAAAGCCCTAGGCGATCTTACACAACTATACCAGGAAAATAACACAATAGATCTGATAGATCAAATTGATCTTGAGACATTACTGGCAGATGTCGAAAAAAGACACACAGACCCCTGCCAGGAGTCACAAAAAAACCTTCTGCCAAATTCCCCCCTCTCAATTTAAACCCAAGTATAGAGACTTTTACAAAACAAACCATACGAGATCTCAGAAAACTCCCACAAAAGAAAATTCCCCCCACTAATTTGACTCCTGATGAATTTAAAGCAATAACCTCCTTATGTAACAACGTGAACATTATGGTCAAACCCTCAGATAAGGGTGGCAACGTAGTCCTGATTAATAATCTAGAGTACGTATGCATGTGCCAGAACATCCTAAACAATAAAGAATGGTACATTAATGTTCCTATTAAAGCAATACACACCTCATACAGCAAGTTTTATGACATGATCCAGTTGGCCTTTGTTAATGGCGTCATTACAAAGGATCAATATGAATTTATTAAGGTGAAACATTCTAGAGTAGCCACCTTCTACAGTCTACCCAAAATCCACAAGGGGCATAGCAAACCACCAGGACGTCCAATCGTATCTGGAAATGGAAATATCTCTGAGAATTTAAGTAAAGTGATAGATTCTTTTTTGCAACCCTTTGTAGTATGCTTACCTTCCTTTTTAAAGGACACTATACATTTGTTGCAGACCGCCGAGGATGTATCACTGCTATTCAATTAATTATTGGTGGCTATTGATGTTGAGGCCCTGTACAGCTCGATCCCCCACAACAGGGGGGTCGCAGCTGTGCGGGGCATCCTTCAGCGGAGTGGCAAATATGACCCACCCCTTAATGATTTCATCATCGGTGGCCTGGACTATATTCTAAATAACAACTTTTTTGCCTTCAACAACTCCCACTACCTCCAGGTGCAAGGCGTGGCCATGGGCACATGCTGTGCACCGGCCTACGCCAATTTGTACCTGGGGGGGGGTGGGAGAAATCCCTCCTAGGCGACGAGGACCTCCTCGTGTACACGAGCCATATTAAATTATGGCTACGGTACATTGATGACGTCCTCGTCGTCTGGGAGGGATCAAAGGAGATGCTGCTTGAATTCTATGATCGTATTAATATCAATACATATAATTTAAAGTTCACGATGACACATGATCCAGATCAGATCACTTTTCTCGATGTCCAATTAAAGCGCAACCCCGAAAATAAAATCTCTACCACCCTCTTTCGGAAAAGCAGGGAATACAATCCTCCATGCTAAAAGCTCACACCCTAAATTTCTCAAAAACTCCATCCCCTATAGGCAGTATCTGCGGTTACGCAGAAACTGCTCCGAGGAGTCCTTCTTCAAACTAGAAGCAAAAAATCTTCAAGCAAGGTTACTTGCACGAGGATATAGCCGTTCATGCCTGCAGAAGGCATATAACAGAACCAGTATGCAATCTCGCTGTGATTTGCTTGCAAAGAGAGCCACGAGGAATAGCCCTGGTAATGACTTTACCAGGATTATCCTTCTGTTCTCCAGGCAACACAGTGAAATTAAAAATATCATTCAAAAACACTGGAGCATTTTGACAGATGATCCAAAAGTGAGCAACTTTATCTCTAACAGTCCCTCCATAACCTTTAGAAAAGCAACCGCGCTGAAGGACAAACTTGTTCAAAGCGAGTATAAGAACGAACTAAAAAGATCAAAACATTGCCTGACTTTTGGCTCCTTTCCATGTGGTCATTGTTCTTGCTGCCAGTATATAAATCGCCAAAGAACTTTTTGCCTTCCAAATGGGATAACTTTCAAACCACGGCACTATGCCAACTGCCAAACAAGGGGCATAGTATATTTGATGTCCTGCGAATGTGGGGCATACTATGTGGGGTAGACCAATCAGGAGTTCCACCGCCGGATGTCTAAACATGTCTACTCGATGCAGATTGGCAATCACTTTGCCCCTAGGTCTTCATGTGGTTGTTAAACACAACTACAGGATGCCCAAAATATCTTTCACCGCAATCGACCGGATACATATTCCGGATCGAGGCGGTGACTGGAACAAAATACTGTTACAATGTGAACAGAGATGGATTTTTAATTTGCATGCCACCTCCCCACCGGGACTCAATGAGTTCATCTCTTATAATAAACTTCGATCATTTCCCCTCCCCCCGATCCATCTGTGTTTTTGATCACTTCATACTAAGGCGGAACTCGGGTAGACATGTTTGGACTTCCTTGCCATTAATAAGGTGGTCCTCCTGCTTTCTCTTCCCCCTTCCCCCCCAGTGTTCTTATAATTATTAGGCCTATAATCTATTTTTGATTGAATGTTTGCTTAAATAATTGTCCGATTGGTCTACAGTTCCATCATGATGCATGCTATATATTATCTCTTCTGTCTGTGCTCTTTGAGACTATATGTCTATTTAATGTCAAATTGATACCTAATTTTTCTATATTAAAATTGTTTATATTAAGTAAAGTGTGATACATATACTTAATATGGAATGTCAAAGATTTGTACACTGTTCTTGTCACTGAAGAATGGACTTGCATTTACAATTCCCCCTGTTGATATGTTTTTTCCCCCCTAGGTGGCTCCCTCTCGCTTTCCCCTCTGGGAGTGGGGATTGGGCAATGCCGTAATGCGTGCCTTCCTGGCAAGGGGGGGAGGAGCTCCTATCCATCCTTTGCTCCTCCACACACACTTCCCCAGCTGGCATCCGGGCTGGTCCCTGAGATCACCGCTGGGGAACTTTCTCTTGCCGGCAGCGTCCCCGACCATCCCCGGAATACAGTTCCGCGCCACTGCGCATGCGCGGGCCCCGTGCGCGCGCCAGACGCGAGACGTCACGCATTTGCGACGGAGATGACGCAAGTGCGGAGCCTTCTGGTTCTCGGGAACGTCGAGGAGATCATACGAGGCGGCCCCTGTGGCCGCTATGACCATCCCAGCTGATCGCCGGAGCGGTAAGTATTGGGACTCCCTCCTCCCTTCCCCCTCCCCCTCCCCTCCCCCCGGTCTCCACACACCTGCAGCTACCTTATTATGGCATATACATAAATACCCCACAGGAGGGAATAACATTCATCTCCATGTGAGGGTGCGTTTCCTGCAAGCTACAAGCCAGTGAGTATACTCAACTTTATTTCCCCCTGCCTCTGCCCTTATTTTATATTACTGGTAATACCATCTACTTACTTACACCACTTGCCTTTAGGCAGGTCAACGCTGTACACAGATATAAAAAAACATTCCTTCACAGTCCCTCTAAAGGCTGCTGTGGATCGATTCTAGGGTCAACCTACAGACAGCATTGATACATCTATTTTGGATGTCTGGGCACTAATAAATAATAAGGTAACTATTAATGTCAAATATGCCTTTTACTCTTTCTCTAAAAACATTCTCCTATATATAGGGCTTTATGGCTTAAGTGAACCTATCCTTTCTCCCCACATACTCCATATATACTACATCACCCACGCAAGCACATCATTTATGGCAATTCTCACACACTCATCACCCTATTTATCTTTTCATCTCCTATGGACCCATATATATACTTTCATACACGTGGTGTTTTTTGTAATTGTGTTATTTGGGTATTTTTCTTTTACACCCAGAAATTGTCATCATCATTCACATTCACATATCCCAGGTTTTTGCACTTGCATTTAGTCACATATTATTATTATCACATTCCCTTGTTTCCTCATTTTCCTTCCCTTTCCCTTTCTTCTCCCTTTCCCTACCCCCTCCCCTCATTCTCTTCTCTCTTTTTCTCTTGTCTCTCCTTTATGCTTTCTCTTTCTCCTCTTTCCCTTTCTTTCTTCTCCCCGTTTTATTTTTTATTTTTTCTCTTTCATTTTCCTTTTCTTCCCTGCCCTCTTTACCCCTTTTCCTTCCTCTTTCCTGTCCATTCCCTCATATTATCCCTCACTTTTCACTCACCCCACTCACTTTTCTCAACCCATTTTTCCCCCTCCCACCCTCCCCCTGTTTCCACTTCCTCCCTGTTTCCCAGCACCCACTCACTTCCCTCCCTGTTCTCACTAAATCCCCTCTCTCAACCCTCCCCTCCCTCTCCCCCCTTCTGTCTTTTCTCCCCCCCCCCCTTCTTTTCCTATTTCCTTGTGTTCGCACCATACAGCTCTCTTCTTATACTACACTTTTCTTCTTTCTTTTCTATTCTCTTCCCTGTTGTTTCTTTCTTATTCTTCATTCATTTCTCCTTTCTCTCTTCTTTCTTTTTCCTTACCCCTCTATTTTTCCTCCCCTTCTTTCTTCTTTTTTTCTCCTTTTTCCCCCTTCTCCCCCTTTCTTCTTCCAATTCCCCATCCACTTCCCCCTTTCCCTTTTCCCCTCTTCCCCTTCCCCCTCCCTCTCAAACATCTCATACACCAGCCTCTTTCATCTCTACCTATTTTCTAGTTCTACTTATAGCAGCACCCCTCTATACAGGACCTTTTTAGATAGAACAAATGACAGGGAATGTATTCTTGCTGATAGATGGCTCTCTCGAAACAATATGTTCTACATGTCATATATAAAGGGTATTCCCGAATACAGGGTTCCTGTTTGGAATGTATGTCTGGAACCATCATAAGATGGCAGTCCCATAATAACCATTTGAACTATCGCAACAGGTGTGAGACGTTTTCCCCACGATCCCGTACACCGCCCAGTCTATTCAGCTGTGAAGGGTCAAAAATTCGGTGACCTCTTGTAAGCCACGCACTTGGGCCACTTGCCCTGTCCTGCCCCGGCTGGGAGGGAGGCGTCTCAGAGCCGCCCGGAGAGTGAGAAATATTTTAAAGGGATCCCCATGTAAGGAAACCCACGATATCAACTACAGATGCCAGGGTAAATATACATAATATTGTCATAATAATGGTCCCTACATCTCCTATTGCAGCGCATAGTGAGAGGATCGTGACCAATATATGCCTATAAATTCTTTACACTATTTTATTCTCTATTACAGCAGGCATACATAAAAAGTAACCCTCTGAAGAAGACCCACACAGACACGGGTTGAAACGCATCAGGTTCTACCTTTCTAGCATGCTTTTAAATTGTATTTTTTTGAAAGTTATTGTCTGCCGATATAACACTGTATACTGTATCCCATGGTTTTTTATGTTTTTTATGTGGTATTCCCGATTGGGGCTCATGTCTTTTATCCATGTTGTCACAATGGTGTCAATGTAATAAACATTCATATTTTTTATCTTTGATATATGTGGTATCAATTACTTAATTTTCCATACTGTGCTGCCTAAAAACCCCACCTCCTCTGGGGGGAAAAACGTCTTCTTTTTTTTTAGGCAGAATTCTGTGGCCTCCAAAATGAATTCTGCCTGGCCCGGGTTGAGTAAAGGATCAGAGGAGAGGAAGCTTGCAGTTGCTCTGAGGCCTATCTCATGCGGAATGGAGGTGTAAAGGGAGTTTACTTCAAGGGAAGCCCATATGTATATGGGCTCCCATGTGTAATGTTCTAATTGTTCCAAAAGATGTGCACCATCACGGATGTAAGAAGGAAGACTTTTTGCGAGAGGTTGCAAAAACTGATCAATATACTGAGTAATTGGGCTAGTAATATTATCTATGGCTGCAACTATTGGTCAACCTGGGGGGTTTTGAATACTTTTGTGTATTTTGAGGATATGGTAAAAATAAGGAGTGGAGAAATAGTGTTTATTGAAAAAGGCGTATTCATGTTTGGCCTTATCCGTAAGCATTTTCACTTCTGAGATGAAGTTAGATAGAGGGACACAGCGCAATTTTTTGTATGTATTATCATCAGACAGAAGTCGGCGGGCCTCAGCCAAGTAGTCACTGCAATTTTGGACTACAATGCCTCCGCCTTTGTCCTCTGTTTTAATGACTAGGTCGCGTTTTTTTGTAAGATTTTGTAAAGCTAATTTTTCATTAGATGTAAGATTGGAATGATTGGAGTGGCTGTTGTAAGTATATTGACATAACTTTTGCATGTCAGAGTATACAACCTGGTAAAAGGTTTGGAGGTAAGGTCCTTTGACATGTGTTGGATTAAACACTGATTTGGGCCTGAATTTGTTGTGTTGTACCGGAGGGGAAGTAGAGAGATGTTGCATGAAGAGGAACAAGTCCTCGTCTTCATCATCACTCTCTAAACTATATAAGTCTTTGATAATGTTCAAGTCAGATGAATTGCTAATTTCTGTTGTCAGAGTTGAATCCACAGGCGTGGGATAGGTGAAACTGTCTGTGACCTTCTGTGATTTAATGTTATAGTAGGGTTTCAAAATAAGATTGCGGATGAAAATGTGCAGGTCTTTAAATAATCTAAATGAATTTGGTAAGAATGTTGGAGCAAAATTAAGACCTCGTTGCAAAATGGAAGCTTCAGCTGTGGACAAAGTGTGAGAGGATAAATTAAAGATTTTTACTGTTTTAGGGCTTTGGCCCTGTGATTTATTTCAATGCTTTCCCCCTCGATTTCCTTGTCTTCTAATTTTCTTTTCCCTGAGGTTGGATTGTTGGTTAACGAGGGAGAAACTACTAAAAGATCCTGAGAATCAGATTGGGTATGAGTGAAGGAAGCTTGCTCCAATTGTTGTGTGGGGTCCAAGCTGTTAGGGGGTCTAGTCATCTGTGTATTTAGGTCCTGAGGGCCAACGTCACTATGAAAAGGAGACCAAACTATTGGGAATATGGAACTGGTTTGACTAACGCTGTCATCTCCACTTGGGACACAGACACAGAGGGTATAGGCGTGTAAGGTACAGGATCTAAATCTGTATTGTTGGATATGGAACTAGACGGTTGACTGGAAAGAACATTCGTACCCTGAGTGGGCTCACTGCTGGTGGTTTTGTTGAGATTATTTATCTTTTTGTTTATTTTTATCTTTATTTTTGGTAGAGTTATTTCTGACCCTATGGGTCGGGTCTCGTTCGGGTTTACGGGTAAGCGGACATGTCCCAAATGAAGATAGATGGGACATGGTTCTGTGATTACTGTTAGTGGAAACCGCTGGGTGAAATGGGAGCGTGGGCCTGAAAGGAGGCCATGAGCTAGGGTCCAAAGGGCAAACATTGCATTGCATAAGAGGCATGGACGGTGGAAGGGAGTGGGATATGGTGTTTATATTGGGTACAGAGTGACCCTTTTTCCAATTGAAAACTCTTCCTAAATTGAAATGGTCCAGGTCTCTCCTCATTTTCCCTAATTTCATTTGTATCAAAGTATCCTCATCTTTTTTGGTGTGATGTTTTAGGGTATTTAACCAAGATGTAGGTTAGTTGGACAATAATGTACTAAGGTTGGATATGTTAGACTTTAGTTGTTCAATTATTTCTAAGAATTTTTGTTCCCTTTGTTGTATGATAACGCGCATCCATTTTTGGGTGCTAAATTCCGAAATCTGGGACCATTCGTTTGTCAGTTCGGGAGTCAAAAATAAGCATGTTTTTAGTATTCTCAAACCCAGAGGGGAAATGGAGTGAGAAATATATTGTTCTAAAAAGAACTTATCCCACCACTGATGGTTGGCAGAAATCATAAGTTGTTCAAGTTTTCTAAAACGTGTACAGCAGATCTTAGAAATATGACCTGGAAAAATAAAGCGTTTTAAAAAAAATTAGGGCTGTTACTGATTAAAATTTTTGTGTTTGATTAATCGTTTTTTTTTTAAATCGATTAATCGACTAATTTCGATTAATTATAATGCACATACAGATCCAACTACTTTTAGCTGATCTCCTTGCATTGCAACTCTGCATTAGTTAGTGGTAAATGTGGTATACACTATATACAATCACCCGACACTAGTTAGTTTCCACAATCCATGACTTAACTTCACAGTTCACACAAATACATTTTAATTTCAATCTGTAGCACTGACATAAGTCATTTTTTTCCCACAGTAGCGTGACAATCCCTCCACCTCCGGTCTAACTAATCACTCTCACCTTTTGGCATGGACCCCTGTGCAAACAGGTGGTCATGCAATCGGGAAAAGGTTTAACACGGACCATAAACTTCTCTCACGTCTCCTTAGATCTCAGCAAGGACGCCAGGTCATGGGTAGAAAGAAAAGAGCTCACACTTAAGTATATGTAGCACTGACCCCCGAAGGAGCGGCTGAATTTTTCTGGGCTTACCGTTACCTCCACCAGCTAGTAACTCGTTGTCCTTGTCTAGGGGTTCCCAGGGTTGATGACCCAGTAACTGTAAAGACCGACACTTGAATTCCTTTTTAGGATTTTTATTTTGCTTAAAACAGTTGAACAAACTCAGTCTCTAAGTTGGGAATAGAGGGTATAAGGAGCTCAGGTGCTCGGAACTGCTGACTTCAATAAAAGTCTCTCTCTGTACATAATCCAGGGAATAGCCACTCGCGACTAGATTCTTTAATTGCTGGATAAATCCTTGAGCTTGGATCTAGCAGCCAACAAGTAATTCTAGTGAGGGGGAATATCACTGCGCTATACCTAAAAATAAAATTATAAGAAAAATTGCTTTTCTGAAGCAGCTAACACTCAAACATACAAAGTTATACAGACATGAAAATAATATATGTAGCGCTAAAATACTGTAAATTATGCAGAAATGCAGATAAAATATATTTGTATATAAAATATATATAAAAAGGGTGCCACAAATGTGCAAAAAGATGTGGAATAAAAAAGGTGACAATAAAACCAGTGATAAAAACTAGTGATAAAAGTCCCTCTTTTAAATAAGTAGATGAGTGGAGATATCTCTATCCAGACACAAACGTAGGGTACAATCTGGTATTATGATGGTGATGTACACACAGGAATGTGTGAATGGAATCCCGGGAAATTATTAACATTGGATAAGGTACTTCTTACCAGAAAGGATGGACACACATAACATACGGCAAGAATGCGCCAAAAGCGCTTGTGTTTTTCTCCTATTGGATGGCACGTCAGGCATAGTTTTGATACATGCCAACCAAGGGAATGAAACATGGAGATGCGATTTTGGGTCCCTTTTGGGATTTATATTTACTGGGTGCTACCAGATTTTTGATATATCTTGTTTTCCTATACGTAAATTTAGGTTTTGGTGTGATGATGGATTTTAACTGAGGATCTTGAAGTAGAATAGTCCAATGTTTGTCCAAAATACGTTCCATTGCCTTGTGTTGGGCGTGGAATTGAGTCACAAACCTAACAGGTTGAATATTGGGCTGGTCGGTATCCCTAGTGGGTATAGGATGCGCTGACAGATAAAATTTGAAAGCTTCTTCAATAAGTTTTGGTGGAAATGCTTTTTCAATAAGTTTTTGTTTTAAAAAGGGTCATTCTGTGATATAATCTGATTCTCTAGTGCAATTCCTGCGCAACCGGCAAAATTGGCTTTTTGGAATATTAGAAATCCACCTTGGATGGCGACAGCTGTGGTGATGTAAGAAAGAGTTGCCAGCTGTGGGCTTTGTGTATTTTTTGGCCAAAATGTTGTCATCTTGATGAAATAAGTTTAGATCTAGGAAAGCTAATTGTAGGGAATCGTGTTCTGAGGTGAAAGTTAGGCCATAAGCATTGTTGTTGCAGTGTTTCAAAAAATCAAGGAAGACTCTCTCCAAAATGACGATAATATCGTCAATATACCTCCCATAGAAAACTATATGGGAGGTATTGGGATTGTTGAGCCAGATGTAATTGTCTTCCCAGAGCCCCATAGTCAAATTGGCGTAGCTGGGGGCAAAATTTGCCCCCGTAGCTGTACCCTTTACTTGGAGATAGAATTCTCCATCAAACTCAAAATTATTGTGGGTCAGGCAGAATTCTGTGGCCTCCAAAATGAATTCTGCTTGGCCCGGGTTGGGTAAAGGATCAGAGTCGAGGAAGCTTGCAGTTGCTCTGAGGCCTATCTCATGTGGAATGGAGGTGTAAAATGAGTTTACATCAAGGGAAGCCCACATGTATGCTGGCTCCCATGTGTAATGTTCTAATTGTTCCAAAAGATGTGTACCATCACGGATGTAAGAAGGAAGACTTGTTGCGAGAGGTTGCAAAAACTGATCAATATGCTAAATAATTGGGCTAGTAATACTATCTGTGGCTGCAACTATTGGTCGACCTGGGGGGGTTTGAATACTTTTGTGTATTTTGGGGATATGGTAAAAATATGGAGTGGAGAAATAGTGTTTATTGAAAAAGGCATACTCGTGTATGGAGATGATATCTTTGGCTTTGGCCTTATCCGTAAGCATTTTAACTTCTGAGATGAAGTTAGATAGAGGGTCACAGCGCAGTTATTTGTATGTATTATCATCGGACAGAAGGCGGCGAGCCTCAGCCAAGTAGTCACTGCAATTTTGGACTACAATGCCTCCGCCTTTGTCCGCTGTTTTAATGACTAGGTCGTGTTTTTTTATAAGATTTTGTAAAGCTAATTTTTCATTAGAGGTAAGATTGGAATGATTGAAGTGGCTGTTGAGAGTATTATGACATAACTTTTGCATGTCAGAGTATACAACCTGGTAAAAGGTTTGGAGGTAAGGTGTTGAATTAAACACTGATTTAGGCCTGAATTTGCTGTGTTGTACCGGAGAGGAAGTAGAGAGATGTTGCGTGAAGAGGAACAAGTCCTCGTCTTCATCATCACTCTATAAACCATATAAGTCCTTGATAATGTTCAAGTCAGATGAATTGCTAATTTCTGTTGTCAGAGTGGAATCCACAGGGGTGGGATACGTGAAACTGTCTGTGACCTTCTGTGATTTAATGTTATAGTAGCGTTTTACAGTAAGATTGCAGATGAAAATGTGCAGGTCTTTAAATAATCTAAATGAATTTGGTAAGGATGTTGGAGCAAAATTAAGACCTTGTTGCAAAATGGAAGCTTCAGCTGTGGACAAAGTGTGAGAGGATAAATTAAAGATTTTTACTGTTTTAGGGATTTGGCCCTGTGATTTATTTTGATGCTTTCCCCCTCACTTTCCTCGTCTTCTTTTTTTTTTTTTTTTTCCTGAGGTTGGATTGTTGCTTAACGAGGGGGAAACTACTAAAAGATCCTGAGAATCAGATTGGGTATGAGTGAAGGAAGCTTTCTCCAATTGTTGTGTGGGGTCCAAGCTGTTAGGGGATCTAGTCATCTGTGTATTTAAGTCCTGAGGGCCAACATCACTATGAAAAGGAGACCAAACTATTGGGAATATGGGACTGGCTGGGGTGAAGA